>CM056378.1:2471074-2721420 GCA_029718625.1 Synaphobranchus kaupii
ACTGGTGTGTAAAACCAATGGTAGGATTGGATATTTATTTCATATTCAGTAGCAGATATTGTGAGAAGAATGACGTGGTACAATGGCACAATAATTTCACGTTTATTTTGCATTTGAATGAGCAGGGCTTTTCACAGCTTTTTTGGCATACGATCAGGCTGTTGTTGGGTTTATCTTGTTGCTATGATAAAATACTAATTTTATATGATGAATATCTTTATGAACTCACACATAGACGCTATTGTCCACTATGTCACGCATAGGTAGGTTGCTTGTTAAATGGACTTGCTACGGGAAAATAGTGACACTTAAGCCCAATGCACACAGCCCGACTGAAGAAATATAGACTCATCATCTCATTTCAACTGGTTTTCATCAGTCGGTCTGTGCACGTAAAAAATCTGAAAAAATCCGGTTTTTGGTCAAGATTTTCTCAGATTTGAAGATTGAGCATGCTGGATCTCAGTTAGTCAGTCTCAGTCAGTGTACCGACACATTTGTATGGCTAACCCACTGCCTTAGTGTCATATGTCAACTTTGTAAAATAAAATAAAATGACATGATAATTCATCCAGCTTTCATCCTCAAAAGCCTGGCAAATTAAGATACAGTTAATGGCCTAATTATTATATTAATAGGCTACCCTGCAAATCTGACTACAAATAGAACGTAGCCTACAACTGGTTGAACGACTGCTGCTCTCGCAGCTATCTGGAGCTACACAGATAATTTTGCACATAAACATGGCCAACTTCTAGACGAGAGACCATGAGGACCTGCTAATTGATTTGTGGTCGAACAAAACCTGTCTTTATGATTGTTCAAGTAAAACTTATTCAGATCGCAATACGAACGCAAAAGATATCTAATTATATTTTTTCTTGAACCCTAAAGCCTGCACACACAGTTTAGACATTACAGCTTATATATATATTTTTAAAACAACAGCTTCAGTTTAAAAAAAAAACACATTTAAATATTTTTGAATGACAATGCATAGAAATACCTTTGTTGAGATCAACTTTGAATTAAAATTCAAGGTGTGGATTTTATTGTTATTGTAGGCTACTAATAATTTAAAACTCAGAAGCTATATAATAACTTTGGTCCCACTTCATATTAATCATTTTAATAAAAAATAAACTTGCCGTGTACAGAGTAAGCATTAGCTAGTTGCTCAAAAACCATTGTTGTAGAACGTAAGCAAGGACCTATTTTTTGTTGCGGCAAGTCAGCTAGTTGGAATTTTTACATTTTTTCCAGTTGCTCCAGTGTGCGACCCCCAGTTGCCAGAAGAAATCTGAGAAAATCTGAGCAAAACCGTTCTAGAATTCCACCAGTTCAGTTGAAATGAGTCCAGATTTCTTCAGTCGGGCTGTGTGCGTCAGGCTTTAGAAACTCCATATTCAGCAGAGTTGTCACAAATCGTAAACCAATAAAGATAAAACACGGAGTCTGTGGTTTCCACTCATAGTTTGGCTGCATAATTTGGCTCATAGTTTCTCATCCTGGATGAACAGCTGACACCTGAAGCTTAATCTAGCCAATACTGAGCTGCTCTACATGCAAAGTCTTGTCTCCTCCAGAACCTCTCCATCACCCTGAACAAGACTATAGTGGTTGCCACCCTGCCTGCATTGAACCTCAGAGTGATGTTCGACATCAACGTGACCTTCGTTGAGAACGGACCTGGAAATTCTTCCTCTGCAACATCTGAAGTAACCACCCATTTTTCGCACTTGGCTCCTGGTCTAGGCCTTGGTGCTCTCCCAACTTACCCACTGGCCAGACTAATACACTCTGCAACCTCTCACTCAGTCAAGTCTCCTATCTGTTCTGGCCCCTGTGGTGGAAGACGCTGCCCACAGAAGTCAGAACAGCAGAGTGACTGGCCATCTTCTAGCATTGTGCTCATGGATGGGGTGGAGAGGGGAGTGTTGGGAGTGGATTTACCAGCGAGAAATAGCATGAGAGATCAGTCATTTGAATTGAGCGTGAGAGTTGTCAGCCCAGTATTTATTACCAAATATTATATACAGTGAGCACCATAATTCATTGTAAGTAAATAAAAATAAGTCAGGAGAAGAAACCCTTCAAGTTATCCATCCATATCTACTGCATATCTGGCAGCACAGGCTTGTTTGATACGTCAGACCCTTGATGACTTAGAGCCATATAGCCAACCATGTTTTCCATACTGTTCCAGCATAATTTACAGCTAAATCTAGTCCCACCCCCCAATTCCCATAGAGATCCATTCAAAAGCAAAGAGGTTATAGTATCGCTTGTAGGAGTACCAGAAAATATGATATCAAGAGTCTTTTGATATTGTTGGGTCACAAAAATCAGGAAGTCATGGCATGCAAAGGATATGCGACCAAATATTAAAGATGATTACTTTATTCCAATATTTTTTGATGCCCGAAAATGGGGGGGGGGGGGGACTATGTACAAAAGGTATAATTTCTAAACGGTTCATCCGATATGGATGAAAACACCCTCAATATAAGATGACAGTCTGCACTTCAACCTCATTGTCATTGTATCCTTTCAAACTCAAAGTACTAGAGTACAAAACCAAAATAACAAAAAATGTGTCACTGTCCAATGAATTATGGTGCTCACTGTAGATTAGCTAAGTCAGCTAGCAAGCTAGTCAGATGTCTTTACATTACATTACATTTATTTAGCAGACGCTTTTATCCAAAGCGACGTACAGTAAGTGCGTACAGAGACATCATCAAGATCATTACAGAACAGACAAGGCAAAGCACATCCTTCGCATAATGTAGCAGCTATCCCTAGCCTAGTCTTGTTTCTGCAAGCCAAATAAAAGAATAATCTATGTATTACAGGGACTTTCTGGTATGACATACTTTGCTAAGTTATGGTGCTAGCACGGGGCACCATCATTTCTTGGTTTACCATTTTTACGTGGAGACAAATATTCCTTAACATGTTAGACAGAAACGCTAACATTAGCTGAAGTTGTTTGCAAGTAGGCTGTCTGTTAATTAGATGGTGAATGTTAGCGACAAGCAGCGATGAACCTAGTCAGCAATAATGGTCATAGCTAATGCTAGCAACTGATCTTATTTCTTATTCCTGGTTTTTCAGAGTACCGTTCTGCAGAGGCGGCGTTAGGGAGTGGCTTGCATTAGCTATAGCCACCCCTGTAAAACACTTTGCCACCCCTAGAATGTACATCATAATGAAACAGAAGACAGCAGAGATACTTAGGCAGAATGAGAAGAAGTTGAAGTTAGTTGAATGCCTATACAAGGGTTAAAACTAATTTTATATCGCAACCGCAATTACTTGGACAATTGACGTTATTAATAGCCTATTTGGGTTTTTTCTGCTGGATGTTGAAACAGCAAATTAGGCACTTTAGGTCAGCAAGCTAACTAGCCTTCTAGTGTGTTAATGAAAAGCAATCAAAGGAAACCTCAAGTAGGCTATCAGTAATGTTTGTTGTACCATTTTAAAAATGAGTTATTGTGGTTTTTATGTAGCCTACCTATTGGTGGATAGTGCTACTCTATCTGGGGTTACACACTGAATTTGTGGTAATTTATGTTTGAAGTATATTGATATGTATTGAGGTGTTTGTTTGTATGTTTAAGTATCAGCCCTATTACTTGTTCAGTAATTTGTTATAGTCATATGAATTAAATGCAAAAGCACTATTATCTGTTACAATGTGATGTTTGAACATCAGTGTGCTCTCTAGAATAGTCTGGATTAGTTTATAGTTTTAATAAATGTGATTTAAGCAATTAGTGAGAGCAAGTCATCCTTTTGGCCAGGCTTTAAGGAACATTTACTATATAGGTTTTAGGCCACAAGTGTTACATTTTCTCTGAATTACCAGTGTTGATTTAATCAGATGTCCAAGTGACTGAATTAGTAGATGTCATTATTGCTGCAGTACACTGGGTACTGTAGTTAAGTTTTGGTGTTAATATCAGCTTCTCCCTCGAGCCACCCCTACAAATTACTAAGCCACCCCAAAGCCACTACAATCAAAAAATCCTGGAGCCTCCACTGTCGTTCTGCCAAAAAAAAAAAAATGAACTCACTATTTCAATTTCCAGCTGATCTAAGTGTCATCCTGAGCCAGCAATATAAGTATTTATTTGATTGGGCAGTTTTAAGGAACACGGTGATTAACACTAACAGATGGCAAAAAAAAAACACAAAAAAAGTTTTGTTGGGGGAATGTCACTGGAATCTGTTCAGGAATGTAGATGTTTTGCTGGATCATCTGGAATCTGTTCAGGAATGTAGATGTTTTGCTGGATCATCTGTAATCTGTTTAGGAATGTAGATGTTTTGCTGGATCATCACTGACGGTTTATAGATGAGCGCTTAATGGTTCAAAGCAGCACAACCAATAATGTGCCAGTTGGCCTCCATTCACCATGTTCACCAATATACCAACCAGGTCAGATTAAAAAAATAATGACAATAATAAAAATAATGACATGAATGCCCATGCCTTGTAGATCAATATTATATTTCTGAGATTCCGATAAAAATACGAATAGAACTGCAGGACAAGAACATTTTCAACAAAAGACAAGAGTAGAATATGTCAGTTTGATACTGTGTCTTAAATTGAAAAAGTTAATAAACAGGACCAGTGCTGATATTGATAATTTATACAGCAAAATTGTTAACGTGAATAACATTGACTATGAAGGAAATAGCATTAATAACAATATCCAACTTAAAATACCCCAGTGTTTATTTATTAAATACAACATGCAATTTTGTGTGCTGCCTTTCCATCAGGGTTAGACTGTTCATTTCAAACAAAGTTTATGTAAAATGTACAGTAAAATGACCAGTGTTAATTCAACTCTAACAGAGTCCATATGAGTCTAATCTGGCCAGAGTAGTCTCATATGTACACTGCTAGAGTTTAATTAACACTGTTAGATTTGAATTAACACTGGACATTTTACTGTGTATGAAGCTATAGGCCTGCATACAAATTTTTTTGAAAAGCCCCACTGAGTCTACATCATTGCTTTAAAGTGTGTGTGTGTGTGTGTGTGTGTGTGTGTGTGTGTGTGTGTGTGTGTGTGTGTGTGTGTGTGTGTGTGTGTGTGTGTGTGTGCGTACGTGTGTATGTCAAGCACAGGCTAGACTTGAGCATTTCAAAATATTTGTCCCGTTGCAATAGAAAATAAGCCTCAAAACCCAAACATAGTTTTGAAAGACAGCACTATATTTCCCTCTACATTAAATAACTAAACTGAAAAGAGTTCACAATGATAACACTGTTTCTTGGAATTGTGATCACTTTTTCTGTTTTTCTCTTTGCAATTTGCTCCACCTCAACCTGCTTATCCAGGGACTCAGTCATGCCTTTGAGGATTACAGATCAATGGAGAATTAAAACTGCTGTATTTAAACCTGGTACACAGCAGTGCTGGATCTCAGATGTGCAGTGGGATGGCACTGAAGACTATTCTGCTGGCACTGACAGTCCTCTGGGCTGCAGCACAGACCCCACCATGCAGAAGACTGGGGAGGGCAGCCAAGCCCAGCTTCTATCAACATGGAGAAATGAACATTGGTGGGGTCTTTTCCCTGCATAAAGTTCCTGAGGACATAACCATCAAATTTGATGCCAAACCAGAACCACTGAAGTGCACTCGGTGAGGTTAACATGTAACAGTTGTTTGTATTGGTGGTAATTTGATTATGTTTTTCTCCGATTCCAGCAATAATACCAATAATTTGAAAAAAGGAAGCTATTGAATATACCTGACATATATTACCTGGCATTCTGGCAAACTACAGTGTAAAATATGATGAAATTGTTATTATTGGTATTAAAAAACAAACAATCAACATAATGTGCCATTTCTAGAGTTCATTTCGGAGAACTCCGGGTGGCCCAGACCATGATCTTCGCCATTGAAGAAATAAACAACAGAACTGACCTCCTCCCAGGTGTATCTCTTGGATATAAGATATACGACACCTGTCTCTCTCCAATCTTCTCTATACGATCAGCCATGGCTCTGATGAACGGTTATGAGGAAACACTGACCGACACATCATGCTCCACACCAGCAGCAGTGCAGGCCATTATCGGAGAGTCAGTATCTACTAACACTATTGCAATTGCTGCAACAGTTGGATTATTTCAAATTCCAGTGGTGAGTTGTTTTACTCTTTTACAAATACTGCAAAAAAAAGTAGAGCCATTCCTTTGATAATTAAAATTGAGAGTTGCATACGAAGAAGGGTTTCTATATCTCTTGTTCAGGGGTCTTCTGTTGTGTGAATGTCATGGTAAAATTATTTGTTTTTTAAATTATGAATTTACACATTTATTTTGATGACTAAATACTTACACCAAGCACAAATTACATTCATAGTTAAGTAGTCAAGATGAATGCTTCTGCTAGGTCTATTGTGGTGTCCAAAGCAGGCATTTGCCAAAGTCCAAAACACTTTCACAAACATCATTCACAAATACACATATTTATTAACGTGAAAGTATTATTTCAGCAGTAAAAAATATAATTTTAATTTATATAACATTTAACTTTCAACTGACAATTGA
Source organism: Synaphobranchus kaupii (assembly GCA_029718625.1). NCBI lineage: Eukaryota > Metazoa > Chordata > Actinopteri > Anguilliformes > Synaphobranchidae > Synaphobranchus > Synaphobranchus kaupii. Next base: position 2,477,661 of record CM056378.1, read on the forward strand.
ATAGCTTTTCACTTTTTAACATACTGAGAGTTTCTTGGAGTTTGGAGTTTTTGTGCAGACATTTTCCGATAACATTTATAAAATTGATTCATTACTTTCAATGTAATGACATTGCATGTGTCAGAAATTACCTTTTTCTAATATGTTCACATTCTAAAAAAATGTGGTGGATATTGGGACCTGACAAGTATCTAAGAAAATATAACAGTGCCCAACAGAACTCTTTCATTTTGAATATATTCCACTTCTGTAAGTCACTCTGGATAAGAACAGTAGAACAAGAGTCATTATAACATTATAAGCACAGAGGCATTCCAATAAGCAGAGTAACCATAGATTCACATGTTTAGTGTAACAGTGCGAAAATCATTGTTGAAACGGATTTACAAATAAACGTGACGTCGCATTCATTTGTGGATCAGTCGCATTTATTTGTGAATCAGTTTCATTTATTTGTGGATCAGCTGCATTTTATTTGTGGATCAGCTGCATTTATTTGTGAATCAGTTCTATTTATTTGCAGATTGAAGATGTGCGAAGAAATCCACAAATAGTTTTTTAATTGTGTCTACTGCAGCCAATCAGACGTCCTTTCGTCCTTTAGACGAATCACAGCAGGTTTCACGCCACGGTTCTGTGAGGTCTGTCCAAGCACTGCCTGCCATACGTTTTTTTTTTTTTAGGCAGTTCATCTCTGGGATACTGACCTGCTCTATCAAAATCAGTCACACTGGCCCCCAAACACATTTTGGGTTTTATATAATACCTGAGAGACTAAAATGATACTAAAATGATCTCTCTAATCAAAATATCAAGTGAGTTATGTTGCATTACATTTGGAATGCCATCAAACCATGTTTTTGAGAAAAACGCTTTCAAAGTCCAGCCGCGAAGGTTGCTAGCTATGTGTTAACATTTCTCCGGTGTTAGCTTGTCATGTTACGTTTAAATGCTTCAAAACTATATTTTCACATTGAATTTGACTTTAAGACATGCAGATAATGAAAGCCAAAACATTTTTCGAGTAAAATGAGATGAAACCGTATAACTTTCATTAGATTGTCGCTGCAAAAGCAGCTGATGTTATTGTCTGACTGGTTACAAGCTGGCTAACGTTAGCCTCCAAACATTGCAAAAGTCCGGATTGCTTGTCATATTACTTTTGAAAGCAAAGCTCAAAACTATATTTTCTCATTGAATTTGACATTGCCACATGCATATCATGAAAGCAAAGATATTTTTCAAGTAAAATCAGATGAAACCAAATACATTAGCTTGTCGCCTTGAAAGCAGCAGATGCCTGAATTAATCTCCCCCCCAACAATTTTCCCCCCGTACCTCCTTTTAAATTCCCCCATCAGTCAGACTCCTATACATTTTTACTCCTATACATTTCAAAACGTAACGATGGGGCTATTGTCATTATAGTGCTGATGGCAACGATAGGTAGTTTTGAACAACAGCATGACGCACACTAACGCTAGCTAGCTAGCTAAGTTCTAACTTATGTCAGTAAGATGTTATTTGCAGTATCATCTTATGTTTTCTAGGCTAAGTTACTGTGCTATTAGTATTCCCAGAGAAGAGCTGACTACAAAAAGTGTATGGCAGTGCGGACAGACTTGCAAAATTGATGCTGTAAAAAGGTAAACAATCCTGACATCATCTGCAGTTTGCTAGTTACAACTTCAGACTTCTAGCTATTTTAACTAGTAGTTAGACTGCTAATTTGCACACTTATTGAGCACAGTTCTAGACAGAGGCGATTCGGACTGATTTATTTATTTTTTCCTCCAAAAATGTTAGTGCTGGTGGGGGGGAAGGACCCAAAAGCAGACGGGAAGTAGGAAAAACCGAAGTTTAATCCATAGTACAAAACAGGCAGGGTCGTAATCCGGGAAGACAGGTACATAAACAGAGTCCAAAGAGTAGTCACAGAACAGGCTGGGGTCGGAACCGGGAAGGCACAGCAGAAGTACAAAATCAGAGTCCAAAATCAGAGTCCAAAATCAGAGTCGTGAGAACAAAGGCAGAAGTCCAAAACCAGGGAAGCGTAAAAGAGAAACAAAAAGAAAACGAAGACAGAATACAAAAATAAAATAAAGACAGGACTCGGGATAACAAAAACTAAGAAACAGATACTCAGAAAACAGACTCGGAAAGGTACTCAGAAAAATAGTAAGAACACTGAAGCAAAACCAACGGTGACAAACTCGCGAAGAAAAGACTTAAATCACAGGGTTATATACACTGAGGAAGACAGACAAAATGGGAAACAGGTGTGCAGAGGCGGGAAAGGGAAATTGCTCACAGGTGAGCACAATGAAATGATAAGGGAAGCTGATAATACAATAACGAGGGAACACATAAGACGCGGACCGGACATGACCTGGGTCGAAGAAGACCCATGCACACAACGAGGTAGAGGAATGCGGAAATCAGATGCAGGTGAAGGTGAAGCGAGTAGAGAATCACAGAAAGATATTCAGAGATAGAACAGAAGAAACGAAAGACAGCTGCAGATGGAAACTAAGATTGCATTAGTAAATTAGTAGGTTAGTAGAAATGATAATTCCCTGACGTTAGTAAATTAGTTGATTAGTATTATTTACAAGTTAGTCATTAGTGTATTAGTAAGAAACCTAATTCTAAGCAGTTAGTAGTAATTAGAAGATTAGTAGTATTAAGAAGGGTAATTCGTAAAGAAGGAAGTAAACGAGAATGGAAATACAGCGAAACCCGAAATCACCAAAGGCTCCCGAATAGTGTAACGAAGACAGGGGAGTGACGGTAATACAAACACGGAACAGTGAAACCATAAATGAAAATAAATGCAAGATAAGAAAAATGATAAAGAACCTAATCACAATAAACAAACAAGCTCACAATAAGAAACATAAATGTACAAACAAGGACAGAATGCAGAAACCTGACAAAAACTACATTCATAACCGTTACCTTACCCTGAAGTACCCTGATTTGATGGAGTTATCTTTTGCTGTGGTGGTTGAATGGGTAAGTTGTGTGTCGTCTTCATAGAAAATGCATGGAGGCGATGTAATCGCCTGAGAAATGCGCTCCACACCGCTTTCTGTGGGGCTTCAGGGCAGGGGCGTCACCAGAAATATATGTTTAGGGGTGCTACTATGGGGGAGAACATTTTCAAAAAAGCAGCCACAAAATGGTCGTTCCCCATGAGTTTTGAGAGCAGCAAAAGGCCTAAATTCAATAAATAATTTGGCATTGTTGTTGAGTATTTATTTAATTGCTTGGATATACAGCAATAGGGTCAGGCAGATGTAGTTACGATACCATCGTCTATCAACTAAAATGTATGCCCATCGGCGATGATGACAATGCCGAAAGACAATGGCAATGTGCATTCTAGTTTGACAGCTTTTAGCAAATTGCCTTATAATGCCAGCAGAATTAATTTAGGCCTGGCCTGTAGATTAAAGTTAACCACCAATTTGGTTTTTATTAAAATTAAAAACCAGATTCCATAGCATACATCTAAATGTTAATGTACACATTGATTCAATTTTCACTTGTAATTACCCTTCATGAGCAGGAAATCATGTTGACAAGGGGGATTCCCTCAGAGTTATAACATTACTCTCATATAAGCTTCTCCCTATCATTAGAAAAAAACCTTGCACTTTTGTAGCTTTATCAAAATATCCTAACTTTTAGAGTCAATTAGGTTACCTATGTAACTAGCTAACTGTAAACTATGATAGTATCTGTCTGTATTATCCAGGCTATCGCATTAGCCAACTGCGAACATAAAACCAGAGAAGCTAGCTACTACGTTGCAGGTGGGTCAAAATGTATCTATAACAATAACCGGCAAGCTTCACAAAATCTGTTTAGGCATTTTAGGGGAATAACTAATAGGCTATCTCAAACCTAAAAATTAACTAGTAACATTAGGGCATATAGGAACTGGACAGGCAAGAGGAGCCAGGAGTTTCAGCAACTAATGTTCATATGGTTCCTATAAGAAACTCTTGCGTTTTTCTACCAATTTTCTCTATATTTTCAACCCAGTTATACCCATAATACATATATGAATAAGAATCAAAGCATGATTTTACTTAATACAAAGTCGAGTTGTTTTACACATATTTATTACAGTCAACAGTACTAGACTCTGGCTGGTCAACATATGACTAAATAGTGGCATGTGTACAATAATGAATAGCCTACAGGGAGCATGCACGTTTAGTTTGAACTTACTTTTTTTCCTAGTCTATGGTATGGATCCAGCTAGCAGTAGCTTATGTTGTTACTAAACTTCCCGAGCTACCAGTCCAGTAGTGATTGTTACAGCAGCATTAGAACGTTAACTTCTACAACTTACTCTCGTAGCGGTCACTTCAATATGTTCTTGTTTTTTTCCTTCTCTTCTGATAACCGGTGGGGTAGCCTAAATCCTTTTCATTTTGACTACCATTCATTCAAACAAACTGCCGTGCTACTAACGACATGGGGCTCCCTCTGGGGGGGTTTCCGAGTACACACTGCACTGCCCATCAGATGTTTCAAGGGGGTTCGTTAGCGTTAGCTAGCTACCTTGAAGGACTAAAAGCTAGAATCGCTTTATGTGGTTAACCGTAGCGCAGTTTCTGACCTTGTCAGGCGGCCTTCTCTACTTAGCAAGCTAACGTTAGCTCATCTTCAGCTGCAGTACTCCCACCTGCCCAAGAATGTCCAGACAGACGAGATGATATCTTATTGCTCAAGAACCACCCATGCGTTGCAGTACTGGATATGCAGTCCGTTAAAGTGGACTACAAGTCGAACTACAATGATTAATGTATTACTTTAAAAAAAATAATTTGGAACATGCGATATATGGTCTATATCCTTGTACCACACAGGCTAATCCAGGAACGTTTCGGCTCATTCTATAAATCAGATTTCAAGAAATAGTCGATAGTCTCCGAAGCCCATTCTATTCTTCCATAGGGAATTTACTTCCGAAACCAGACTCCGCCCACGACTGATGTACTCACTTGTCGGGGGCACCATCAAAGCTCGGGGCCGCAGGCAATTGCCTGCATTGCCTGTTCTGTTGCGTCGCCTCTGGATCTAGATGAAGTTACATCTCACAATTGAAATAGCCTACCACAACAAAAATCTTGCTGAGTTACTTAGCCAGCAGTAGACTAGCTATCTAACGGTGTGTCAAGCTGTGGTACTAGGCTACTTTGAACTACCTCGTTGCCTTCAGCACTGTAATGACACTACCCCCGTAAGGCTGCAAACCAGAGCTGCAAACAAGTAGCTAGGTATTACTCTTGTAGTTCGCTAATTCTTATAAGGATGCCCTTGTGTATTTTTCAATATAACTTATGCATTTGGAGGTGGCGAGTGCCTTCCAGTCGTCACTGAGGGAAGAAAAGTACCTTGCGCTAGAGAGGTTCACAGAACCGTGGCGTGAAACCTGCTGTGATTCGTCGAAAGGACGTGATTGGCTGCAGTAGACACAGTTTAAAAAAACAGCTATTTGTTGATTTCTTCGCACATCTTGCTGTGAGGATTGTCTCAAAAATCTGCAAATAAATAGAACTGATTCACAAAAAAATGCAGCTGATCCACAAATAAATGAAACGGATTAACAAATAAATGCGAGTGATCCGCAAATGAATGCGACTCAGTCACGTTTATTTGTGAATCAGTTGCATTCATTTGTGGATCAGCTGCATTTATTTGTGGATCAGTTACATTTATTTATTTATTTTTGAGACAATAATACCCCCCATACTATAGCCTTACATACATGTTATGGTCTAGCCTAACAGTTTACTGTTTTTCTCAAGCAAACGTTAATAGAGGTGTAATGCAGGATTCCTCACGCTTTTTGTGGACAGTTTGCAATGTCAACATTGTCTCCACATAGTTTTTTTTTTGGTGCCTGCTTTTCAATTGCTCCTTGCCAGCGATTTTCTACCATACCAGAAGCAATCAGTTTGCAGTGAAGATAGGGGGCTCTATCTTGCCGATCTTAGCGCTTTGTCTAAACGCATAGCGTAAAGTGCATTTCGGGCGTGTCCAAGTCCACTTTTGCTAGTTTGACGGTGTGTTTTTTTAGCGCTAAGCATGGCGCAACGTGCAAATGGGCTGAACCGAGTCTCTTCATTAATTATAGGTGTGTCTTGGGCGTGACATGTAATAAACCAATCAAAATGTCATATCCCATTCCCTTTAAAAGCCTGCTTTTCCACCTTGGCGGACTGCTTATATGATGGCGAAACAGACATGCTCGTGCGTGTTTAGTGTGATCAAGGAATAGGCTATATGGATAAATAGTATGATAAATATTATTCGGACTAACCATTATGAGTTCCCGGTAATTCCCGACAGTGCTGTTATTTTACAAAATATATGCGGTTCAATGTCGTTAAAAGCACCTGCAACAGCTGAGAATAAGCTACCAATGGCTTCCGTCTCACCTTAGAAAACGCCAAATTAGCCTGCTTGTTTAACAAATTTTGTTTCATTATGCAATAAAACATCGTCAAACATCAATTCCATGAGGCTGTTTTCATGGAGTTCTTGAAGTTCAAGCTTCAGCCAAAGTTCATTACCTGCATTTTAATATTGATTAATAACACACAAATACCGTTATGTTGCATTTATGATGACACTAAATACAATAAAGCTGTCAGGTTGGCAACCCAGAGGTCCACGCATATTTTCCCTTGTTTTATAATGTCCTTATTATAAAACAATATATGGAAATGTGACCAACGCATTTTACTAGCAGCTAATGCTTTAAAAACAAGTCCACTTTCCCAGGAAGACCGTGAAAAGTGCAATTTAAAGCAGGTGAAACAGACCTGTTCCTGTATGAAGTTAAAGCGCACATGCAGAGAATGGCATTACAATTAATTGTGAATTAACTGTTCTCTTTAAAATCGTTTTGTTTAGTTATGGTATAACAGGTGAAATCAGCGGGGTTTTAATAAGCTGAGAGTATGGAAGCCTGGTCACTGTAATTTAAAAAGACTAAGGCTAAAAGTCAGTTAACATGGTGAAATTTATCTCCGTTTTTTAACCGTAGCCCATAGGCTATCGAAAAAACCTTATGCACAGCGAATGTGACTGTAGCCTAGGCCAGGGGTTCCCAAACCGGTCCTGGGGCCCCCCTGTGTATGCTGGTTTTCGTTGCAACCACAGTTGCAATCCCAGAATTTAACAAGCTGTTAATTTATCATAATTAGGTGCTATTCATGTTTAGAGGAATTATTCACCCTCTTAAGCCACATTATGTCAGAAATAGCTATGCATGCCATGTAGAATAAACTCCCCATGTTCACGTTGTGGTTATTGTGCTACATTGCAACAATTACATAAAAAGAGGTTACAAAATTATGTGTTTTAACTAATCAAATTAAAGAGTGAAGTGAATCAATAGGCTCCTAATTAGGTTGTTGAACACATCTGTTTAACTCATAATTTTTTCTTTAATCTTATTAACACAATGCAGGTTTGGCTCGTTGTCATTTTCTTTGTGTTTGAATTCTTCGTTATCTACCAAATGATTAGTTTTAGTGGCCATGTGTCCACACTTTCACCAATTAGGAGCCTATTGATTAAAATCAGTCTTTAAATGGAACTATTAAATAATTTTCTTATCTATTTTAAATAATATAGCACAATAAGCACAATGTGAACATGGGGTGTTTATTCTACATGGCAACCATAGCTATTTCTGATATAATGTGGCTTAAGAGAGTAAATAATTCCTCTAAACATGATAAGCACCTAATTAAGAAAAATTAACAGCTTGTTAAAATTCTGGGATTGCAACTGTGGTTGCAACAAAAACCAGCATACACAGGGGGGCCCCCAGGACCGGTTTGGGAACCCCTGGCCTAGGCTATTTGAAAAACAATAAATGCAATATTCACTGGACAAGGTTTTGAACTTTATTCAGTCAAAACCATTAGATTTACTTACAGGCTGTAGGGCTGTCTCAGGGCACTCGTAAGTTTTAATGGATGAAATGATGAAGAATCTGAGCAGTGTTATAAAGTATTCTTGTTTTATGAAAGAAACGGTATTCATTCATATTGATTGTCCAAAATACTTCTTGTTTTCTTCTGACATGGTTGCCTTTGTTCATTGTTCAGTGTGATATGACGTAGTATTGTTTTTGTTTTGTACTCACAAGTGGGCTACCACTGACTCAGATAATACTACGCTATTCTCTAACTAACACACAGCCAGGAGCTAGCTAGCCAGCGCTACGCTGTGTATGCTATTGGTCAAACCTGCGAGGTGGAAAATCCAGGTTCAGAAAGTAAAAGTCCTCCCCAATAATTTTTTCCAATCACCTGGATTTACTATTTATCACAATTAACCTATTCAGCCGATAGGAGCTAACTAGGCTAATTAGTGAAATTGTGAGTTCCTAAAAAAAAAAACTATAGTATTGCTATAGTTATCTTCTAGTGGAAGAAACATGGCAGGACTTTCTGACCCCTGGACTTTCCACCTCTGCAAACCTGGTAGTAGCCTACGATAGGCTATGTTGTGCCAGGTTAAACGTTGGATTGGATCAGTTGTTGGACTGCTGGAAATAAATGAAATCCTCTCGTAAAACAAATGAAAAGACCGAAAATGAGTCACTGGATCGTTTAAACTTTAAACCGGGCTCCGGTACTTTAAGAGAACATTAAGGCATCGCTTCAAAAAGTCTATCGACAGCCAGATTCTATTCTATATGTTATACTAAATGAGAAATGTTAATGTAGGCTATTTGAAAGTGAGTCGGCTTCGTGATACAAAAAATCCAGCGTTACATCTTCGTTCGCTTTCCAAAAAACAAAATAAATGGAAGCCTGGGGGGAATTTCACAAAGCAGAGGGGTGTACGAAGCGAGATTAAGGGGTTAGCCTATAGCAAGCTAATTTAAGATTTAACCCTGGATTTTTGGTATCATGAAGCCGACTCACTTTCAAATAGCCTACATTAACATTTCTCATTTTGTATAACATATAGAATAGAATCTGGCTGTCGATAGACTTTTTGAAGCCATGCCTTAATGTTCGCTTAAAGTACCGGAGCCAGGTTAAAAGTTTAAACGATCCAGTGACTAATTTGCGGCCTTTTCATTTGTTTTACGAGAGGATTTAATTTATTTCCAGCAGTCCAACAACTGATCCAATCCAACGTTTAACCTGGCACAACGTAGCCTATCGTAGGCTACTACCAAATTTGCAGAGGTGGAAAGTCCAGGGGTCAGAAAGTAAAAGTCCTGCTGTGTTTCTTCCACTAAAAGATAACTATAGCAATACTATAGTGCATTTTGGTTAGGAACTCACAATTTCACTAATCAGCCTAGTTAGCTCCTATCTTGGCTGATAATTAGCAAATCCAGGTGATTGGAACAAATGATTGGGAAGGACTTTTATTTTCTGAACCTGGATTTTCCACCTTGCAGGTTTGACCTATAGCATACACAGCGTAGCACTGGCTAGCTAGCTCCTGGCTGTGTGTTAGTTAAGTGCTACTGCACTCCACCTGTATGAGGCCCACCCTGCTTGCTTTGATTGATAGGAGGACCATACCCCCTCATTTACATACAGTTTGAAAATGAAAATGAAAATGGAAAGCTAAAATGAAAATGGAAAATGAAAAACTAAAATGAAAATGAAATCCGAAAATGGAAATCGAAAATTAAAATTAAAATTAAAAGTTTTTAATTTTCTATTGTAATTTTGGGATGAATAATCCTCCATTTTCATTTTTCCTTTTCATTTTCTTTTATGTTTTCATTTTCACTTTGGGCTGAATAATCAAGTCTGCAATTCTAGACGCTGATTATGGAGATAGTTTATCCCGTCCGAATCGGCCATTAACATTACAGACGTCCTGTCATAACAATTACTTTACAGACATTGTCCTGAAAACTTATCCCATCCGAATAGGGCTTTAGTCACTTTTTTTGGAATACCCTGTGATTTCACCGATTTGTGAACCGTGCATGTGGTCTGTCTGTGGAGTGTTAGCCACTGGAACATTACTGTCTTGGTTGCATCTCACAGGAACATTTGTTCCCTAACATTTGATAACTGATAGAATACCAATGTTAATTTTGTAAAATATAAATAATTAACCAGTTCAGAATTAACCAACGTATTTCCAGAAAAAGCAAAAAGGTTAACGATAGGCTTTAGATAAATATTAAGTTACCAACACATCATCATACAGACAATTTACTGAAACAATAGTTGCCAGCTGCTCCACCCTTGTGTGTGTCAAGTAACGTTAGCTAGCTAGACTATGTAGACTCCTATCTGGCCAAACACGTTATAAACGGCGTTACCAGACGTTACACTATATAAATTTCAAACAGACATTTTTTAAATTTGTTAATGTGGTGTATCCTATCTATTGGTCTATATTACTGAGTTGGACTACCATTAAACATTAAGTTATCAACTTGCTGCTGATCAAACATTGACAGTTTATGACGGTTAGCTTGCACTCATTTATAGGGTAAATAGGCTACAGCTAAATGTGCTAGCTTAATGTTACAACAAAAAAAGTTACAAAAAAGTTGTAATAAGACTAACGCTTGCTATAATTTGTATAGCTGTGCCAAGATGAAAGTGAAATAAAAGAACCAGAAACTAAAGTAGATGCACTTGGTCCGTTAAATCGTTGCTGATCAAGTCCACAACATTGTGATAGCCTGCCAAGGTGACACACTTTTTGCCCCAGGGTTGCGCGCGCATCCTCTTTTGTTTACAAACAAGAAATGGGTCTATATCAATGCCTAGCTTTTTCAACATACTGTACATGTGACTGAGCTGCTGTTCAATTGAGCTACATGCATATGCACGCACACACTTGATGATGATCTATAAAATTGTTATATTATACATTGACTCATAGCTATTACATTCAAAGTTCTGATATGTTTTATCGTTTTTGTGTTGCTTTCAGATCAGTCACTATGCTACATGTGCATGTCTAAGCAACAGAAAACAGTTTCCTTCATTCTTCAGAACCATTCCCAGTGACTATTACCAGAGCAGAGAACTGGCTCAGCTGGTGAAGCACTTTGGCTGGACCTGGATAGGAGCAGTGAGAAGTGACAGTGACTATGGCAACAACGGGATGGCCACATTTATAGAAGCTGCTCAAGAAGAAGGGATCTGCATTGAGTATTCTGAGAAATTTCACAGAACAGAGCCAGAGAAATTACTGAAGGTTGTAAATGTTATCAAAAGCGGTACTGCAAAGGTAATTGTAGCATTTCTTGGTCGGGGTGAAATGAACAAGTTATTGGAGCAGCTGACGATTCAGAATATTACAGGTCTCCAAATGGTTGGCAGTGAAGGCTGGATAACAGCAAGCAGTATAGGGACACCAACAAGTTTCAGAATACTGGGAGGGTCTATTGGCTTTGCTGTCACCAAAGGCAAAATAAATGGCTTCAAAGAATTTATATTAAAACTTCACCCTTCAAAAAATCCAGGAAACCTTGCTGTTCTAGACTTTTGGGAAGATGCGTTTCAATGTTCTCTAACAAATGAAAGCAATCTACCACACCTTAACCCCTGCACTGGATCTGAGAGCTTGATTGACCTGGAAAATGAATACACTGATGTATCAGAGCTGAGAATTTCCAACAATGTGTACAAAGCAGTATACGCTATTGCTCATTCTCTACATGACCTGCTGGAATGTACAGCCCATCTAGGCTGTACAAACAGTGTGACAACAGAACCCTGGCAGGTAACCCAATAAACCCTACTTACAGTTAATAAAATCCTCATTATGAACAAACACAGCAAAGTATTTATCTCAAAGTATTTATCAAAGTATAAATCTTGTTTCTCTACAGGTACTCGAGGCTCTGAAAAAAGTAAATTTCACTTTGGGAACTGGAGAGAAAGTCTCCTTTGACAGTAATGGAGATCCAGCAGCCAGATATGAGGTGGTGAACTGGCAGCTTGGTCCTGATGGTGCAGTAGAGTTCAGAGATGTTGGCTACTATGATGCCTCTTTACCATCTGGTCAGCAGTTTGTGATGAGTCCTGTTAGTATGCTTTGGGCAGGTGGGCAAATACAGGTAAGTGTTTATGCGGTTTGTGAAAAGGTGGGCGCATCAAAATATATTTTCTTTTTTTGTCATGCTAGTTGCAAGGGCAAATTAAACTACAATAGGGGGGAAAAAAACATTACACATGTATGAAGGAATACTGTACTGGAGAAAGTCCTGAACTAACATACTTCTGTGTGAAAATATTCTGTTTCCAGTACTTGATGTTTTATATGATAAAATATTACAAATAATTACAATGACGTACTTTCACATCATATTGTCCATGAGTTGTACAATTGTATAATGAGTTAAGAACTGAAACATGTTGCACAGAAACCCAGGTCAGTGTGCAGTGAGAGCTGTCCCCCAGGCACTCGGAAGGCTGTGCAGAGTGGAAGGCCTGTCTGCTGCTATGACTGTGTGCCCTGTGCTGAGGGAGAAATCAGCAATGCTACAGGTAATTCAGAGTCAACACAAACCAGTCTATAGAGAACATTTCTAAGTTGTGCTTTATTAATAGTGTTGCGCTTGCTCATTGTACTGTACAGCCTGAGCTGTAAGAGGCTTTTAACAATGTTCTTAATTGTTTTCTTACAGATTCTAATGACTGTATTCAGTGCATGGAAGAATACTGGTCTAATGCTAAAAGAGATCAATGTGTTTTAAAGGCTGTCGAATATTTGTCATTTCACGAAATTATGGGAATAGTGCTTGTTATTTTTTCTATATTTGGAGCGTGTGTAACTGCATTTGTGGCTGTGCTGTTCTTTATAAATAAGGACACACCCATTGTGAAAGCCAACAACTCAGAGCTGAGCTTCCTGCTGCTCTTTTCATTGAAACTGTGTTTCCTTTGCTCTCTTACCTTCATCGGCCGGCCCTCTGAGTGGTCCTGTATGCTGCGCCACACTGCGTTTGGGATCACCTTTGTCCTCTGCATCTCTTGTGTTCTGGGGAAAACAATAGTGGTGTTAATGGCCTTCAGGGCTACACTTCCAGGCAGTAATGTCATGAAGTGGTTTGGGCCTCTGCAGCAGAGACTGAGTGTTCTTGCTTTCACTCTCATACAGGTCCTTATTTGTGTGCTTTGGTTAACAATATCCCCTCCTTTCCCCAACAAGAACATGAAGCACTACAAAGAAAAGATCATTCTAGAATGTGATGTAGGATCAGCAGTGGGATTCTGGGCTGTACTGGGTTATATTGGACTCCTCTCTATATTGTGCTTTGTTTTAGCTTTTCTGGCTCGTAAACTGCCTGATAACTTCAATGAAGCCAAATTCATCACATTCAGCATGCTCATATTCTGTGCAGTGTGGATCACCTTTATACCAGCTTATGTCAGCTCACCTGGAAAGTTCACTGTAGCTGTGGAGATCTTTGCAATTTTAGCATCTAGTTTTGGCCTGCTGTTCTGTATCTTTCTTCCAAAATGTTATATAATATTATTCAGACCTGATCAAAATACAAGAAAACATATAATGGGAAAAACAGATGTGAAATCTCAGTGATTGCCTGCACCAGTTTATACCCAAGAGGATTTTGTAGGGTACTGTACTTGAGTCATATGTGAAATAACAATACTATACTGTATGTATTACTGTACAAAAGGTTCAGAAGATATATAAATAAAAAGAATTATGTTCATAAACATATTACTTGCTTGATCGGAATCCTCAAGAACCTCACCCAGCACTCTGTGGCTTATGTGGCTCATTTTGAACCACTATTACAACTGGTTCATTATATTGTGACCAAAGAACTTTATTGCATTCATAATTTGCAGTGCTATGAAACGTTCTTGAACTAAATACTGATACAATTCAAGTAAGTTTTTAACTATCTGTATTCATTTCTTAACTCTATTTACTTTGGCCCTCCAGAGGCAATTTACACCTGGGCCCGTATTCACAAAACATTTTATCTTACCACTAAGAGTTCTCATGAACAAGCTTACTTACTATGCCCACAGTGGTTGGCTGATAGGGGATGGGTCTTTGTCAGTGATTTCATCAATAAAGATTTAAAAATAAAAATGTAGGCTAAATGTCACTGATTAAACATGAAAGCAAGAATAATATACTGACTAGTCAAGAATATGTTCAGCTAATTGTCAGTAGCGTCTTACATATCTGTATCTCGTAAACAATTAGCGGATATGCATATAAGCAGCCTTTTAATTATCTAGAATAACCATGGCTGATAATAAGAAGACGTGTGACGCTACATTGCGCTGCAAACGAAAACCAAACGGGACGCAAGAACAGCTTTTCCTTCTTGCCCAACTTGTGCATGAAAGGAAGGGCATTATTAAAGGAAAATTTGGAGTTGGGATAACTTCAAAAACCAAAAAAGAAGCGTGGGAAAATATATGTTTGCAAATGAATGCGGCTTTCCCACTTCTGTCCAGAACCACCGATGACTGTGAAAAGCGCTGGTATTCTTTGCAGTCTCAGGCGAGGGCAGAGATTGCAGAATTCAAGCGACAAACAACTGCCACAGGTAATAGGACATTAGGCCAATTATTTTCAACTACACTAGACCACAATGTTTTATTCTCTATCATTCAATGTATTTAGCTTATACAAAAATGAACATAAATGTATTTATACATAAATGAACCTCGCTATACATTTCATCGCAGATTATATTAACATGTAATCTTTAATTCAAAATATTTATTGCATTTATTAGGAGGAGGTTCAGCACCCAAGGCTCTATCGCCTATTGCTTCAGTGGTGTACAGTGTCCTTGGGCACCAGCATAATGGGGCTGGAGGGGAGCTTTTATTGTTTGATGTAATATTCTACTAACAGATGACTGAGATATACCTAGTTTGTCTGTGCTGCATAGCTGCATTTTCCCTGTGGCTAAGTAGCATAGAGTTGTCAGAACCTTGGTCTCCGGTGTTATTGGGTTGTTTCTGTTTGTTGGTGAAGTGACTGCATCCCTGACTAGCTCTATACGATTATCATAATACCCTCGCGATTAAGGCGATACCTTTTTAAAAGCTCAGTATCATTCAATGCGTCTAAAATGTTGACGCGATTACGAGGCGGATTGCCGGCAGCAGCTATTTTAGGATTGTTTGTGATTTGGGTTTAGGATTTAGGAGTCCTCTTGACTACCCCTAACTTTTTTTTAGCGCTAAAACACTTTGTGAAATACTCTTAGAGCAAAGATTTAGGAGTCCTAAAATTAGGACTGACACACCCATTATTTTTAAGAGTTTCTCCTAAATCAGCAAGTTGGGAGCTACTTTTAGTCTTAAGATGTTTTGTGAATACGGGCCCTGGTTCTACTAGTTTTATTTAAATGTCAATATCTCAAAAAATATTCCCTGCACATCCATGGTTTAAAGTTCGAATTGACGAAGAAGCTGTATCATTCAGAAATTTGCAACAGAATACATTTATTTCAGAATAGTGACATACATATATATAATAACCATAACATACATTGCCTAATGTATTTAAATACGTTTAAAAAAAAACTTACAAAAGCTCGTGTGTATTTACACAACAGCAATGTATTTCAGTGCGACGGGTGGTCGCTGTGGAAATGTCGACTGTACGGGACTTTGGCGAAATATAACAAGATAAACTCTTCAGGGTAAATCAGAAAACAGCTTTAGCTGAGAATACTGGTAAGTACTTTTTTCCTAAACATATTTATTCGAGAGATTTTGGAGAAAAACATTTGGTGTCTTCTAAACCGAAAGTGCATCAGGAACTGTATATAGTACAGTAAGCAAGGGAAAACGGCGAATGCTCATTTGTACAATGTCTTAAAAAAATATTATTGTTTCTATACGTGAACATGATTTTCTTAGCGTGTATAAACGGTGCATTTTATGCATTTTACAGTCTGTGGCTGTGGCGAGAGGAGGGTCGTAAGTGCTTTGGGCTATTAATAGCATCCTCCTATTTTATGGCACTGCAGTGTAACTGGAGAAGCTGAGGTTTTCGCAAGCCGCTACCCTTTTAAAAAGTACTGCGTCAAAATTTACGGGGTTTTCTTAAAGCTGTAGTTTATAATTTCAGACAAACATGAATACTGTAATTGAGACGTATACGTCTCAACCACTAGGGGTGAAGTTTATAGAGTTAAACTGGATGCATAATACCTGGTAAAACAGGTCATACCTGTGCATAAATCCAACAGAAATGAATTGTCCTATGTGAACAGGGTCTTGCATCTCCAGTGCTGGGATTAATTGAGCAATATGGAAGATAATGCAAGAAAATCTTAAGAACAAACTGTGCTATGATGTTATATCACAATAAAACTATTTGAAAGGAATAAACCATGACAGACTGTGTGGTTGTTATAATAAGCCCTTTTCACTTATGCGGCAATGTTCCATAATTTTAGGGTTTATAGGTCGTGTGTTCATGACAGCCAGAGTTAGTATTCCAGAAATGTTCCTCTGGCAACTTTCTGGAAAATTAAAATTAAAAGTTTGCAATTTTCCATTTGAAAATACAAAATAAAAAACAGGCACATATTAAATGAATGTTTTATTTAAGTAACAACAAATAAAAAGTCAAGAAAGCTTTCCCTCAACAAGAACAGGAACACCGCCTCAAGTAGCCTAATGTCACAGAGTAGACTAATAGCAGAGTAATTCCATATGAATCAGACACAGAAAGGTGGAATTTTGACACCCACCATCACATATTTTTCTGAAAAGTGCTTTAGGGATAAGAAAGGAATATGATTAGCACCCCTGAAGCCTTATTTTGTTGAAAAATTATTTGGTTTAAAGAAAATGTTGCTAATTGATTACATCCAAATGGAACCTTTCCACGACATAGGAATCATATAATAATGATTTACTATAGTTCTCAATATCCGATTTGCACCAAAATCTTCCCTGATAACGTTTCAGACATGAGGAATCTACAGTTGAAGTCGGAAGTTTACATACACTTAGGTTGAAGTCATTAAAACTCATTTTTAACCACTCCACAGATTTCAAGTTAGCAAACTATAGTGTTGGCAAGTCAGTTAGGACATCTACTTTGTGCATGACACAAGTAATTTTTCCAACAATTGTTTACAGACAGATTATTTCACTTTTAATTCACTATATCACAATTCCAGTGGGTCAGAAGTTTACATACACTAAGTTGACTGTGCCTTTAAATTTTTAATATTTGGTCGCATATCCTTTGCATGCCATGACTTCCTGATGTATGTGACCCAACAACATCAAAAGACTCTTGATATCTTATTTTCTGGTACTCTTACAAGCAATACTAGGAAACCAATAGCCTAGTAAAAGTAACGTGAAAATAAATAAATAAATAAATCTTTACCGAGGCTGTAACCAGGGAACTCCTGTATCAAAGCCAGGCACAGTAAACAGAAGGCCATAACGTAGCTGCACATAGGCCATGCCTATGTCCAGTACAGCTTCAGTGTCGGCTACATTTTTTCCGGTCGTGTTACCTGGGGTAAATCATTTGGTCTTTGTGGTACCAACCGTAGGCTACCATGCAAGTGTAGTTTAGTTTTCTGTACTGCAATAGATGTATAATAAGGTGTTTTGACTCGCTTCGTAGTAGTAGTTTCCTTTACACTCTCAAGTAGGTTAGTTTTCCTGACTGACGTTCAAATTTCTCAGGCAAAGCTATTTCCCAGAGATCTTTGCATGAGAAAAAAAGACAATACTACTGTCAAAGAAGGTAGCCTACCACAGATAATCATTACTTATGTGAAATTATTATTATATAGTAAAAAGGGGGTGATCCCAAACGTGCTACAAGCCGGCTATATAAACAAGGAACTGTAGGTGCTCAACAGAAGGACCAGTGAATAGAAAGAATACCAAACCCGGACTACTTCGCTAGGACTTTGAAGAAGACGTCGTTGACGTCGAAACGTCAGTCGTATTAAAAATTTTTTTTTTTGCTCTGAGCTCTGTGTGCTCCAGTCCTCCTTATCTCGGGTTAGTCCTAGCGAAGTAGTCCGGGTTTGGTATTCTTTCTATTATTATATAGTGTTTGCAATAGACATTGTCTGCAGAAGTTCGGAGGCTATTGTCATTTTTTTTTAAAGTGACTAACCATGAAACAGATGTCTTTGCTGAATTGATGGTATATAAACCTGAACCTGTTAGGGTTTTGTAGGCTATATTATTGTAAATTCTTAATTTTCATAGTAATTAATTTTATGGTAATATTGTGTTATGTGTGATGTGTGAAAAGGATAAACTGAACAGAGCTGAAGTGAAGACATAAGACATAATAAAGAATTCTTGGCCGAGGCGAGTATTGAAGCTTTAAGCTAACTATAAAAAATATATACCAAATAGGCTACTATAACGAGAATATTCAAAAAAAGCTAAACTGTAAGCAAGCTATATCGCTCCCTCTCTCTATCTCCTGATTCTCCTCCACGCAGATCAACGGCTGAGCTGAGATTTGCTTTTATTAGCTGCGGCGTAGCCCGCCCTCGCTCCAAAACTTTAGGGCGTAGCCACCAAACTATCGGTGGGCGTAGCTGTACAGGTTTCTATTTTGTCACCGAGGGGAATACGTCACACAAGGAAATTTCTGGCCAATCACAGATTGAACATGCAGTACCTAATGTTTTACCACTAGAGACACTTTTGAGCCAGATTCTTAAAGTTTATGCTTTTTTGAGCAGACTGCAGTAATTTGTCAAGATTTGGACCAAGATCAATCAGTAATACTTAGAAAAAACCAAATGTATCAGTTCTCATCTAAAATAAGTGGTTTTAGCGCTTTGTTACTCTTTAAGCCAATTAAATGTGTTTACGAATCTCACCTGTTTCATGTTCTGCTTTGATATTCTCTCTATGGTCCAGTCCAGGTAATACAAAAAGGGTAGAAGTAGTAAACAATACACACCCACGCACGGATGCATGCGTGCGCGCACACACACACACACACACACACACAAACACACACAGTTATCAGTCTAAGTACGCAAAAAGGTGAAATATAGCTTCAATTGATACAGTTGATGTAGTGTGGAATGTGCTTACCTATCTCAATCTCTCCATTATCTGCCCTCCTCTGTCTATATCTCCTCTCTTGTTACCGTCTCTGCGGCTTATATGTCCCTTTCCTCTGTTGCTCTATCTCTCTCCACTCCTCTAATATCTCGTCCTCTTCTCTTACTCTCTTGCTGCAGTTTCTGTGGCTTGTCTGTCTCTGTCCTCTCTTCTCGTCATCTGCTCTCTCAGTAACCATTGGACTATTATGACTATGACCATTTCTGATACTTCAGCGCTTTCCTCACTGCCTCAAGCATATTTCAGTCAGCCAGCACCTTTTAATACATCTGTGCACACTCTTCAGAGAAGTTTGTGCTGATTTGGAATTTGTTTATAGCTTAACCTACAGGGCTGCTACACAAGCTATGCATTTAGCTGAATGCTCTTTATGAGCTTAAGGTGGGAAACAAAATAAACATGTAATTCTATGAAAACTATTTTGTGAACATCATCATTCACTAGTTATTTTTTACAGGTCTGTAAAAAATGTTACCAATTACCAATATGTCAACCAGGTTCACATGGTATGAAAAAAAGTATGTAAAACATGAAAATATTCATGATCAAGATTATCTTAAGATTCTAAGATAACTAAAACTGCATGATAATAAAATGTTCTGGGGGGAATATGTCTTTGACATACTGATTTTGATACGATGCCTTTAATTAAAAAAATATATATATCCCGGTTTCACTGTTCACAGAAAGCAAGATAACACTATGGGATCAGGGCGTCATCATTTGCAAGGTTAAGTAATATGTGGCACCCAGAGTAATGTGGTAGACCATGTGTAGCGCCTCAAAACCCAAACACAGTTTTAAAAGACAGCAGCATACTTTCCTACACATGACTTAATTATATTGAAAAGTTGAAAATAAATGCGGATCGCAGTGCATCTTGGAATTGTTTACATTTGCTCTTGCCTCTATCGCTTCTGCAATTTGCTCCACCTCAACATGCTTATCCTGGGACTCAGTCATGCCTTTGAGAATCACAAATCAATGGAGAATTAAAACGGCTGTATTTAAACCTGGTACACTGCAGTGCTGGTCTGAGACGTGCAGTGGGATGGCACTGCAGACTATTCTGCTGGCACTGACAGTCCTCTGTGCTGCAGCACAGACTCCACCATGCAGAATACTGGGGAGGGCAGCCAAGCCCAGCTTCTATCAACACGGAGACATCATCATCGGTGGAGTCTTCGCCCTGAATCAAACTCCCTTGGAAATTACCATGAAATTTGACATCAAACCCGAGCCCCAGAAATGTTCAGGGTAAGGTTAAAGAATAATCAGTATTTTGCTGCTGTTTGTATTGGTGATTATTTGATGATACAGTCCTGTAGTAATTCAATGTAATTCACCATAATTAAAGGTAACATTAACAATAGTTTAAAATGTAAACTACTGGACACTTGTAATATGTAATTTACATATGTAAATTACCCAGCAGTAGGTTTGCCTGTGAGGTGAATGCATAATAACTGCATGTTCAAACATGGATTTATTGAAATAAGAATTCAATTAAAATAAATGATCATCATAACGTCAAATTTCTAGAGTTAATTTCAGAGAATTCCGGGTGGCTCAGACCATGATCTTCGCCATTGAAGAAATAAACAATAGAACTGACCTCCTCCCTGGGGTAACTCTTGGATATAAGATATACGATTCCTGCATCTCTACAATATTCTCTCTAAGAGCAGCCATGGCTTTGATGAACGGTTATGAGGAAACACTGACCGATACATCATGCTCCACACCAGCAGCAGTGCAGGCCATTATTGGGGAGTCTGTATCGACTAACTCCATTGCAATTGCAGCAACTGTTGGACTATTTCAAATTCCAGTGGTGAGTTCCTTTTCTCCTTTGTAAATACTTCCAAACCGGGAGTAACTCACTGATGTGTAACTGAAATAACAATAGTTACACCAAGCATGTTTGGGTCTCCTGTAAATATATAAAGGTAAAAAAAATTATGGGACAATATGATCTGAAAGTCTAAAATTACATATTATTGTAAACGGAAGCAATATTGATCCCATTTTCTTACTTAAACAGATTATGTCAACCTATAAAAATAAAATTTGAAAAGCTCTTATGAAACACAAACGAAAAGTCCCTCATCATGTCACATTAATGATTTTGCTAGGTCCTTTCTGGTGTATAAAGCAGGTGCTTTCCATTGTGTCAATTCTATGATAGAAAAATCTATATACACACCACAGACACAAAGCACATTGACTTACAAATAAATCAATTGAAGTATTGAAACTTTTTTTGTTTAAATTTGAAAAGTTTGCATCTTTTAGCTTTTGCTACGTTTTTCAGATCAGTCACTTTTCAACATGTGCATGTCTGAGCGACAGAAAACAGTTCCCCTCATTCTTCAGAACCATTCCCAGTGACTATTACCAGAGCAGAGCACTGGCTCAGCTGGTGAAGCACTTTGGCTGGACCTGGATAGGAGCAGTGACAAGTGACAATGACTATGGCAACAATGGGATGGCCACATTTATAGAAGCTGCTCAACAAGAAGGGATCTGCATTGAGTATTCAGAAAAATTTCATGTAACAGAACCAGAGAAATTATTGAAGGTTGTAGATGTTATCAAAAGAGGTACTGCAAAGGTAATTGTAGCATTTTTTTCTCAGGTTGAGATGAAGAGTTTACTAGAGCATCTGATCCTGCAGAACATTACTGGTTTACAAATGGTAGGCAGTGAGGCCTGGATAACAGAATACAATCTTGCAACACCAACAAGTTATCGAATACTAGGAGGGTCTCTTGGCTTTGCTGTTACTAAAGGCAAAATAAATGGCTTCAAAGAATTTATATTAAAACTTCACCCCTCACAAGATCCAGGAAACCATGCTGTTATAGACTTTTGGGAAAATGCATTCCAATGTTCCCTAACAATTGAAAACAATCAAACTCACATTAAGCCCTGCACTGGATCTGAGCGCTTGAGTGAACTGGAAAACGAATACACTGACGTATCAGAGCTGAGAATATCCAAAAATGTTTACAAAGCAGTATACGCTGTTGCTCATTCCCTACATGACCTGCTGGAATGTACAGCCCATCAAGGCTGTACAAACACTGGGAATACAGAGCCCTGGCAGGTAACCCAATAAGCCCTTCTTACTATTGAACTCCTCAATTATGAACACAGCCAACCAATTTATCTCTGCTTAAATCTTTGTTTCTCTACAGGTACTTGAGACTCTGAAAAAAGTAAATTTCACTTTGGAAACTGGAGAGAAAGTCTCCTTTGACAGTGAAGGAGACCCAGTAGCCAGATATGAGGTGGTGAACTGGCAGCTTGGCCCTGATGGTGCAGTAGAGTTCAGAGCGGTTGGATACTATGATGCCTCTTTACCATCTGGTCAGCAGTTTGAGATGAGTCCTGTTAGTATGGTTTGGGCAGGTGGGCAAAAGCAGGTAAGTGTTTATGCACTACTTGAATAGGTGGTCCAATAACAGGACAAGTACATGTTGGCAGCTTTACTAATGATTGAGATAAATAATTAAGTCTTGGCTGAGAGTAGATCTCACAATTTGTAATTTAAAAAAAAAGTAACTATTAGGCTGGCCATTCAAAATATAGTCTTCATTCACCAGAATGTATACTACAAGCCGTGAACATAAATAAAACTACAACAGAAAAACAAAAAATTAAAATAATAATATATGCATCTCATTTCTGTATGATGGAAGACTACACTGTGGAAAGGCCTGAATTATCATACTTCTGTGTGATAATGATCTGTTTCCAGCATTTGATGTTTTATTTGAAAAAGTATTGCAATTAAATATTATAAAGTATTTAAATGCCACATTGTCCATGGGTGATTTGAGTTAAGTGTAGGAACGTGTTGCACAGAAACCCAGGTCAGTGTGCAGTGAGAGCTGTCCCCCAGGCACTCGGAAGGCTGTGCAAAGAGGAAGGCCTGTCTGCTGCTATGACTGTGTGCCCTGTGCTGAGGGAGAAATCAGCAATACTACAGGTAATTCAGATTCAACACTAACCAGTATACAGAGAACATTTCTAAGTTGCACTTTTTCTTTTGTGTTGCAAATGCTCGTTGTACTGTACAGCCATAGCTCTAAGAGGTTTCTCACAATGATATTTATTGTTTTCTTACAGATTCTAATGACTGTATTCAGTGCCTGGAAGAATACTGGTCTAACGCTAAAAGAAATCAATGCGTTTTAAAGGCTGTCGAATTTTTGTCCTTTCAAGAAATTATGGGAATAGTGCTTGTTATTTTTTCTATATTTGGAGCATGTGCAACTGCATTTGTGGCTGTGCTGTTCTTTATAAAGAAGGACACACCCATTGTGAAAGCCAACAACTCAGAGCTGAGCTTCCTGCTGCTCTTCTCATTGAAACTGTGTTTCCTTTGCTCTCTTACCTTCATCGGCCGGCCCATTGAGTGGTCCTGTATGCTGCGCCACACTGCGTTTGGGATCACCTTTGTCCTCTGCATCTCTTGTGTTCTGGGGAAAACAATAGTGGTGTTAATGGCCTTCAAGGCTACACTTCCAGGTAGTAATGTCATGAAGTGGTTTGGGCCTCTGCAGCAGAGACTGAGTGTTCTTGCTTTCACTCTCATACAGGTCCTTATTTGTGTGCTTTGGTTAACAATATCCCCTCCTTTCCCCAACAAGAACATGAAGCACTACAAAGAAAAGATCATTCTAGAATGTGATGTAGGATCAGCAGTGGGGTTCTGGGCTGTACTGGGTTATATTGGACTCCTCTCTATATTGTGCTTTGTTTTAGCTTTTGTGGCTCGTAAGCTGCCTGACAACTTCAATGAAGCCAAATTCATCACATTCAGCATGCTCATATTCTGTGCAGTCTGGATCACCTTTATACCAGCTTATGTCAGCTCACCTGGAAAGTTCACTGTAGCTGTGGAAATATTTGCTATTTTAGCTTCTAGTTTTGGGTTGCTGTTCTGTATCTTTCTTCCAAAATGTTATATAATGTTATTCAGACCTGAGCAAAACACGAAAAAACATATAATGGGTAAAACACATGTGAAATCTCAGTGATTTCTTGCACTATTTTACAGTAAACACTATTATTTAGGGTAGTACTCAACCACAGGTCCAGAATATGTCAACTAAGAACGTTATATATATTACTTTAGATAAGGTCCACGAAGTAACTACTTAAAATAAATGATTTTCAAAAAGCTGTGTTCAATTGATGGAAACCTTCAGGAACATCACCAAGCAATAAAATGATTTCCCACGTGATATGTGTTTTCATAATTTGTTTGAGTCGCAATCCGAATGTGTACATACAGGGGCACGGTTTTAGGAATTTTCAAAAAACTACGTCACTGCTCTTTTCTCAGGTTTTGTGGGCGTTTCAGATACTAAAACCAGGAAGAGAATGCCGATGCGTGCATTTAATCCGTCTAATATTGATCTGGTATGATATACAGTGCCCTCCGCTATTATTGTCACCCCTGGTAAAGATGAGTAAAAAGGGTTATAAAAAAATTGGTGAATTAGCTTAATCTCACACTGAAAAAATTTGTAAAATCCCAACCTTTAATTTTACTAAATTTATTATGAGAAAAAAAAAATCCCTCATCAAGAAATTATTATTTTTAACAAAACCACGTGTGCCACAATTATTGGCACCCCTGCATTTATATATAAAGTAATAATTTTTAATATTTGGTCGCATATCCTTTGTGCAGATTTCGGTGCTTCTTGTTGTACTTTTTTTTTGCTGTTGCTCTGATGCTTCTGCAAATTGCTCCTCCTCAACCTGCTTATCCTGGGACTCAGTCGTGCCTTTGAGAATTATAAATCGATGGAGAATTAAAACTGCTGTATTTAAACTGGTACACAGCAGTGCTGGATCTGAGACGTGCAGTGGGATGGCACTGCAGACTATTCTGCTGGCACTGACAGTCCTCTGGGCTGCAGCACAGACCCCACCATGCAGAATACTGGGGAGGGCAACCAAGCCCAGCTTCTATCAACACGGAGACATCAACATCGGCGGGGTCTTCTCCCTGCGCCAAATGCCTTTGGAAATTACTATGAAATTTAACATCAAACCGGAGTCCCAGAAGTGTTCTCGGTGAGGTTAAATTATAATTAACATTTAGCTACTCTTCGTATTGGTGATTATTTGAGAATAAGGTCATGCAGCGATTCAATCCTAATTAAAAGTAACATCAATTATATTTTAAAACATAAACTACAGAATCCTCTATGTAGGTTTACCCTGCATGAGGTTTCCCTGTGAAGCAGATGCACAATAATTGCATTTTAAAAGATACTGAAGTACTGAATCAAAATAAGTCATCAACATAACGTGAAATTTCTAGAGTGAATTTCAGAGAATTTCGGGTGGCTCAGACCATGATCTTCACCATTGAAGAAATAAACAACAGAACTGACCTCCTCCCAGGTGTATCTCTTGGATATAAGATGTATGATTCCTGCATCTCTACAATATTTTCTCTAAGAGCAGCCATGGCTCTGATGAACGGTTTTGAGGAAACACTGACCGACACATCATGCGCCACACCACCAGTAGTGCAGGCCATTATCGGGGATTCTGTGTCGACAAACTCCATTGCAATTGCAGCAACTGTTGGACTATTTCAAATTCCAGTGGTGAGTTCCTTTTTCTCCTATTATATACACACAGTCAGGGAGTAACTCACCAATATGTAATTGAAAAAAGAAAAGTTACATCAAGTATGTTTGGGTCTCCTAAGAAGGGCTTTTCTGTTCTGAAAAGGTAATGGGAAAAATCCAAAGACATGCAGGTTAGGTGAATTGGAGACTCTAAATTGCCCATAGGTATGAGTGTGTGAGTGAATAGTGTGCGTGCCCTGTGATGTAATTTCTCCTTGTGTCATCATGGAGCTGTAAGTCGGTCTGGATAAGAGCTTCTGCTAAATGACTGTACTGTAACTGTAAAAGATTCTGGAAACTATGATTAAAACCTCTAAAATTGCATATTAAACAGAGTAGTAATTTCAATCCAATTCTTATCTGTACATATTTAAACCACTAATTACAATATTTTAATAGTTATTATAGAAAACACAACTGAAAAGTCCCTAACCATGTAGTCATGATTTTGTTTTTTGGTGTACAAAGAAGGTTTTTCCCATCATGTCAATTATCTATAAAAATCTATAAAAATAAAAAATTAATAAAAATATATATCCACACCATATACACAAAACTTGTTGACTCTCAAATTGCCTTTTGCGGTGATTTTCAGATCAGTCACTTTTCAACATGTGCATGTCTGAGCAACAGGAATAGGTTCCCCTCATTCTTCAGAACCATTCCCAGTGACTATTACCAGAGCAGAGCACTGGCTCAGCTAGTGAAGCACTTTGGCTGGACCTGGATAGGAGCAGTGAGAAGTGACAATGACTATGGCAACTACGGGATGGCCACTTTTATAAAAGCTGCTCAAGAAGAAGGAATCTGCATTGAGTATTCTGAGAAATTTCACATAACAGAACCAGACAAATTATTGAAGGTTGTAGATGTTATCAAAAGAGGCACTGCAAAGGTAATTGTAGCATTTCTTTCTCAGGTTGAGATGAGTCATTTATTAGAGCAGCCGACGCTGCAGAACATTACTGGTTTACAAATGGTAGGCAGTGAGGCCTGGATAACCACACGCATTCTCATGAAACCTACAAGTTATAGAATACTGGAAGGGTCTATTGGTGTTGCAATCACCAAAGGCAAAATAAAAGGCTTAAAAGAGTTTATATTAAAACTTCACCCCTCACAACAGATAGGAAACCTTGCTGTTATAGACTTTTGGGAAAATGCATTTCAATGTTCACTAATGGCTGAAAACAATCTACCTCACATTAATCCCTGCACTGGATCTGAGAGCTTGAGTGAACTCAAAAACGAATACACTGATGTATCAGAGCTGAGAATCTCCAACAATGTTTACAAAGCAGTATACGCTGTTGCTCATTCTCTACATGATCTGCTGGCATGTACAGCCCATGAAGGCTGTACAAATGCTGTGAAAACAGAGCCCTGGCAGGTAACTCAATAAGCCCTTTTTACATAGTTATTAAACTCCTCAATTATGAATAGAGCCAACCGAGCATTTATCTCAGATTCAACCTTTGTTTCTCTACAGGTACTTGAGGCTCTGAAAAAAGTCAGTTTCACATTGGGCACTGGAGAGAAAGTCTCCTTTGACAGTAATGGAGACCCGGCAGCCAGATATGAGGTGGTGAACTGGCAGCTTGGTCTTGATGGTGCAGTAGAGTTCAGAGTGGTTGGCTACTATGATACCTCTTTACCATCTGGTCAGCAGTTTGTGATGAATCCTGCTACTATAGTTTGGGCAGGTGGGCAAAAACAGGTAAGTGTCCATGCACTACATGAAAAGGTGGTCTGGTAACAGCAATAAACTATGTCACTTTCAGAACTGATCAGAAAGTCTAAAATTTATCCCAAATTGAGCTCAACCCCTTCATATTCAAACCAGATTTCTTTGCATTTTTGCAATTAGTAACCATACCCTGTGCTCCAGTGATGGAATCCAAAAATAACCGTTTTCACCAGGAATTGTCGCAACCTACCCATTTACCATAAGTCCACCATTCTTAGGACTGTTCTCATGTAGGTGAATTAAGAAAAACAAAAATTAAGGACATTTTAAAAGAAACGTATTGTATGATAACAATCTGTTTCTCATATTTCATTTTTAGCATGATAAAGTGTTATAAACAATTATTATAAAGTATTTGTCCATGGCTACATTGAGTTAAGAGTTGAAACATGTTGCACAGAAACCCAGGTCAGTGTGCAGTGAGAGCTGTCCGCCAGGCACTCGGAAGGCTGTGCAGAGAGGAAGGCCTGTCTGCTGCTATGACTGTGTGCCCTGTGCTGAGGGAGAAATCAGCAACGCTACAGGTAATTCAGAGTCAACACAAACCAGTCTATAGAGAACATTTCAAAGTTGCGTTTGCATTTTGAAGTTGTGTATTGTGTTTCGCTTGCTCATTGTACTATACAGCAATAGCTGTATGAGGGCTCTAATGTTATTCATTGTTTTCTTACAGATTCTAATGACTGTATTCAGTGCCTGGAAGAATATTGGTCTAATGCTCAAAGAGATCAATGTGTTTTAAAGGCTGTCGAATATTTGTCATTTCATGAAATCATGGGAATAGTGCTGGTTATTTTTTCATTATTTGGAGCATGTGTAACTCTACTTGTGGCTGTGTTGTTCTTTTTAAAGAAGGACACACCCATTGTGAAAGCCAACAACTCAGAGCTCAGCTTCCTGTTGCTCTTTTCATTGAAACTGTGTTTCCTTTGCTCTCTTACCTTCATCGGCCGGCCCTCTGAGTGGTCCTGTATGCTGCGCCACACTGCGTTTGGGATCACCTTTGTCCTCTGCATCTCTTGTGTTCTGGGGAAAACAATAGTGGTGTTAATGGCCTTCAGGGCTACACTTCCAGGCAGTAATGTCATGAAGTGGTTTGGGCATCTGCAGCAGAGACTGAGTGTTCTTGCTTTCACTCTCATACAGGTCCTTATTTGTGTGCTTTGGTTAACAATATCCCCTCCTTTCCCAAACATGAAGAACTACAAAGAAAAGATCATTCTAGAATGTGATGTAGGATCGGCAGTGGGGTTCTGGGCTGTACTGGGTTATATTGGGCTCCTCTCTATATTGTGCTTTGTTTTAGCTTTTCTGGCTCGGAAGCTGCCTGACAACTTCAACGAAGCCAAATTCATCACATTCAGCATGCTCATATTCTCTGCAGTCTGGATCACCTTTATACCAGCTTATGTCAGCTCACCTGGAAAGTTCACTGTAGCTGTGGAAATATTTGCTATTTTAGCTTCCAGTTTTGGTTTGTTGTTCTGTATTTTTATTCCAAAATGTTATATAATGTTATTCAGACCTGAGCAAAACACGAGAAAACACTTAATGGGTAAAACACATGTTAAATCTCAATGACGGGCTTTGACATTTTGTGATTAAGTATTTATGCTCCACGGTTATAAGTCATCACCAAAGAGACGAGATCTAATCTATGAGGGACACTGCTATTATAATTATTATCGAGACCTCTTTGCCTAAACAGGTGCCAGAATATGTGTAAAGGCAGAAATGTACGAACTGAATAATAACTAAATAAAAATATTTATCGAAATAAATAAACAATGGTGATCATAAAGATGTCTTTAGTGTTCATTTCTCAATATATGACAGTAAGATTTATAAGACAGTAAGTATTATGCAATACCCATATGTAGCCACAATTTGGCATCATTAAGAGCAACTTTACGTAGGGGATAGCCAACAGCTGAGATCAATAACACAGATTAATCTATCGTTCAGTATTTTATTCAAAAGCACAGTATATTTTAACACCATTAATGTAGCATGTCATATCAGAAATAAAACAAAGTAACATGAATAATTACTCAGAAGCAATCTAAATAAGGAATAACAAACTGGTTAATTAAAAAGTCTGGTTTCAGGGCCGGTTTCACCAGCTATACGTAAGATCAAATGTAGGCTAGCTAATGGTAAGTGTTTACTAAATTAAGGTTTGCATATTACTAAATCAAAATGGGTTGCACCACACAAACTAGTTGTTATGCTGAACTTCATAGCGACTAAATATTTCGGCCTATAGACCCATTTCTTGTTTGTAAACAAAAGAGGATGTGTACGCAACCCTGGGGCAAAAAGTGTATCACCTTGGCAGGCTATCACAATGTGGTGAACTTGATCATCAACGATTTAACGGACCAAGTGAATCTAATTTTGTTTCTGGTTCTTTTATTTCACTTTCATCTTGGCACAGTTATACAAATTATAGCTAGTGTTAGTCTTATTAGGCTACAACTTTTTTTGTTGTAACGTTAAGGTAGCATATTTAGCTATAGCCTATTTACCTTATAAATGCCTGCAAGCTAACCGTCATAAACTGTCAATTTTTGATCAGCGGCAAGTTGACAACTTAATTTTTAACGTTAGTCTAACTCAATAACTTGACAGATAGGATACACCACATTAACACATTTTAAAAAATTGTCTAGTCTGCTTGAAATTGATATAGCTAACGTTAGCCTAGTGTAACTTCTGTGTTACGCCGTAATATTTTATTGTGTTTGGCCAGATAGGAGTCGACATAGCCTGTCTAGCTAGCTAACGTTACTTAGCTAACACACACAAAGGTGGTGTGATGATGTGTTGATAACTTAATGTTTAACTAAAGCCTATCGTTAACCTACTTTTAGTTTTAGCCAGAACAGAAATGGCACTAGTAGCTACTACCAGTGTTTTCTTCTGTAATGGTTAGCTAGCTAGCGTACCAAACCCTGTTATCGGGCAGAAAACAGAAACTTTTGTGAACAAAAAGCTACGAAACTGATATTATTCGGGCACATAACGTTACTATTGAACATATTATATTTATTAGATTCAAAAAACGATAAGATAACTTTTAAGCCAATGAACATGTAAGTTAGAAGTGACCGGTAGTCTTTTCTTTTTTTTACTTTTAGATGGACAGTAGGCTAGTAGGCTACTGCCAAAAAAGGGGAGCCGATTAGCGGCTGTTGCAGTGCATAAAAGAAGCTCATGATTTCTGTTGTTTTAATAATCAGTTATTAGTTTATTGAATCAAGAAAGATACCTTTTGAATTCCCAATATGTTGGTAAAATGGCTGGCTAACTGGATTATTTACACATGGCAGTCCATCTCATTGGATTTATTTCTTCACCTACCGCGCCCTCGAGTGGACATATAAAAAATGGCACTTCTTGATGTTGGTGCTTGCTAGTTGAGTTGATTACAATGAACTAGAGTTAAAAAAAACAACAACACACATTTTGCTAATATTGTGAATGTGCTATAGACAAAGCAAATATATATATATATATATATATATTTTTTTTACCGCATTGGCAAATCAGCTGTCGAGGAAGTTCCAATATGGTTGCGTGCCCGATAATGGGCGCTATCTAGCTACGTTTCTTAACGCTATCCATCTTATTTGTTTTATCCAAGTGTTCACTGGTGTAAACTTGCTTTTTCGGGAAATACGTTGGCTAAATCTAAGCTGGTTAATTCTTTAGATTTAACAAAATTAACATTGGCAATCTAGCAGTTAGCAAATGTGAGCGACTAATGTTCCTGTGAGATGCAACCAAGACAGTAACGTTACAGTGGCTAGCTAACGCTAGTCTAGACACAGACAGACCACATCAGTGTTGCCAGATGCCTGAATTAATTTCCCCCCCCAAAAAATTCAGAAAATCCCCCATCTTCAATTGAGTCCCATACAATTTTCTCACAATTTCCCCCCATACCTCCTTTTAAAATCCCCCATCTATCATTGACTCCCATACATTTTTTCTTTAAAAATTCCCCCATGAATTGTTAAAATCCCCTAAATTTAGGGGAAAATCCCACAGTCTGGCAACCCTGGACCAGATGCCCCAGGTTCACAAATCACAGGGTATTCCAAAAAAAAGTGACTAAAACCCACCTCAGCTCATCTACGCTGGAAAACTAATGCTACGGTTAGTCCACCCAATTAGATAGCACACTAAAGTTATAAAGGCACAGCGCCTGCTGCCAAACCCGAGATATCTACAAGTAACTAGCAATAACAGCTGCTTGGTGATAAATATCGACCTGTGTCTTGACGACATGAACATATAACAATGCAGCAAGACCTTTTACTTTTTATATCTCATGGCCAACTCGCTAAAATGGTAGGCGTCCATTTCTACATTGTTAGCAAGCTTGTTAATTCTCGCCACTGTCACTTGCTCGTATTAAATTATAACGTTATTTGATATTGGGTCAAAATAGTCTCACAGTATGTTTTCGGTCATGGTTAGCCACCTACACCATTTGCTTCAAAACTGCAGCTCTAGCCTATGGTCGAAGCTGTCTTTATTCAATTGAGTGCCAAACTTAAATGATGAGATGGGAGCCAGCATAATATACTTCCTGGACACTTACTAAATTGAATAAATATTACACATGTTTACACCAAACTGCTTAGCTATCTCACTGTTGATGTAACTAAGATATTCGAAGTTAAACAAGTATTCTGCCCCAGTGTTGCGTGCGCACCTCTACTTTGACGTTGGTGAGAAACCGGTCTATAAGGAGGTGTAAATTGTGGCGTAAACGTTGTAACCATTGGGAAACAAAACAAAAAAGATGGCCATGTTTAGCTGCTATTCGGTTGTCTGGAGGAAATATCTAAATAAATTGTAATGTAACAGCTGTTCGTCCAATTGGCTACATCTGCCGTTTCTTCAGAAAACACTCTAAAAATAGTTAACATGTGGAAAACGTTTGAAAGTTTGAAAACAAATTATATAGAGTTCAAAAGAGTAAACAAAACTGTTTCCAATTTATGTAGGTTACTTTCCATATTGGTTATGTTTACATGCCTCAGGAGCCTATTATAAAAGGTAAGGTAAGACGCACAAGCCGGAGAAAATTCATTAGAAAACAGTATAACATTTTCAAAGCAGGATTACTCAGATAGCTGGATAACTGCACTGGTGGAAGCTCTCTGTGTCATGGGTAGTGGCTGTCTCTGTCGTTTCTACGATTGTTTTCCGATTTGGCGTCGTCTGATGCTCTATCGGATTTTTTCTGCCTCCGTCCCGGTGTTTAGATTTCGCCTGGTCATTATCTCCGACACCTGTGTTCGGTTTCCTTTGGCTATATATAGCGCTTACGTCCGCTTTCCGGTGCTTCTATATTGTCATTGCCACTTGACTAGGAAGCCGGTATAGGTATAGGAAGTTCGGTCACTGCATTTCTGTTTGGCCTTATACAGAGACACAGATATTTCGACTAGTGATAGGATTAGATTTTCTGGTTTTCTGTCCAATCTTCCTCGATTATTATTTTTTTGCCTGCAGCCTGTTTATCTTCCTTTCAGCTCTTTAGCCTACAGAGCTGTAGATACAGGCTTGCTATTCTGTTCATTCCTTTTCAGTCTTCTCTACCTCTGATCTACGCAGATGAATTAGTGTGTGAGGTTCTTTCTGTTTTAGCGAGATTCGCCTCCGTTTGAGGTTGTTTTGTGTTGGCCTTGTGCTAGGGAAGTTTTGCTCCCACTTTTGCGGTTTTGCTCCCACTTTTTCCCTGGTGCGGTTTAATTCCACTTTTGTGGCGTGTCTATTTTTAGATACGCTTTCTGAATCCTCATCTGTCGTGTTTTGGTTCTCAACTTCTAACCCAAACCTGACAGAATATAGAAGCCTAAAATGGAGATGGAACTGGTGTGGAAAGCACACTTCTTAGCCTTAACAAATAGTTGAGCCTTAAGAAGCGCCTCCAACACCTATCTAACATGTATGAGGTGAGAGGGAAGATCCGGAGAAAAAATGTAAATATCGTCTAAGTAAACTAAGTCAAATTTCTCTCAGGACATCGTTCACTAGCGAAAAACAGAGGGGGCGCTAGTGAGACCGAACGGCATCACCCGGTATTCGTAGTATCCGTGGTGCGTGTTAAAAGCGGTCTTCCACTCATCCCCCTCACGCATGAGATTGTAAGCGCTACGTAGGTCGAGTTTACTAAAGACCGATGCCCACTGTAAAAGCTCAACGCTTCTTGGGCTTCGCAAATTTTTATAGAAGATTTATCCGCGATTTTAGCTCGGTAGCGGCTCCTATCACAGCCCTCACAAAGAAAAAAATATCTCCTGCTCGGTTTCAGTGGAACCCCAGGGTGGAGACAGCTTTTACTGAACTAAAAAGGAGGTTTTGCTGCGAGCCCATTCTTATTACTCCCAATCCCTCCCTTCCCTCTGTGGTGGAAGTCGACGCCTCGGAGCTGGGAGTTGGGGCCATTCTGTCACAGCATTCTCCGGTGGACCGCAAGCTACACCCATGTGCATATTTTTCTCGTAGCCTTACATCTGCCGAGAGAAACTACGACGTTGGTGATCTTGAGCTGTTAGCGGTCAAATTGGCGCTGGAGAAGTGGCGCCATTGGTTGGAAGGAGCTGAGCACCCTTTTACGGTCTGGACCAACCATAAGAATTTACAGTATATCCAACAGGCCAAAACGCGCAATTCGCGGCAAGCCCGTTGGGCCTTGTTTTTTACCGGGTTTAATTTTATTCTTACCTATTGCCCCAGGTCAAAAAATATTAAACCTGATACGTTATCACGCATTAATGACCGGTCGGATAATGAGTCACGTCCCAAATCTGTAGTTCCTAGTTCTCGTATTGTGGCCCCTGTTATGTGGGCCATTGAGGCGGCTGTGCAGAGGGCGCTGCGTTCCGATCCCGGTCCAGGGGGGGGGTCCGCCTCACTGCTTCCTTGTCCCTCCTAGATTGAGATCTCGTGTCCTTCAGTGGGGTCACACTTCTCAGTTAGTGGCCCATCCGGGCGTGCACCGGACAAAGGAATTTGTCTCGCGAAAGTTTTGGTGGCCGAAGCTCGAGAGTGATGTGCGGGAGTTTGTCGCGGCATGTGCTATTTGCGCCTGTAATAAGGGTTCACGGCTTTCTCCTTCGGGCCTCTTGCGCCCCCTGTCCATTCCCAGGCGTCCCTGGAGTCACATCGCCCTCGACTTCGTTACCGGTCTGCCAGCCTCGCATGGGAATACGGTCATCTTGGTCATAGTTGACCGTTTTTCGAAAGACCGTTTTTGTTGCTCTGCCTAAACTGCCATCGGCACCTGAAACGGCCCAGCTAATGATAGACCATGTGTTTAGGGTGCACAGCCTACCTCTGGACGTGGTGTTGGATCGCGGTCCCCAATTCACCGCTAGATTCTGGCATTCATTTTGTGCTCTGTTGGGGGCATCCGTCAGTCTTTCTTCAGGCTTTCACCCGGAGACTAACGGCCAGACAGAGCGCACCAATCAGAGTATGGAGAGTACTCTCCGGTGTCTGGCCGCGGCCAATCCTAGCTCCTGGAGTCGCTTTCTCACCTGGGCCGAATACGCACATAATACCCTGCGCAACGCATCCACAGGTCTCTCTCCGTTTGAGGCTCAGCTGGGATACCTACCTCCCTTGTTCCCTGAGCTGGAGAGAGATGCGGAGGTACCCTCCGCCGGCTTCTTCGTGCGTAGGTGTCGAGCGGTCTGGAGGCGCATACGTGCATCGTTACTGCGCGCTTTGGCTAAACAGAAAGTGGTGGCCGTCAGGCACCGCCGTCCGGCTCCCTCCTACTGGGTGGGGCAATGGGTGTGGCTTTCCACACGGGATCTGCCATTGCGGGTTGAGTCCCACAAACTCGCGCCTCAATTCGTGGGTCCCTCAACCCGGTCACAGTACGTCTTCAGTTACCATCTTCCATGCGCATCCACCCCACCTTTCATGTCTTGCGCTTGAAACCGGTGTTCGTGAGCACTCTCGCATCGGCTGACAAGCCGCCTCCTCCTCCTCGATTCTTGGAGGGAGGTACGGTGTACACCGTTCGGCGCATTTTGGCCGAGAGACGTGTGGACAGAGGGTACCAGTTCCTGGTGGACTGGGAGGGTTATGGCCCCGAGGAGCGCTGCTGGGTTTCTTCCAAGAACATTTTGGACCCGGCTCTCATTAGGGACTTCCGAGACAGCAAAGCTTAGGGATCGTCTGGAACCGTCCCTTAGTTGGGGGGTACTGTTATGGGTAGTGGCTGCCTCTGTCGTTTCTACGATTGTTTTCTGATTTGGCGTCGTCTGATGCTCTATCTGATTTTATTCTGCCTCCGTCCCGGTGTTTAGATCTCGCCTGGTCATTATCTCCGACACCTGTGTTCGGTTTCCTTCGGCTATATATAGCGCTTACTTCCGCTTTCCGGTGCTTCTATATTGTCGTTGCCACTTGACTAGGAAGCCGGTATAGGTATAGGAAGTTCGGTCACTGCATTTCTGTTTGGCCTTATACAGAGACGCAGCTATTTCGACTAGTGATATGATTAGATTTTCTGGTTTTCTGTCCTATCTTCCTCTATTCTTTTTTTTTTTGCCTGCAGCCTGTTTATCTTCCTTTCAGCTCTTTAGCCTACAGAGCTGTAGATACAGGCTTGCTATTCTGTTCGTTCCTTTTCTGTTTTCTCTACCTCTGATCTATGCAGATGAATTCATGCATGAGGTTCTTTCTTTTATTGTTTCTCGCTGTTTTAACGAGATTCGCCTCCGTTTGAGGTTGTTTTGTGTTGGCCTTGTGCTAGGGAAGTTTTGCTCCCGCTTTTCCGTTTCCCTTTTTTCCCTGGTGCGGTTTAATTCCGCTTCTGTGGCGTGTCTATTTTTAGATACGCTTTCTGAATCCTCATCAGTCGCATTTTGGTTCTCAACTTCTAAACCAAACCTGACACTCTGTACCTCATTCCATGTTCCAGGGAGGGTTCCAGGTTATTTTCCAGGTGCAGTTATTCAGCTAACTCAGTAATCCTGCTTTGTAGTATAGGCTACCCCCCGGGGCTACCAATCCATCGCAAATATGCAGTTTTGGCTAAGCATAGTCATATAGACCCTTTTATGGTTTGTCAAGAACTATGACGTAATTCGCATGCAGATACTAACTGGAGGCAGAAAAGTTAACAAACTTTTGTAAAAGCGCAGGCAGTGTCCAACAACTGGAGCTGCATTTTCTGCATTTGTCTGCTGCTGCAGCTGCAAACTCTCTGCATTGATAGAAATTGCTGTGGCATCCTCACACCAAACCCATGATCTCCGTCTTTAGTAAAGCCATGGCTCAGAAAAATGGTGTGGTGTGTAATGTTTTACAAAAAGTGCTGTGAAACAGCTATTTACTATAAGGCGGATGAATGGGCGAAAACCTGATGGGCGAGAACCGGAGGTTCTTAACAAAAATCACGTCGGCACATCGTGCCCATGCAACGTTCCAAAATAAGATGAATAGACTTGCGTTTATGATATTTTAACTTTGTTGCAAAGTTCATGCTTCCAAGTTATAACCAAACTCGAATGTGAAAGCGAACGAGAGCTTCATGCTTATTGTGCTTTCCATGTTACTAATAATGACTGAAGAGAGAAACTACCGGAAAAAAACCTCAAAAGCAAATTCCAAAACCTTAAATGAACTGTTAAAATAAATGTTGAATAAGTGTTTTATTGTTAGGAGCTAAGGTTAGAGTTCACATTCACTTCTTTGGCGGGTTAGGCTATTGTTAGCTAGCTAGGTATGATGTTCTCTTTGTCCAGCCCAACAGTCGTTTGAACAGCTCTCCTGAATTGACAGAGGATGCAGTAATGAGATAAAATACAACTGAAATAAAATTTTTCTTTTTTAAAAAGTCACAGTGAATATTAAAAAATGGAATGCATATTACAGGGTTCATACAGCTTTTCTAAAGTGAAATTCAAGAACTTTTCCAGCACTTTCTAGGTAAATAATTTGAATTTCCAAGCATATCAGCATTTAAATTCAACATTGTCCAATTAAAAGATAATCTCTTCAATGAAAAAGCACGATTAATTCTACATTGAAAATACCGCTCTTTTTGGTACTGAAAAGCTATTAAACCTTAGCAAGATCAGGTGCATTTATATTTGACATCAATGTGCTACAGTTATTATTTATTTAATACTTGATTTATAGCTTGAAATGATTTTCCTTGAAAAATACAGCTTTGTGTGTGTGTGTGTGTGTGTGTGTGTGTGTGTGTGCGTGCGTGCGTGCGTGCGTGCGTGTGTGTGTGCGTGTTTCTGGAGCTGCATTGATAGCAGCTAGCAGGGGGGCTCCCAGGGCACTGCAGGAGGTGGGGGTGTGCGTACTATGGTACAGTGTTGTGTATGATGGGTAAACTATTAGCCAACCTCAATTTGAGGACGCTTGATTAAAATTTGTAATTAAAAGTTTGGAATCTGGCAACATTTCTTGTTCAAACCATGTTTAAGTCTGCTTACTAACTAGCTATAGAATTAAAAATAGTACATAACTACAGCTTAGCTTTGTACTTAGCTAAGTGTTTTAGCTAGCAAACTATATTAACTGCAGCATATTACATATTACTATTACCAGCTAAACTGCAGCAATGCAAGCTAGCCTGTCCACTATCACTTTGAAATAATATCGTCAACATTTTCTATTATTATTCTTACAGACCTTACCTATGGAAAAGGAGATGTTCTATCCCTAAGCAAGATTTTTAAAGCAAATTGTAAGCTAACGTTGGCCAACTTGAGGCTTAAAAATGTGGAATCAAACACGTTGAACTTTCCTACTTAGTTAAAAATAGTTACCAATATAATTAAAAATAGTAGCTACATGATTTCAGCTGAGCTTTATACATAGTCGTCTGCAAGTTAACTACGTTACCTGAATAGGCCTATTATTTAAAACAACAGCAAGATAAGATACCCTATCATTTGCCACTTTGAAATGATATTTTTGTAAACATTTTCTGCTATTTTTCTTACAGACATCCCTGAGCTAGATCGATTTATGCAGTTGTATGCCGCACATCAATGCATTTTATTAGCTGACTAGCTCTCTCTCTTCTCGTCACACAACTATCGGGATGCCAACAAAGTGTAGCACAAAAAAACAAAACTTAAATAACATATCCATGTCAAACATACACAGTATAAACATAAACACGCGAGTTTTAGTACTTTGCCGTTGGATGAAAAATGATCAGGATAAGAGCGCCAGCCAGTGGCGTAACTACATAATCAGCTTGGGGGGGGGGGGGGGGGGGCAAATTAGGTCAGCACGGGGCCCTAATATATGTTGCTAAAAAAAAATGTATATGACCCTATGTCAGGAAGCCAGAGACATATGCTGAATTCAAGTGCTGTCGGAATTATCGGAAATACGAGTCAGTTTCCGACATAGAAGTTGCACAAGTGATAGCAGCTCTCCATGTATTTTTTTATTGGTAAGGTAATTCCGATTTCGGAGCATGTGAATGCGTCAACCTCGTAATTACGATTTGGCAGCTGGGAGGAGCTTCTGAAGAGCACTTGAGGCAGCAATAGCCAACAGAAATAGCCTAACTCATCTCTCTAAAATGCTGATATGACATTAATCACTTCAGGCAAGTAATACACTCAGTAGAAATAGTATAGGCTACCTATAGCTAATTAATGTCTGCAAATAAAGATGTTTTATATGTTTTATAAATATGTTTTTAGGCTATAGTTCTGACAAAAACAAACCAATTCGATATGACATTGCATGCGGTCCTATGCATTGAACTCATGTTATTTTGCTTTTGAAAATAGCTACAAAGTGTAGGCCAGGCTAAAGTTTCTGTCTACACAAAACAAAATTGTTAATTTTGACACGGTAGGTCTAGGCTATATGAGAAATTGAATATTCAGTTCATTCACTCATTTATGTGGTATATTTAAAATGTTATAGCATACATCAAAAATGAAGTTCATTCATTGCGTTTTCTTGTCTACGTGGTCGCGGTCGTTCTGACAGGTCAATTCTTCATTCTTTTGCCCTGGCAAACTTCTTGATTAGCCTCTCCAAATTGAGACAGTCTCAACTTGAGCCCTCCTTGGGTTGATTAGTCTATGCTTCAAAAATAAGTTAGTTAGTGGTAGGCTACACATGTTAACGCAGCTTTTGTTTTCTCCCGCTGTTCTTTTTGTTTAGGCTACGTTTCATACAGTCAAGCTGGAAAGTCTGCACACCCCTTTCACCTTCTCCACGTTTTATTACGTTACAGACTTATACTACGATAGATTGAGTTCATTTTTTGCCTCAAACATCTACACACAATAGCCAATAATGACGAAGTGAAAACAGGTTTTTAGAAAATATGCAATTTTATTTTACTGACAAAAATAGGTTATTTAGGGGTTACATATCTGTACACACCCTTAGCCTAATACTTGGTTGCTGCACCTTTGGCAGCGATTACAGCTTCGAGGCGTCTTGGGAAAGAAGCTACGAGCTTGGCACACTTGTTTCTGGACATTTTTGCCCATTCCTCTTGGCATATCCTTGCAAGCTCCGTCAGGTTGGATGGGGAGCATCGGTACACAGCCATTTTCAGCTCTTTCCACAGATGTTCAATTGGATTCAGGTCTGGGCTCTGGCTGGGCCACTCAAGGACATGCACAGACTTTCTCCGAAGCCACTCCTTTGTTCTCTTGGCTGTGTGCTTCGGGCTGTTGTCATGTTGGAAGGTAAACCTTCGCCCCAGTCTGAGGTCCAGAGCGCT
Source organism: Synaphobranchus kaupii (assembly GCA_029718625.1). NCBI lineage: Eukaryota > Metazoa > Chordata > Actinopteri > Anguilliformes > Synaphobranchidae > Synaphobranchus > Synaphobranchus kaupii. The sequence continues at coordinate 2,517,942 of CM056378.1, forward strand.
CTGGAGCAGGTTTTCTTCAAGGATCTCTGTGTACTTAGCTGCATTCATCTTTCCCTCTATCAGGACTAGTCGCCCCGTTCCCGCTGCTGAAAAACATCCCCACATCATGATGCTGCCACCGCCATGCTTCACTGTAGGGATGGTATTAGCCAGGTGATGAGCGGTGCCTGGTTTCCTCCAAATGTGACGCTTGGTATTCAGGCCAAAAAGTTCAATTTTGGTTTCATCATCCCAGAGAATCTTGATTCTCATGGTTTGAGAGTCCTCTAGGTGCCTTTTGGCAAACTCCAAGCGGGCTGTGATGTGCCTTTTACTAAGGAGGGGCTCTCGTCTGGACACTCTACCATAAAGGACTGATTGGTGGAGTGCTGCCTGGATGGTTGATCTTCTGAAAGGTTCTCCCATCTCCACAAGGATACGCTGGAGCTCTGTCAGAGTGACCCTCGGGTTCCTGCTCACCTCCCTGGCTAAGGCCCGTCTTCCCCGATTGCTCAGTTTGGTCGGGCGGCCAGGTCTATGAAGATTCTTGGTGGTTGTAGTTGTAGACACACCTCAAGCAGTATCAGTGGAAACAAAATGCACCTCAGCTCACTTTTGGGTGCCATATGCACACTTGTGTACTTGTGTACATATGATATTTTACATTTAGATTTTTAATAAATTAGCACAAATGTCTAAAAACCTGTTTTCACTTTGTCATTATGGGCTATTTTTTGTAGAATTTTGAGACAAAAAATGAACTCAATCTATTGTAGAATATGTCTCTAACGTAATAAAACGTGGAGAAGGTGAGACTTTCCGGCTTGACTGTATAACCCGATTTTTGTTTCATTTTTAACTGTGCTGCTAACTGACGTCGGAAACAAACGTGCGTGCAATGTGCTTTTGTGGAAGTAAAACAATGTAATATGAATTATATTAATGCAAATATTTCCCCACGTTTTAAATATAGGCTATGGCCTATATTATGTTCAGTTATGCCCACACTGAGGGCCCAGCTCTTGGCATTTTGCCTCCAGGGGGGGGCAAGTGCCCCCCCGCTAGTTACGCTAGTGGCGCCAGCATATGCCTAAAATGAATGTGTGCCCCACTATAATTTCCATGCTTTAAATTAATACATTTGAAATTATAAATCACCACTGTATGATTGGCAACACATATCCATTCCCAGCTATTATTCTAGTTTGTCTTTAAAATAATAGTCACTTATTTTTTTCCTTACTGCCACTGAAACGGTAACATTGGACAGTTTGGACGAAAAGCATGTTTGCTCCGTTTACCTTTAGTATGGCGTATCAGTGCTGATTCCCCCATCATGTATATGTCAGTGTCTTTCCTGCAAAACTTGCAGTAAGCCTCGCGTGAGGCCGGCCCTCGCTGCAGCCACAGCTTGTAACATTAATTTTGAAACCCATTTTCATTGAACCGGCAGCCGGGCATAATGGCAGGAGCGTGTCGTGGACACTGTAGCCCCTTCAACTGTAACTGTTCTGTGGTAATACAACGCATGCAATCGAAGAGAAGGCGTCACAGACAACCTCACACAACAAGGAAAACTATTTCTGTTTTAACTAACAAATATTAACAATTTTTTTGTTTCCTCCAAACAATTACTTTGATTACGAGTTATGGAAAACCTAAGCATTTTCAAGTAGTTTTTTCAAAATTCAAGCATATTTATAACCTTGAAAATGGAGCTTTCAAAATCAAGCATTTTCTAGACTTTCAACGACCTGTATGAACCCTGATATTATCACTCCTCTGAATTATATGTACCACTGCTGTTGTCTGTGCTGCCAGTGCAAGTTGCTCCACCTTATCTGGCTTATCCTGGGACTCAGTCATGCCCTTGAGAATCACAAATCGATGGAGAATTAAAACTGCTGTATTTAAACCTGGTACACAGCAGTGCTGGATCTGAGACGTGCAGTGGGATGGCACTGCAGACTATTCTGCTGGCACTGACAGTCCTCTGGGCTGCAGCACAGACCCCACCATGCAGAATACTGGGGAGGGCAGCCAAGCCCAGCTTCTATCAACATGGAGACATCAACATCGGCGGGGTCTTCTCCTTACACAGCCAACCCAGGGAAACAAGCATGCAATTTGCAGGAACACCGGAGCCTGTGGACTGTGTACGGTAAGGCAAACAATTCTTTTTTTTTAACTGCAGTATATGCATAGGACAGGGGACTGGTCTTGAAGCCAGAAGATGGCATGTGCAAATCTGAGATGTAACACCGGCATAAGATGAGTTGCTACAGTAAAAGTATAGTATAAACTGATGATATATAGAACTAAAAGCTCTCTCTGGGTAATATAATCTACTAAATAAATATTGAAAGCCTTTTCTAATGGTAATCATTTGAATATTGAATTTGATAGTCAAACGATGGATTTGAGAAATTGTGGTCAAAGTGAAAAAAATACAATCAACATAATAGTGTGTAATTTCCATAGAGTTAATTTCAGAGAATATCGACTGGCCCAGACCATGATCTTCACCACTGAAGAAATAAACAACAGAACTGACCTCCTCCCAGGTGTATCTCTTGGATATAACATATATGACACCTGTGCTTCTTCAACAATCTCTATACGATCAGCCATGGCTCTGATGAACGGTTATGAGGAAACACTGACCGACACATCATGCTCCACACCAGCAGCAGTGCAGGCTATTATTGGAGAGTCAGGATCTACTAACACTATTGCAATTGCTGCAACAGTTGGATTACTTCAAATTCCAGTGGTGAGTAATTTGGCTCTGTTCTTCATGGAGAGAAACGTGGGAAGGTACTCATTGTTTATTTTAAAGCAGTATAATTCTGGCCACTACTTTTGGATTTCCTAAAAGTACAGAATCTGATAAAATGTTGCTACATTAACTTTGTTCATAATCCCATTTGTTTTATTTTCAAAAATTGCTGACCACTAAAGGGACATTTTAATTTATTTAACCTTACAACCAGCACAACTGAAAAATCTCAATTGCTATGTTGTTGTAGTGCAAGACAAATTCTGGAAAATTTGTTTTTTTCCGTACAGATATTTCTCATAGCCTGTATAAAATGCAATATATTATTATGTTTACCTATTATTATTGTATTTGCCAATCAAGTTACCAATTATTTATTTTCCGTTTTTGATTAATCTTTTTTAACTGCAATCTAAACCTTGAAGATATAATTTTTGAACTTGTGATGTTCATCTCCACTTAATAAATTTTTCTCAAGCTAAATGTGTTCAAAAACATTTGTCTAGCACCAACAGTATTCCATGCAAATGTGCTGTACATGTTTGACCCATTATCTTTACAAACCGTTGTCTTTACTTTGTCTCTAAGTTCTATGCTGCTACCACTTTGCGAAACGTAATAGACTATAATAATTTAGGAGACTGAAAACTAAAATGAACTGCAGGAATCAAAAAATGATTTATCAAGGAAATCCTTTAAATTTATCAAGTAAAAATTATTTAAATAATTTAAAAATTATACACACATTACTCAAATAACCCTCTTTGTTTATTCACATTAGATTGTCCTCTTTAACATTTTTTTTCCTATATTCATTTATTTACAGATCAGCCATTTTGCTACATGTGCATGTCTGAGCGACAGAAAACAGTTTCCCTCATTCTTCAGAACCATTCCCAGTGACTATTACCAGAGCAGAGCACTGGCTCAGCTGGTGAAGAAATTTGGCTGGACCTGGATAGGAGCAGTGAGAAGTGACAGTGACTATGGCAACAACGGGATGGCCACATTTATAAAAGCTGCTCAACAAGAAGGGATCTGCATTGAGTATTCAGAGAAATTTCACAGAACAGAACCAGAGAAATTACTGAAGGTTGTAGATGTTATCAAAAGAGGTACCGCAAAGGTAATTGTAGCATTTTTAGCTCAGGGTGAGATGAACCACTTATTGGAGCAGCTGATGCTTCAGAACGTCACAGGTCTCCAAATGGTAGGCAGTGAGGCCTGGATAACTGCAAGCAATCTTGTCACACCAACGAGTTTCACAATACTGGGAGGGTCAATTGGCTTTGCAGTCAGCAAAGCCAAAATAAATGGCTTGAAAGAGTTCGTCCTGAAGCTTCATCCTTCCCAAAACCCAGACAACAGTGATATTGTAGACTTTTGGGAAACTGCTTTTCAATGTTCTCTGACTAGTGGAGTAAATGCACCTCACGTTAAGCCCTGCACTGGATCTGAGAGCTTGAGTGAACTGGAAAACCAATACACTGATGTATCAGAGCTGAGAATCTCCAACAATGTTTACAAAGCATTATACGCTGTTGCTCATTCTCTACATGACCTGCTGGCATGTACACCCCATCAAGGCTGTACAAACAGCATGGAAACAGAGCCCTGGCAGGTAACTCAATAAGCCCTACTTACATACATAGTTAACACTCTTTATTATCTTCAGGGTCAATTTGACCTGATTCAGTTTTTGACAGCTCTTAAAACTGAGATAACCTTATTTTTTAATCTTCACACTATATGATTTTTCCTAATTTGTTGGAATTAAATAGTAAACATGCAATAAAAATAATGCTATGTTTTCAGAAGTCCTGTACAAATTTTGTATACAAAGTTTGTGTGGGGTCATTTGTGGGGTAGCTGTATAAAATGTAAGAAATTTTCTTTTTATGTTTTATGTTTTATCTTTATAGATTTTTTTGTGGGTGATTCTGGTGGCACTTTCCCGTACAGGTTTTATCCTTCACAAACTTTCACTTACCTCTAAAATGAGATGCTTCACAGATTTTTTTTATATTTAGGGATAAAAGGAGAGTCAATTAGGAGACACACAAAAGGTAAAACAGAAAGTGTCAAACTTTTTCTATTACAATAGTTTTGTGTCGGTTTAAACTTTTGGGGTCAACTTGACCCCAAACATAAAAGGTGTCATAAAATGTCAAAATAATATGAAGGTTAATAAAATCTTCATTATGAACAAAGCCAACCAAGCATTTATCTCAGATTCAATCTTTCTTTCTCTACAGGTACTTGAGGCTCTGAAAAAAGTCAATTTCTCTTTGGGAACTGGAGAGAAGGTCTCCTTTGACAGTAATGGAGACCCGGTAGCCAGATATGAGGTGGTGAACTGGCAGCTTGATCCTGATGGTGCAGTAGAGTTCAGAGTAGTTGGCTACTATGATGCCTCTTTACCATCTGGTCAGCAGTTTGTGATGAGTCCTGTTAGTATGGTTTGGGCAGGTGGGAATAAACAGGTAAGTGGTCATGTAGTATAACACAGTTTGGTGAAAAATACAGCATATAATACTTACTTTCAATTTTTGTACATGGGGTGTATATTATAAGTCATATGCAAATTGATCTGTACCACACTGTACCTTTAATTAAAAGCAATGTTTAAAACGGACAGTGCCTTTTACATGCTTTTGAGGATATAGCTTTTGTGAAATTTACTTTATACACCAGGGAACATCAGTATTTGGCCCAGTGACAAATAAGTTTTTCAATTGACCAAAAATTCAAATATGTTAAAACTGCACATCAAAGTAGTTTTTGCCTTTATGAGGATGTTATTTACTTATTACTAAAATCTTATTTTCAAACAATGTATTTTAAGTGTTTTAATTGATAATCATGTGACGGCACCAGTCAAAATGTCATACGGGATAGCGTTAATGAATTTTCAAAATATTATCATATTAAAACTTTTTAAATCAATAATACTTAATGAATATATAAAGTGAGGTAGTAACCAATATTTAGAGCTCAGAAAATAAAACTTGCACAATTATCTTTTCTCATTATAATGTGTTTGCTTTAGACGTGACCCTACTTGTTCAAGTTCTTTACTCACATTTTAACGCTGCAATGTGATTTAAGCTGCAAAATGTCTGAAAATCTTTTACAGTACTTGGCATCATACTATTATTGTTTTCTCAACTCCATAAAATGAAATTATGCATTTTAAGGGAAAAAATCAACGTTATCCCGCCTGACTGAAATTGTTACTCGATATGACACCTTATGAGTTTCCACATGAATTGTCATTTTTACACAACTTAAACAAAATTGATGTTCATAAATAATTCATGTTTATGTTATGCAAAGGGAATCACACTGAAAATAGTTTTTTCAAGGAAATGAATTAGGCTACACTGTGAAGAAATCACTACAAACAAATTCAGTTTTGTTTCTTTCCCGGATTTGGCAAGTAAGAAAACGTTTAACATTTCCCATTAAATCATTTTAACCTTTTTTTTTTCAGATTTATGAATGTCAAAACGGCACAACTTTACAGGTTCAATTCACTAAAAAGTACCTTGAATCATTTTACTAAAGATCATAGTCCCTCAACATCATTTCTTTGAGCAACAAATTCACAAAATCATGTAATTGAACAACATTTTTACAAAACATTTTTCAGGTCCATTAAATACCATAAAACAGCACAAATTTTCAACATCAATATAAATTCATAAATACGTAAAAGGTTAAAAAGTAGGCTACCTTCACTCATTTCACTGAACATCATTTCTTTGAACAACAAATTTACAAAATCATGTACTCAAAATGCGAAAATAACAATAGGCCTATCAATCATATTGGAAAGACAGTGCTCAAGTGGAAAAACAAACGTACATATGTAGCCAGCGAGACCAACGGCATTTTAGATGTGAAAATACACTTAAGTTGAGTAATATAAAAAATAATAATATGAAAACCAAAGTAAAAATTTTTATGATTTGACTATATTTTACTCACATCAAAATTGAATGAGCATTGCATGGGTATCGTGCGCCGCGGTGTCAGCGGTTGCGCCCAGAGGATCGGGGGTTCGATCCCCGGTCCTGCCAGATCCGAGTATGGCCGGTGCCTTGAGGGAGTGGCAATTAGCGGCTGCTCCCGGGGTGGGGGGAGGGACTCGGAAAGAATCGTCGCACATAAGACAGCCCTGGGAGCTTGAGGAGTCACGCCCTGAAGAGGACGTGGCGCCCTCTTTCCTACTACCGGACAAAGGGGTTGTAGCTGCGGTTCTCTAGCGGTTGCTACATGGGGGAATTGAGTTACACAAAGTCCAATTGGCTACCAAATTGGGAGTAAATGGGAAGAAATCTGAAAATAAAATATATAATAATAATATAAAAATAGCATATATCCCCTTATACAAAACTGAAAAAAAATCTAGAAAATGTATCTATAGAGCCAAGTAATGCTTTTTTATGAATATAAAAACTTAAAAATAAAATAAAATAAAAACAAAGTAATAGTTACACACTGTAATAACTATTATCCTATTCACCACTTTCCTGCGAGAGACAACTCGACACTTCCGGGACGCCAGAGGTTGCCGGTTATTCCTTTCAGGTTTACCCAACGCTTTCGCTGACCAAAATGTAGCTAAGGCTGGCTTTACACGGTGAAACTTTCACGCAACTAGTTGCAGGTTGCAAATTGCACGCAACATAATTTCCATGCAACTTGACAGGTACACGAAGCAATTTAAAAAATAATCAGTCCCATGCAACGATTTAATAGTTTATTTCACTAAAATCTGCTAGCTAGATTGGTAATTTATTTTCATCTGTCATATTGTTTTCTCGCTAGATTATTTCAAGTGGGAAAACATCTGAAAAAATAGGCTACTATAGATACAGAGTTTGATACTATTAGATGTAATTTGTCATATCTAAGACATTTCGCTGGATAAAATGTTTTTAATATACAGATTATGCGAGGAAACTTGCTCGCATTCGCAACCAGCGTTGCTCACGTTAGCTAACGTTAACGTTACATTAGGTAAAGCCCTACTATGTTACGTTCATATTTACAAACTGAATAAATACTGCACCTCTAACCACAAAACTGCTTTGCTAGATTATAATTGTTGTAACTAAGATATTTGACGAATACAAACTTTTTAAATCAGCGGATTTAGCGTTATGTGCCAGCTTTATTAATCAGCTGTTGGTGTTGCTATGGTTACCATTCATAAAAAGGTGTGTGAAATTGGTAGTTTGACGACATCATCTGACAAGTTGTCAACAAAGTTGAGAGTTTTGCAACTGTTGCGGCTGAGTTTCAGACAAGTTTCAAGTGCGTTGCAGAGGGCTTTACACCATGCAACTGAATTGCAACTTAGTTTCACCGTTTAAAGCCAGCCTAACATTTACTTTTTATGCCAAATGTACCGTTCTCAGTCAGAGGATAGCTAGATAATGTCTTCGGGCTCAACATGTGCCATTGTCGGGTGCACAAATAACTCGCGAAAACTTAAAGATTTTATGAATGGAGCCTGTTTTCAACACAGACAGACTCGCAAGACATGTTGTTGTCCGGCACCCTACGCGCTACATTCAATCCCCAAGGACGAGGCGAAAACAAGAGAAGAAAGTAAACTCGCAGACTTTTTTACACAATACTTTACCGATTTTATTGCTATGTAGATAATTATAAGCCTCTGTGCTTTTGTCATTTCTAAGTTCCTCGCCATCAACGCCCTCACTAAGAATGAAGTAGTTGACAATGTCAACGTAGCTAACGTCGGGCCATTGTTTCATATCGTCTACCCATTCCGTTAGGATAGACGGATGCGGCACTTTCACCGTATTATCGCCAGTACTTGTTAGATAATCCGATCCATGTAACCATCTGCGAAATGTGGCCATTTTAAATAATGTTCGTCTTCATATACATTTAGTTAGCAGTTAGCTAGCTACAAACGTAAACACAGTAGACCGGACGGAAAAAACCGGCTTCCGCTATGACGCCGCTATGAATCATGGGAAAGGTCAGAGTTCGGGAAAGTTGTGAATATGACAAAATTGTTATCCGGTATGAAAAATATTGTTATCCGGTATAACAAAACTCAGTTTGAACCTTAATCAGGCAGTTGTTTTGGCTACCTATAGAAATCTGCAACCTTGGCCTTCAACTTCCAAGTATGTAAATTCATATTAAATAAACACATTTGCATAAAATCTGCATTATATATGTTTTTTTAGCGTTATCCCAAATGACACAGGATTTTACTACATAGTGTACCAGTGAGCGAAATGGATGAATTAAACACATTTTAAAAGAGAATTAGGGTGCGTCCCAATAGTCGAAAAATGCCACCTTTCCTCCTCCGCTACCACTCCTCTACTCCGTGCCCCGGAAATGGATCTTTGTGTTTTAATCCTAATGTCGTTGATTACATCTTAATAACGTATTATTGCTTACATATTAATTAATGTCTCGACGCAAACCACAATGTCATGTACATTGGATACTGTACATGCAAATACTTGTGCTCAAAACGTTCAGGCAGTTGTTTTGGCTACCTATAGAAATCTGCAACCTTGACCTTCAACTTCCAAGAATGTAAATTCATATTAAATAAACACATTTGCATAAAATCAGCATTATATATGTTTTTTTAGCGTTATCCCAAATGACACAGGATTTTACTACAATACACAATAATACCTGTGGCAGAGATGTTAGGTTTTATTTGATTTTTAACACTTTTTGTAGCTTTTTTGCATTTCATCATGAGGTCCGGACAGTTATCCGGTATGAAAATTTGTGACTATTATGTCTAATAATTCTTAAACTTTGTAATACCCTCAATTCATTTCATATCATTTCATAAACAGAGAGAATAGATTCATAGATTAATAGATTCAATAAATGTGTTTTTTATAAACATTTTCCTTATATTTATTTCATAAAGGGGTTTGGACATCAAAATTGCACGTCACGTCATTGGGCCATTTGCACTAAAAGAAGCAATATACATTTGATATTTTATAAACTTGTGAAAAAATGCTCTTTATATCAAATTTTATGTCTGATCAGCAAAATAGTTTTTTGGGCTCTGAAATATGCATTCAATCTTTATTGGTGCGACACAAGAGAACACACTGTGACCAGTCTACTTGGGTATGTCGAGTGCACAAGGATGTCATCAGGTGTGAACCAGTGGTCATTATAGAGATACTACAGGCTACTCATTGGCCAATCAGAATTGTGTATCCAAAAAGCTGTGGTATCATTGTACATTCAATGTTCTTCCTACTATTTATGAATCTTCACAATAGCAACAAATATACCAAAGAAAAAAATACACATGATCAAATAATGAACTTTCTGCTATGAGATACCATAATAAATAATTTGTACTTGAGTGTAAATATAATAATCATAATAATCTATTTGTACTTGAGTGTAAAAATGATGCTGCATCTCCAGACATAAGAAAATATGGCAATATTATTCCTTCTGGTTTCAATATCAATCAATCAATCAATATTTATTTATATAGCGCATTTCACAACAAGTTGTCACAATGCACTTCACAGCAAAACAGCAAAACCCAGCCTAAACTCCCCACAAGAGCAAGCCAAAGGCAACAGTGGCAAGGAAAAACTCCCTGGTGTAACTAGGAAGAAACCTTGGAAGGAACCAGACTCAATGGGGGAACCCATCCTCCTCTGGTCGGCTCAGGGTCTAGGGCTTAAGGACCAACATGGTCAAAACAGCCAATACACCATTTTCATTTGGCTTTTTACAATGTAGTAAAAGTGTCCCTTTCCCTTGATTTGAATGTTTATATTGGCACCCTTATGATATGTTTCCTTGTGATATATTTCTAATATTATGTATGAATGTATGTTTGCCAAGAACCTGCTTTCTCTTTCACACAGAAACCCAGGTCAGTGTGCAGTGAGAGCTGTCCCCCAGGCACTCGGAAGGCTGTGCAGAATGGAAGGCCTGTCTGCTGCTATGACTGTGTGCCCTGTGCTGAGGGAGAAATCAGCAATGCTACAGGTAATTCAGAGCTAACACTAACAATTTAAGATGTAAGGATAAGCTAACTGATCTATGGTTCCATTGATGCTATTTGCCAGTAGAGGTAACAGTTTTCCATTTCTACAACTTAATTTATAAATACAGGTGAAATATTGTTTCAGGTCAAATAAGAATCACTGTATTGTCATTGTTTTATCGCTGCAAAGAGTACGATGAAAACAATTTTAAAGACAAAAACCTGCAGTAAGATTGCTTGGATGTTTTGGGTGAGCTTAGCCTCCAAAACATCAGCATTTGTAGTAGCAGCCTCAAAAATCAGTTATCAGTCAAGCTTTACACAGAAACTGTGTCAGTTGTGTACTTATTAGTTTTTAAATGTCCAGTTATATTTCTGCATATTATATCTAATCACTGTTCATTATATTTCTACAGATTCTAATGACTGCATTCAGTGTCCAGAAGCATATTGGTCCAATTCCAAAAGAGATCAATGTGTTTTAAAGGCAGTTGAATTTTTGTCTTTTCATGAAATCATGGGAATCGTACTTGTAATTTTTTCACTACTTGGAGCATGTGTAACTGCATTTGTGGCTGTGCTGTTCTTTGTAAAGAAGGACACACCCATTGTGAAAGCCAACAACTCAGAGCTGAGCTTCCTGCTGCTCTTTTCATTGAAGCTGTGTTTCCTTTGCTCTCTTACCTTCATCGGCCGGCCCTTTGATTGGTCCTGTATGCTGCGCCACACTGCGTTTGGGATCACCTTTGTCCTCTGCATCTCTTGTGTTCTGGGGAAAACAATAGTGGTGTTAATGGCCTTCAGGGCTACACTTCCAGGCAGTAATGTCATGAAGTGGTTTGGGCCTCTGCAGCAGAGACTGAGTGTTCTTGCTTTCACTCTCATACAGGTCCTTATTTGTGTGCTTTGGTTAACAATATCCCCTCCTTTCACCAACAAGAACATGAAGCACTACAAAGAAAAGATCATTCTAGAATGTGATGTAGGATCAGCAGTGGGGTTCTGGGCTGTACTGGGTTATATTGGCCTCCTCTCTATATTGTGCTTTGTTTTAGCTTTTCTGGCTCGTAAGCTGCCTGACAACTTCAATGAAGCCAAATTCATCACATTCAGCATGCTTATATTCTGTGCAGTCTGGATCACCTTTATACCAGCTTATGTCAGTTCACCTGGAAAGTTCACTGTTGCTGTGGAAATATTTGCCATTCTGGCTTCCAGCTTTGGCTTGCTTTTCTGTATTTTTGTTCCAAAATGCTACATTATATTGCTCAAACCTCAACAAAATACAAGAAAAAATATAATGGGCAAAACACATGCCAAATCTCAATGATTGACTGTTCTGTTCTCTGAAAAGTGGTTTTCACACTTTAACACACATAAATCATGACCAAAGAGTTATGAAATCACTTCTCATGAAGGACAATACTACTTCACGTGTCAGATTTTGGGGGAAAATGAATCAATGTAAAACAATCTAAAACAAAGCGATCTGACTGGTGCCCACTGTTAGGTACAGGGGGCATTACGTCAGAATTCCCTGTAAAACAATCCCTAAGATTATTTCTATTAGCAGAGGCAATATACCTCTCCCAGAGATGTATCAGATTAAGTAGGAATACATTTTCTAACAGCAAACATCTCTTCAAGGAGTAAAGAGGATTATTTGGATGATTATTTGCATTTCCTTCTAGTTTATAGAATTAATAGTATTCATTCGAAAAATTGGATGTCAAAACTTATAAACTTCTAGGTAAAATTGATCCCGCCTGTATGTAAATCTTAAGTTTTACTGGACAAGACAATATTTTTTTAAAATGTAATATGATGTATGAAGCACTATCAGGGTCAGACTGTGGGTAGGCCCACATTTCAACTTTATGAAAGAGACATGTAAAGGACATAGAAAAATGTTATAGAAAACTGTATTTGAATAAATAAATACATAAATGTATTAAGTGAAATAAAAACAAATTCAAAACTGTACATGCCCCTTTGACGTTTTTTTTTAACATGTTTGTAGCAATCACAGAGTAAACATGCAATGAGCAGACCCATCACTGCTCCCCATGATTGTTCTGCTTTTCTGTGACCTATGCTACCAGTGCAAGTCAATTCACCTTATCCTGCCTATCCTGGGACTCAGTTGTGCCTTTGAGAATCACAAATCGATGGAGAATTAAAACGGCTGTATTTAAACCTGGTACACAGCAGTGCTGGATCTGAGACGTGCTGTGGGATGGCACTGCAGACTATTCTGCTGGCACTGACAGTCCTCTGGGCTGCAGCACAGACCCCACCATGCAGAATACTGGGGAGGGCAGCTAAGCCCAGCTTCTATCAACAAGGAGACATCAACATCGGCGGAGTCTTCTCCCTGCACAGCAATCCAACGGAAATAACCATCCAATTCTCAGCCACACCAGAGCCCCTAAAGTGTGCAAGGTAAAGTTATATTACAATTAACTTTCAAAAGCTATGTGTATTTGAATTCAAGGAAGAGCAATGGCTTAACAGTGGATTTACAGTCCATATTTTCAGCAGCAAGCTGTTTAAATGTGCAATATGTATGCATTATAAATCTCACTGGGTAATGATGTCATTATTGCTATGGAATATTATACAGCCTAATGATATTTGTGAAATTAACAATCAAAATAATAATTCATAATAATTTGTCATTTCTAGAATTAATTTCAGAGAATTCCGGCTGGCCCAGACCATGATCTTTGCCACTGAAGAAATAAACAACAGAACTGACCTCCTCCCAGGTGTATCTCTTGGATATAAGATATATGATACCTGTGCTTCTACTACGTTCTCTGTACGATCAGCCATGGCTCTGATGAACGGTTATGAGGAAACACTGACCGATACATCATGCTCCACACCAGCAGCAGTGCAGGCCATTGTTGGGGAATCTGGATCTACTAACACCATTGCAATTGCAGCAGCTGTTGGATTATTTCAAATTCCAGTGGTAAGAGTAATTTTACTCATTTATACATACTGAGTAAAGTCTAAAGTTTCCTAAGCAGCTACTATTATGGCAATAAGATCAAATAAATGTATAGAATGCATTTTTAAATTATTGAAATTAAAGATTATATAGCTACTGAAATTACCCTGCTATAAATATGTACACATATAATTTTATCTTAACGTATTAGTTTATTTATAATAATTTCCATTATTATTATTATTATCGCACCATACTCATAAAAAGTATTATTTTACTTAATATTAAAATAACTGTTTAGAGTGTCCATTTTATTTTGAGCAGTTAAATGTGACTGAAATTAAATTTTTATAAGATTGTTAAATGTGAAAATGAGAACTGTTTTGCACTGCATTTTCAGTACAGTGCCAGAAATAATATTTTCAATATTAATAATATTGACTTTGAAGAAAGGATCACAATGCATATCAACACATCATGGTATGAAATGAGAAATAGTTTTTTAAGGCACTGTTTGGAGGTCTCTCCGCTACATTTGAGCATAACTGTTATCCTGGCTATGCACAATAAATAAAGTAAAAACGTGGGGTTAACTCTTCTGCTCTAACCATTGCCAATGGACGTACAGAAAATGTAAAAACAAACTGAGATGTGTAGCTGCAGATGAGGACACAGCTTAAAACGCTGCTACTTTTATAAAATAAAATAAAAACATACTTTGCTGTTGACCAAGTCTCCTAAGTTAGGTTAGTGATAACTACTTAATGTTAGTCTAACATCTACATTTAAAAATGTCACATACTTATGAAAAGCTTAATATTTTTATTTTCTTGTCTATTTTCTGTGAAAGTAATACCATCAGTGGAAACAAGAGTGTGTTCAATACTCAGTTTGGCATACTGCTGAGTTAAGAGTTCATTTTTATTGCCTGAATTCAAATTAAAAAAAAAAAAAAATTTTTTAAGTCCCATTTAAAATGGATGTAGTCCTTGGTGTCAAATGCAGAAGTGTGTGCAGGATGCTGGGAATTATTTCTGCATGTGATGGAAGAATGCACAGTGCATGCAGAGGGCCCTGCAGTAGTGTGCAGGATGCTAGGAATTATCTGTGCATGTGATAAAAGAATGCACTGAAATGGAAGAATGCACAGTGCAGGGTTGCAATTCACATGCAATTGGGTTGTTTTAACCAAAGCAAGCTGCAAGATCTAGAATTGTATTTTATGTGTATTTTTCAACTAAATTTAAGTTCCATGATATAGGCTAACTTTGGCAAAAAAAAATTGGTCAAAATTTCCAAAATTCCAGAGCTTAACTTCCCACGGTAAATTTCCGGAAATTTCCAGGAAATTTTCCACCTCTTTGCAACCCTACTTCTAAAAGTACCTGAAAATAAGATCTCAAGAGTCTTTTCATAACCTATTATACCCAGTCACGATTGCATCACTTGTCTACCTGTGGAATGTTCCAAACAGGTGTTTTTTTTGCCCCTGTCCCAACTTTGTTGGAGGCATCAAATTCGGAATTAGTTTATATTTACAAAAATCTATAAAGTTGATAAGGTAAAACATTAAATATCTTTTCTTTGTAGTGTTTTCAATACTGTTTTTCACTACTTTCTGCTTTTATGTGCATTTTACATACTGTCCCAACTTTTTTGGAATTGGGGTTTGTAATAGTAGCCTCATTAACACTCAAATGACGCATCCGTTAATATTATTTTAATTATATTGAAACTATTCTTAGCTTAAATAAATGATCTTAATCAGTTAAGTAAGCCTGGCTAATCAAAGTTCTGATATAGTGTATATAGCCCGGCAACCAGATATGAGGTGGTGAACTGGAAGCTTGGTCCTGATGGTGCAGTAAAGTTCAGAGTGGTTGGCTACTATGATGCCTCTCTGCCATCTGGCCAGCAGTTTGTGATGAGTCCTGTTAGAATGGTTTTGGCAGGTGGGCAAAAACAGGTAAGCGTTCATGCACTACACTAAAATATTGACTTGGGGCAGATATAATTAAATAATACATGAGAACCACTTCTTACTTTCAAGCGAGTATACTTTATTAACTTGACCTGACTTCTACCTTAAACTTCATATATATTCTACAATGTGGCAGACCCTTCAATAAACTTGTCATAATGTGCATTTAAAGGGTACTAATCCAGAGTAACTTTGTTGGAATGTGTTGGAGGCATCAAATTCGGAATTAGCGTATATTTACAAAAATCTATAAAGTTGATAAGGTAAAACATTAAATAGCTTTTCTCTGTACTGTTTTCAATTAAATACTGTATATGTAAAAGAGAATTTACAAATCACTGCTTTCTGCTTTTATGTGCATTTTACATACTGTCCCAATGTTTTTGGAATTGGGGTTTGTAATAGTAGCCTCATTAACACTCAAATGACACATCTGTAAATAATATTTTAATTATACTGAAACTATTCTTAGCTTAAATAAATGAGCTTAATCAGTTAAATAAGCCTGGCTTATCAGAGTTGTGATGTAGTGTATATTTTATATCTTCATTTCAGATCAGTCACTTCTCAACATGTGCATGTCTGAGCAACAGAAAAGAATTCCCCACATTCTTCAGAACCATTCCCAGTGACTATTACCAGAGCAGAGCGCTGGCTCAGCTGGTGAAGCACTTCGGCTGGACCTGGATAGGAGCAGTGAGAAGTGACAGTGACTATGGCAACAACGGGATGGCCACATTTATAAAAGCTGCTCAACAAGAAGGGATCTGCATTGAGTATTCTGAGAAACTTCACAGAACCGAACCAGATAAAGTACTGAATGCTGTTGATGTTATCAGAAGAGGCACCGCAAAGGTAGTAGTAGCATTTCTTTCACAACTAGACATGAACAGCTTATTGGAGCAGCTGACGATTCAGAATATTACAGGCCTCCAAATGATAGGCAGTGAAGGCTGGATAACTGCAAGCAATCTAGTGACACCAACGAGTTTCACAATACTGGGAGGGTCAATTGGCTTTGCGGTCAGCAAAGCCAAAATAAATGGCTTGAAGGAGTTTGTGCTGAAACTTCACCCTTCACAAAACCCAAACAACAGTGCTATTGCAGACTTTTGGGAAACTGCTTTTCAATGTTCTCTGACTAGTGGAGTAAATTTGCCACATAATACTCCCTGCACTGGATCTGAGAGCTTGAGTGAACTAGAAAACCAATACACGGATGTATCAGAGCTGAGAATCTCCAACAATGTTTACAAAGCCGTATACGCTGTTGCTCATTCTCTACATGACCTGCTGGCATGTACAGCCAATCAAAGCTGTATAAACAGTGTGACAACAAAGCCCTGGCAGGTAACTCAATAAACCCTACTTACACAGTTAATAAAATCCTCAATATCAACCAGTTGAATCAGACAACTTTCAGTTGACAGCTGTGGTCCTTCATCATAGGTGCTTGAGGCTCTGAAAAAAGTAAATTTCACTTTGGGAACTGGAGAGAAAGTCTCCTTTGACAGTAATGGAGACCCGGCAGCCACATATGAGGTGGTGAACTGGCAGCTTGGCCCTGATGGTGCAGTAAAGTTCAGAGTGGTTGGCAACTATGATGCCTCTTTACCATCTGGTCAGCAGTTTGTGATGAGTCCTGTTAGAATGGTTTGGGCAGGTGGGGAAACACAGGTAAGTGTTCTTGCGCTACACTAAAATATTGACTTGGGGCAGATATAATTAAATAATACACGAGAAACTCTTCTTTCTTTAAAATGAGTATACTTTATTAACTTGACCTGACTTCTACTTTAAACTTTATATATATATTGTACAATGTGGCAGACCCTTCAATAAACTTACCATAATGTGCATTTAAAGGGTATTAATCCAGAGTAACATAATCAATAAGTATGTAAACCTGTCAATTAATGTTGCACAGAAACCCAGGTCAGCGTGTGGTGAGAGCTGTCCCCCAGGCACTCGGAAGGCTGTGCAGAGAGGAAGGCCTGTCTGCTGCTATGACTGTGTGCCCTGTGCTGAGGGAGAAATCAGCAATGCTACAGGTAATTCAGTCAACTCTAACCAGTCTACACAGAACGTTTGTGCAAATGCTCAATATTCATTCATCGCTATTCATTCTGAACATTATCACTATGAGATTTCTAATCATGGTATTTATTGTTTTCTTACAGATTCTAATGACTGTATTCTCTGTCCTGATGAATACTGGTCTAATACAAAAAGAGATCAATGTGTTTTAAAGGCTGTTGAATTCCTATCTTTTAAAGAAATTATGGGAATGGTGCTTGTTATTTTTTCTATATTTGGAGCATGTGTAACTGCATTTGTGGCTGTGCTGTTCTTTATAAAGAAGGACACACCCATTGTGAAAGCCAACAACTCAGAGCTGAGCTTCCTACTGCTCTTTTCATTGAAACTGTGTTTCCTTTGCTCTCTTACCTTCATCGGTCGGCCCTCTGAGTGGTCCTGTATGCTGCGTCACACGGCGTTTGGGATCACCTTTGTCCTCTGCATCTCTTGTGTTCTGGGGAAAACACTAGTGGTGTTAATGGCCTTCAGGGCTACACTTCCAGGCAGTAATGTCATGAAGTGGTTTGGGCCTCCCCAGCAGAGACTGAGTGTTCTTGCTTTCACTCTCATACAGGTCCTTATTTGTGTGCTTTGGTTAACAATATCACCACCTTTCCCCAACAAGAACATGAAGCACTACAAAGAAAAGATTATTCTAGAATGTGATGTAGGATCAGCAGTGGGGTTCTGGGCTGTACTGGGTTATATTGGACTCCTCTCTATGTTGTGCTTTGTTTTAGCTTTTCTGGCTCGTAAGCTGCCTGACAACTTCAATGAAGCCAAATTCATCACATTCAGCATGCTCATATTCTGTGCAGTCTGGATCACCTTTTTACCTGCTTATGTCAGCTCACCTGGAAAGTTCACTGTAGCTGTGGAAATATTTGCTATTTTAGCTTCCAGTTTTGGTTTGCTTTTCTGTATCTTTGCACCCAAGTGTTACATCATTTTGTTAAAACCTGAATTGAACTCAAGAAAACATATGATGGGCAAGATGCCCTCTAAATCTCTTTAATTATTTAAATAAAATTCTTCTAAGTATTTCCTCTTGACATGTGCTTTTCTTCAACTGCTATATACATGTTTGAGTGCAAAGTGATGACCCATCGTCATGGTTAAAAACTGATTCGGCAGTTTTGACTCAGAGGGCTCTATTTTCCGGCCGGCGCATGGCGACTGGCGAGCCCGCACACTGACGAAGTGACAATTTCTGTCATGGATTTTCCCGCTCCTGAGCCCGTTTGACTCGCCGTGTGTCGACGCAGGAGGATTGCTGCTGTGTGGGTGTGTCAGCTGATGGCGATTGTAATTTCGGGGCTTTCCCATGCAATCATTCATAATCTATTCAAAAACCAAGAAAACATTTTTGTGGATCTTATGCCATCCGATTTGACTTTAATATAAACCCCCCAAGCAGGAAAAATGCATACTTTGCAATAATTGTACGTTGTCTTTTTTCGATTTTTATGGTAGGCAGATTTCTGTATGTATTTCTGTTTTTAAATGTTTACGGCTGTTATTATACTGCATTGTGGTCCCGGGGGTAGGCTACTATAGGCTATTCCGTTCTTTTTCTTACATATAATAATTTGTGTTTTACTCCTATTGTTTTTTTCTCGGATATGTAGTGCAGTGATTGCATCAGATTGTGTAAGTCAATAAATTCTACAAGTTGTGACTAAACTGTTAGGCTATATAGAAAAAAGTATGCCTTTGTGTGGAAGACTAGGATATTATAATGAAACGAAGTCCACTATATACTGAAATAGCTCATGCCCATGCACTCGGAAGCACGCTTAGACGTCACATCCTTCATTGACAAAATGATTTTCCCGGCAAATCCGACCCGAGCCCTTTACATAAAAATCAACCCATAGGCTCTTATACGCAACGGAGAAAGTCGGGGAGGTCTCATTTTTTAAGTTACGTTACAATATGTTCATACATTGGCAACTGAAAGCGATTCATGCATGTAAAAATCTTACATGTAGCCCCTTTAACTTTTAAAGATTTAATTCCATCTTTTACTGTGATATTTGCCATTTATTGAGGGCGTAACAGAAATTTTTGGTGATGTTAAAATCATTTTATGGCTTGCGCAAGCTGCATCAGATGGCCTCATAGAATTGTGATCAATAAAGGCTAACAAAACACTAGCACTTACTTCTTGTAAGTTGATCACTACTGCAGTGAAGTGAAAACAGTCAACAAACTACATTTTCTGAGAAATGTATTGTGCACATGCACACACTCCTGTCTACATTCTAACAATCCATTTTGCCCTCCCTACTATAATAACTACAGCCAGACCTGTATTAGGTCATAATTGTCTTCCCCCCACCCCCGAGGATGTATGTCACAAAAATGTTGGCTATAGTTTTATTTTTAATGAGCGTCATAGCCTATGTACATTGCTGTTGATTTTTAATTATTTTTACATGAGTAAATACACCAGAAAACAACCAATATCAATTTTATTTCACATTATTTTAATGTGTTATAAGGGGATGAATGCACGAACCACCATCGATAATTGAATCAAGGCTTGAATCATGTGACAAAACGTGAGCACGACGCCTAAATTTTTGAAAGTGACATGCATACTCGGGAAAGAAAAAAAAAACATGTTGCTGACCCTGTGATAGTATAAGGTATATTTATAATTGGTATACTTAAAGCTGGAGTAAGCAACGTTTTTTTAATAAAAATATCACGGAACAGTAATTAGTTGGGAGCAATCATAGAAAGAACTGCTGTGAGAGAAATCCAGCACCATACACTGTGTTTATACCCTCAAATTCTGCTTTATAAAACCAGCGATTGGGGCCAAATTTATGTTTTCAAAACAAAGTGGCTCATGACGCAAACTAATCGAAGACGTCACAAACCAATCAACAATGAGATTGACCTTCCGTGTTCTCAAGCTAGAAATTTCACCAACTATGGCGGACAAGCGACCCGTTACAATGATGCTATTTCGCACAAAGAAAAAGAAAAGGGAATTGGATAAACCTCGCTCAAAAGCTAGTAAACATAGGTGCGCATTTTCGAAGGTGGCGAGATGCTTGGGAGTGGATTGCTTCAAACACAGACGTTATCTGTCGTATAGATCACATTAGCGAGAACCGGCTACTTGGCTATAACCATGCATGCCAGCCGTAGCTAGATAATGCCTGGTTTAATAATGCCTGGATGTCCGTCATCCTAGACATAGCAAGTTTTATGATGCTTTCATTGCCAAATCTGACAGTGGGACAAACATATCTTGTAGCCTGAGCCAGGCTAGCCTTGTTCAGGACGAGAGCCCAGCATAAGCTTATATAAGGTCTTTATAAAATTGACAAGCAATATAATTCTGTGGAAGCAGTGGGGTGGGTGGCATGTCTCTTTCACTGTGATTTAGTGCCAATGGGTATTATGACTTTGAAATGTTTTGACAACAAATGTGACCGCTGAGAAAGTTGTGTACTCCAGCTTTAACTATGAGAAAGCTTTAAAGCCATGATACATAGGCAATATTTTTAGCCAACGCAGCGGGCCAATATTGGCTGCAAAAAGGATGGAGATAAGCAAATAGGACAAACATCAGTGAGGAAAACATGGCTGGCTCTAAGAGAATAAAGTATGGTGAAAAAATACTATTGGTCACATTTGTGGGCAAAATTTCCCATTTGCACTGCCTCAAAAATGTTCCTGTGTATCATGACCTTCATGATTGTGAAGGCAATGATCTTTAATGGAATTAAAGTAAGATCCGGGCCACTTATCAAGATCTCTGTTGGGAACAGATAAAGTGCTGAATACAGCCAAACCCATGTACCTGCTCTGGTCCTCTTAGCCATGGAAAAATTAATAAAATTGAAAAATCTAAAGAATGCTTAAACTAAGATATTGTTATGTTAATCTATGCTAAAATTGGTATCTATCAAAGCATAAAATTGGAATAGAAGGGGTATAGGTGTTAAAGCACAAATTAACTTTGGTAGAACTTTGGGTTGTGCAGTTACCTGGTCATGATGCGAGTCCAAATGGTGGCAAAATATGTTTGTTAGTTGCTCTCCTGGGGTGATAATCCAGAATAGGGTATTTGTAGCTCTCCATTCACTTCTATAGGGCAGCTAAAACAGTCTCAAAATGACACTTATACGAACGCGACCAAAGCGGATTCTGTCAATACAAACAATAACCAGCCCTCATACGTATTTTTGTGTAATTAAAATTATTTATAAAAGTACTATTTTCTTCAATGTTGTTAGCAAGCTACCAGAAAAAACTAGCAAAATGTCAGCAGGTCGGTTTGTTTACCATAGATAAATACTACCAGGACCAATGAGTGGTTTATTTATAAAAAATATTTTCCCAACCCCCCCCCTTGGGAGGTCAACTTTATTTTTTATTTATAATTTACAAAATTATGTCATGAAGCCTCTCAGAGGAAAGGGTATAACAAACAAAAGAAAATACAAATAAAAAAAATCAATAAAAGGAAAAATAGTTTTAATTACAAATAGTGAAGACAGGGAGACGGGTAGACAGACAGATGGATAGACAGAGGAGGTAAGAGTGGACAAATGAGTATATTCGGCCAAAAAAGTACTGAGAGGGTGAAACTATTAATAACATGAATTGTGAATATGTACGTATGCATCAGGTTAGACTATGTTTATGTGTGTAATGTGTATGAGAGAGAGAGAGAGAGAAAGAGAGAGAGAGAGAGAGAAAAAAGAGGAGAAAGGGGGAAAAGTGGAGGGGGGTTGGCTAACTGGTTTATTTTGGTTGGATTATAAATTTAGATTATTGATGAATGGTTCCCAGTTGTCTCTGAATTGTGACATCTGATTGTGGCTGGAAGTTGATATTTTTTCTAATGATATGTATTCTGAGAGAAGGTTCAACCATTGCATAGTATTTGCAGTATTTCTTGTTTTCCAATGTAATAGGATAGTTTTCTTGGCGACAGTTAGGGCAGTGAGCAAGGACCTGGTGTTCTGGGTTGTTAAATTGATTGTGGATATGTCTCCAAGTAGGCAGAGAGAAGGAGATAGTGGAATGCTGCGACCCAAAAAACGGGATAACGTTTTAGTGACTGTGTGCCTAAAGTGTTGGATGGGTGGGCATAGCCAAGTAGCGTGGAGATAATTGTCCGGGGTGTTTAGAGTGCAGTGTGAGCATATGTCAGTGTCTGCTAATCCCATTTTATACATCTTGTGTTGAGTAATATGTGCTCTATGGATTACCTTGAATTGAATTCATTGTAAGTTTGTTAGTTATTGTGAAAATGATGGTGAATATTTGTTGCCAGAAGTTAGCGCTGGGAGAGATGGCCAAGTCTAGTTCCCATCTTGTAATGGGGAGGTGTATTGTAGAGTTGATATGTGTTAGCATTTTGTATAATTTAGAGAGAATATTCTTCTGAGATGTTATTTTGTTTATTTTTGTTTATTTTTGTTATGATTAATGGTGGCTGCAAATCGTTCTGCATTATATTGATTTTGGATTTCAGGACAGATTTTAGCTGAAGATATTGAAGGTATTGGTCTCTCCCAAAAGGTATTGGTCTCTCCCAATTGGGAGAGACCAATGAGTGGTTTCTGACACATCGGCGCATTAATGCTGTTTCTGGCACAAGAATTACCTACCGGATCTACTGTACGTTCCAAATAAAATACGGAAAAGCCAGGAAAGGGCCATTCAATTATTTTTTAAAAATACGTACGAGGACTGGTTATTGTCTGTATTGACAGAATCCGCTTCGGTCGCGTTCGTATACGTGCTAGATGTGTCAGTTTGAGACCGTTTCAGCTGCCCTGTAGAAGTGAATGGAAAGCGACAAACACCTATTCTGGATTATCATCCCAGGGGAGTACATAGCAACTAACAAACATATTTCGCCACCATTTGGACTCATATCATGGCCCAAAAATAACTACACAACCCAAAGTTCTACCAAAGTTCAGTTGTGCTTTAAGATAGCGGCTGCGCTTAGGCACCACCCAAGCCACCTGTGAGAACACAGACATCATAATCAGGAAAGGTCAACAACGGCTATATTGTTTGCGGAAACTAAATTCGTTTGGAGTGAACAAAAAGGTTTTGAGCACTTTTTATTCTCTGTTTATTGAAAGCATTTTAACGTTTTCTTTTACTATTTGGTTCAAATCCCTCACAAAAAAGGATAAAAATCGACTGGTAAGCATTGTCAACATCAGCTCCAAGATCATCGGCACCCCCCAGAGAAACCTCAGTGAGTTCCATTCCCAACAGACACTTAGGAAGGCCACTGCAATTCTGGGTGACGATTCCCACATCCTCTACCCTGAATTTGCCTTGCTCCCATCAGGGAGACGCTTTCTGGTACCTCATTGCAGAACAAACAGGAGGAAAAACACATTTGTTCCAGAAGCAATCAGACTTTTAAATGAACGGCGTATAGTCCCCTTCTAACACCATTATGGACTAAAAAGCAAGCTATATCTTGCACTTTAAAAACCAGTGTTTCTAATATTTATGTTTTATGTTGTCTGTGTTTGCCAGTACTGAATGTTGTCTACTGTTTCTTCGCATCAACATGTTTCTGCTCTTAAATTGCCCCTTGTGGGATAAATAAAGTTCTATTGAATTGAATTGAATTGAATTGAAAGCCTCTTTTTGAGCGAGGAAAAACGCAGATTCTTGTACAGAAATCCAGAACAGCAAGCATGGCCATTGTCTACCAGCTACGTATACCAGACTGATAGGCTACAGCAGTGGTGTCGCCAGACCTATTTTTGGGGGCTTTAGCCCCCCTAAAATTTACTGTAGCCCCCCTAAATATTTTTTAAGCCACTTGTTTTAATCTTTATATTTTTTTCAGATTGATTTGACAAAATGCGCCATCGACACTCCAGAATCATAACACACTCGGAAAAGTCTGCCGCTAGTACCCTGGGGAGGATTAGTCTAGTGCAGCCATTGGTTAGAGTGCAGTGTGGTGCATGCACTGAGCCGCGTGAACACTCAATTCAAATGACCGATACAGAGACTGGGGTGTAGTATGAAAGTTCCAACCTGTTTCCAATTCTGCTGTAACAAGCACTAGTACTACGAAAGCGTTTGCTCCATAGGTCTGCTCTCAAGTGCTACTGCTAGGCTGGATCCATACCATGTAGAAGAAATAAGTAAGTTCAAACTACTAATCAATTGTAATAATAAAAATAATAATAATAAACTTCATTTGTATAGCACCTTTCATACATAAAATGCAGCCCAAAGTGCTTCACAACAATAAAAAGAAAATACAGAACAGAGCAATAAAAGAAAAATAGACATAAAATCAACATAAAAACAGGGATAGAGTACCATAATTCTTGCTACTTGCTATCTGCTGTGCACAATACATCTTTATAGAGGACTTTTCAAGTGCTCAACAGACAATAAGCAACAACTGAACATAATGTAAAGATAAAACCTGACATTATAACCTTGTAGCCTACACTTTCCACTATTTAAAGTCATATGTTGACCTGCCAGATTCTACGATGTGTAAAACAACTCGACTATAACGTTGTTTGTATCAAGTAAAATCATGCTTTGATTCTTATTCTTATATTGTATGTATTATGGGTATAACTCGGTTGAAAATATGACTGTAAACCCCTTAATTTGGTAGAAAAAGGCAGGGGTTTCTTCATTATAGCCTATGGGAACCTATAACGTTAGTTGCCTGAACCCCTGGCTCCTATCGCCTCTCCAGTTCCTATAGCCTATAGCCTAACAGTGACTGGTTCAAGTTTTAGGTTTATAGCCTAACTATAGTTGTTTTAAAATGCCTAAACAGAATTTGTGAAGCTTGCCTGTTACTATTATACCAGCTAAATACATTTTAAAACGGAACCCACTTGCTGCATCTGCAACGTGGAGTAGCTAGCCTCTTTGGCATTATGTCCGCAGTTGTTGTTTTTTTTGGGTCTTTGCATAATTCCATTTGTGTTATCTGATAGTGTTGATGTTTTTACTATTCTAAAATGAGGAAAACAGTAAAAATAACGAAAAAAAACTTTCTACGAGTAGGTGTCCAAACTTTTGACTGGTACTGTATATCAAGCCTAATGCGCGAATTGTCATTTACACCTAATGCGTGAATTGTCATTCAATGGAAAACTCGCGCACTGCAATAGACGGACATTTGAGTTTTGAAAATGCGCTTCAGATGTCATTACAATACAGCTCTGTTTATCTAGGAATACAGCCTGTAAGTAAATAGAATGGTTTGTGACTGAAAAAAGTTCAAAACCTTGTCCAGTGAATATTGCTTTTATTGTTTTTGAAATAGCCTAGGCTACAGCGGATTAGCTGTGCATAAGGTTTTTTCGATAGCCTTTGGTTAAAAAACGGAGATAAATGTCACCATGTTAACTGAATTGTAACCTTAGCTATTCTTCGTCCTTCATATTTTTTTTAATTACAGTGACAAGGTTTCCATACCCTCAGCTTATTAAAACCCTGCTGATTTCACCTGTTATTCCATAACTGAACAAAAGATTTTAAAGAGAACTAAGCGTCTAATTAGAAACGAAAACAAATTTGCAGCACGTTACAATTCACAATTAATTTTAATACCATTATCTGCATGTGCGCTTTACAGGAGCAGGTCTGTTTCCCCTGCTATAAATCACACTTTTAACAGTCTTCCTGGGAAAGTGGATTGTTTTAAAGCATTACGCTACCAGTAAAACAGGTTGGTCACATTTCCATAAGCAGGACATTATAAAACAAGGGGAAATATGTGTGAACCTATGGGTTGCCAACCTGACAGCTTTATTGTATTTGTTGTCATCATTAAGGCAAAATAACGTTATTTATTTTATTAATCAAAATTAGAATGCCGGTAATGAACTTCGGATGAAGCTTGAACATGAGTTCATTGCTTCATTGCATAATCAAACGAAATTCGTTAAACAAGCAGGCTAATTTGGCGTTTTCTAAGGTGAGACGGTAGCTTATTCTCAGCTGTTGCAGGTGCCTTTAACTAAATTTAACCATACATATTTTGTAAAATAACAGCACTGTCGGGAATCACCGGGAATTCATAATGGTTTGTCCGAACAATATTTATCATAGGCTACTATTGATCCATATAGCCTATTCCTTGATCGCACTAAACACGCACAAGCATGTCTGTTTCGCCATCATATAAGCAATCTGCCAAGGTGGAAAAGCAGGCTTTTAAAGGGAATGGGATATGACATTTTGATTGGTTTATTGCATGTCACGCCCAAGACGCACCTATAATTAATGAAGAGACTAGGTTCAGCCCACTTGCACGCTGCGCCGTGCTTAGAGCCCAAAAAACACGCCGATAAAATAGCAAAAGTGGACTTGGACACGCCCTAAATGGACTTTACGCCATGCGCTTAGACCAAGCGCCAAGATCACCAAGATAGAGCCCCATATCTTGTCTATCATAGCTAGCTAATAACATTGTAAAGTGAATGACTTTTTCATGAAGATATTTCTATTCAAATATAATTTCTTTTCTTAAATACAATGTAATATTACATTGTTATATTAATTTGATTCAAAAGGTACCCAACTTCAGCCACCTAGTTACCTAACGTAGCTTGCTGCATAGCTAGAGGTAACGTAGCCTACTTACGCGTCCAACAGAAAACACTAACTCCCTGTCACTTTTTATTCCCTTGATAACTTCAGCTGTCTCCAGTGAGGAAAAGAAAAAGCTGGCAATGGCAACAATGGCCTGATCCCACACCACATGCTCTGTAGCCACACCTACCTCTCCCCACACAGAAAAGAGTGCCACGCCCAGAAACGTCTCGAACACATCTTAGAATAATAAATAAAGGCAATTTTCTTTTTCAACAGAGATTGCTAGTGCATCATAGATATGACTGAGCATGGCTATTTTATAATATTTTAAAGTATGCGTAGTGCACCTTTAATGTCAAGCAGCTGGGTTTGATAAGGACGTTGTGGTAAGGAACAGGCAGAAATATTTGTTTCCTCAGCTGAGTAGGCAACCTCAGTACCTATTAACATTCTCAGACTTCAGCAGCAAAATGTACAATTCGATTTGGTCAGTCAGCGTTTGTATAAAAGCAACATTACTTTCAGAGTAACAGGATAGAGCCCTACTCAAAACCCACCAAGTGACATCTGAAAGGCTGAACCATCATTATATACATGATATGAATAAAACTAGAAACAGTTAGCAATGAGGGAAGATATATCCGTGCTCCTGAAAATTGTGTTGATCTTTACATTTGCCTCTGTTGCCAATGCAATTTGCTCCACCTCAACTTGCTTATCCTGGGGCTCAGTCATGCCCTTTGAGAATTACAAATCGGTAGAGAATTAAAACTGCTGTATTTAAACCTGGTACACAGCAGTGCTGGATCTGAGACGCGCAGTGGGATGGCACTGCAGACTATTCTGCTGGCACTGACAGTCCTCTGGGCTGCAGCACAGACCCCACCATGCAGAATACTGGGGAGGGCAGCTAAGCCGAGCTTCTATCAACATGGAGACATCACAATCGGTGGGGTCTTCTCCCTGCACAGCAATCCAATGGAAATAAACATCCAATTCACAACCACACCGGAGCCCCTAAAGTGTGCAAGGTAAAATTAAATTACAATTAACTTTCAACAGCAATGTGTTGGGTAGTGATTATGGAACTGGTCTTGTGACAAGGAGATAGCAAGTTTGCATAATAAAAAACTAGTAATGTGTCATCTCTAGAATTAATTTCAGAGAATTGCGGGTGGCCCAGACCATGATCTTCACCATTGAAGAAATAAACAACAGAACTGACCTCCTCCCAGGTGTATCTCTTGGATATAAGATATACGACACCTGTGCTTCTACAACATTCTCTATACGGTCAGCCATGGCTCTGATGAACGGTTATGAGGAAACACTGACCGACACATCATGCTCCACACCAGCAGCAGTGAAGGCCATTATTGGGGAATCGCGGTCCACAAACTCCATTGCAATTGCTGCAGCCGTTGGACTATTTCAAATACCACTGGTGAGAATTATTTTATTCCTATACGAGTTTTTCTAGAAAAGTGATGCTGCCAGTTGAATAATCAACGTGTATTAAACATGAATTATTTATCATTGCAGGAATGATATAATACAAATATAAATTCCCAATATGACAACAACCTGATATAAACTACTTGCACAAAACTGCAATGTCAGTCAAACTTAAAAATCAGGTCTTGTTTTTAATCAACAAATATTAATTCCTCAAATAAATTGACCAGTAAAATGTAGTTTTCAGTAATTTGTCTGTTAAGGCAGTTGACTGCTGATATATACTTCATATACAATGTAACAAACTACTTATTGTCAAAAGGATCACAGCATTGAATGCATAAATAAATATCAGTCAAATTGTAAAAATGCTGCTCACTCCTTTGAAACAAGTCTATTGAAACAAGTTTAAAAGTACACTCAATACAAACAAATCAATGTTTTGATTTAATTTTAAATGTATGTTACTCTTGAGATTTGA
The DNA here is from genome assembly GCA_029718625.1 of Synaphobranchus kaupii. NCBI lineage: Eukaryota > Metazoa > Chordata > Actinopteri > Anguilliformes > Synaphobranchidae > Synaphobranchus > Synaphobranchus kaupii. The sequence continues at coordinate 2,547,275 of CM056378.1, forward strand.
AGTTCATAAGCATTTTCTATTTTAATGTCTTAATTTCAGATCAGCCACTTTTCAACATGTGCATGTCTGAGCAACAGAAAACAGTTCCCCTCATTCTTCAGAACTATTCCCAGTGACTATTACCAGAGCAGAGCAATGGCTCAGCTGGTGAGGCACTTTGGCTGGACCTGGGTAGGAGCAGTGAGAAGTGACAGTGACTATGGAAACAATGGGATGGCCACATTTCTCGAAGCTGTTCAACAGGAAGGTATCTGCATTGAGTATTCTGAGAAGTTTCAAAGAACAGAACCAGAGAAACTACTGAAGGTTGTAGATGTTATCAAAAGAAGTACTGCAAAGGTAATTGTAGCGTTTCTTGACCAGCTTGATATGAACAGCTTATTAGTGCAACTGACCATTCAGAATATTACTGGTCTCCAAATGGTTGGCAGTGAAGGCTGGATAACTGCAAGCAATCTAGTGACACCAACGAGTTTCAGAATACTGGGAGGTTCTATTGGCTTTGCTATCAGCAAAGCCAAAATAAATGGATTTAAGGAGTTTTTGTTGAAACTTCACCCCTCCCAGTACCCGAACAATACTCTTGTAATAGACTTTTGGGAAGCTGCTTTTCAGTGTTCTCTAAGAAATGGAGAGGACAAGCCTTACGTTGTCCCCTGCACTGGATCTGAGAGGTTGAGTGAACTGAACAACCAATACACTGATGTATCAGAGCTGAGATTCTCCAACAATGTTTACAAAGCAGCATATGCTATTGCTTATTCTCTGCATGAACTGCTAGCATGTACACCCCATCAGGGCTGTAGAAACAAAGTGACAACAGAGCCCTGGCAGGTAACTCAATACTCTCCTTTCACTGCAGTAATAGAACCCTCACTATGAACCAGTTCAATGATATGTATCTGTGATGAAACATGTTTCCTTTTCCACAGGTGCTAAAGGCTCTGAAAAATATCAATTTCACTTTGGGAACTGGAGAGCAAGTCTTCTTTGACAGTAATGGAGACCCAATAGCCAGATATGAGGTGGTGAACTGGCAGCTTGGTCCTGATGGTGCAGTAGAGTTCAGAGTGGTTGGCAACTATGATGCCTCTTTCCCATCTGGTCAGCAGTTTGTGATGAGTCCTGTTAGTATGGTTTGGGCAGGTGGGCAAACACAGGTAAGTGTTTATGCAGTACACCAAAAGGTGGGCAGATAACAGCACTTATACAATATGTATATTTCAGCTTTGAGCATGGAGTGTTATTCTATTACCTAGGAATGTATTAACAAGAACACTCAAACATAAACAAAGATGGAGTATATTCTATATTTCATGAAGTATTGACTCCATCAAACATGTTGTAAATCACCAAACACTAACAAGACCTTAATTTATTTCTACCAGTGTTTTAAATTAATGTGAATTCATGCATCTTGTTCATTATCTTTTTTATTTTCCGCATTCATATTTGTACTTGAGAGAGGGGAGAAAAGATAATTAGTTGTCCCTGAACCAAATCGAAAGAGATAAGTGGGAAGGTGATCAACAATCAACAAGCAGTTATCAACAATTAGGGTTTAGGAATAATATCTTCGGAATAGGAAAACACCTGCTTCATCATTTACTAGCCCCTCCTCTTGGGGATTGGATGCCTGCAATTTGCCAGTGTCAGCAGTGTAGTCTACCAGTGTTGAGGCACAAGAGAGAAGTGGATTTCAGTGTGGAAACGCAGTGATTGACAGTGTTTTTTCCAAGTGTGAAAGAATCCTTATAAATAATGTATACACCATATTACCTGTAAGTGCTGTCGATTGAAACCTGTTGCACAGAAACCCAGGTCAGTGTGCAGTGAGAGCTGTCCCCCAGGCACTCGGAAGGCTGTGCAGAGTGGAAGGCCTGTCTGCTGCTATGACTGTGTGCCCTGTGCTGAGGGAGAAATCAGCAATGCTACAGGTAATCAATATAACTTCTTATTAGGCAAGCCTAGAATATCTCGACAACACTACCACCAGTTTCTATTCATTGTATTCACTGTTTTCTTGCAGATTCTATTGACTGTGTTCAATGTCCTGAAGAATACTGGTCTAATACACAAAGAGATCGATGTGTTTTAAAGACTGTCGAATTCCTGTCTTTTCAAGAAATTATGGGAATAGTGCTTGTTATTTTTTCATTATTTGGAACATGTGTAACTCTACTTGTGGCTGTATTGTTCTTCATTCAGAAGGACACACCTATTGTGAAAGCCAACAACTCAGAGCTGAGCTTCCTGCTGCTCTTTTCATTGAAACTGTGTTTCCTTTGCTCTCTTACCTTCATCGGCCAGCCCTCTGAGTGGTCCTGTATGCTGCGCCACATAGCATTTGGGATCACCTTTGTCCTCTGCATCTCTTGTGTTCTGGGAAAAACAATAGTGGTGTTAATGGCCTTCAGGGCTACACTTCCAGGCAGTAATGTCATGAAGTGGTTTGGGCCTCCCCAGCAGAGACTGAGTGTTCTTGCTTTCACTCTCATACAGGTCCTTATTTGTGTGCTTTGGTTAACAATATCCCCTCCTTTCCCCAACAAGAACATGAAGCACTACAAAGAAAAGATCATTCTAGAATGTGATGTAGGATCAGCAGTGGGGTTCTGGGCTGTACTGGGTTATATTGGACTCCTCTCTATGTTGTGCTTTGTTTTAGCTTTTCTGGCTCGTAAGCTGCCTGACAACTTCAATGAAGCCAAATTCATCACATTCAGCATGCTCATATTCTGTGCAGTCTGGATCACCTTTTTACCAGCTTATGTCAGCTCACCTGGAAAGTTCACTGTAGCCGTGGAAATATTTGCTATTTTAGCTTCCAGTTTTGGTTTGCTTTTCTGTATCTTTGCACCTAAGTGTTACATCATTTTGTTAAAACCCGAATTAAACTCAAGAAAACATATGATGGGAAAGATGCCCTCAAAGTCTCTCTAATGTATCACATTAATTGGAATTTGATTGGAAATAATACTTATTTGTAGTAAATTTGGATTGGAAGGTATGCCACATCCACCAAGTTACGGCATGTGAGTCATGCCCAATACCGATACAGCACTGAGATTTTGGCACTTTTCGGTGTTTCCTACAGAAATAACCACAATGACCACAGACTGTCAGCCCTTAAGAACATTAACTTCTGTACATTCTGAAGTCATGTAAATACACAGAATTCAGATACAACTTCACAGGGCCACACAATAAAGCCCAAAACTTGAGTTATTTTAGCCTTTTTCTTTTTCCTGCTGATTTAATCATAAAAAATGAGCCAGGCCCACAAAGACGAATTCTCCCCATTGGAAATTTAGCTAATACATCTACCAATAACAACATTTGATCAAAGTAGCCAAGGATAAACAGGAAAAAATATTGTGTAGTGTTGCAGTCCAGCCTAGGTGCAACTGCTCCACAAAACATGAATGAATCTATAGTGCAGTGGTTAGGGCAACAACCTCTCCCCCTGGATTATTTTGGATGTTGTGTGATGTTGCACACTAGCCAGCAACCTTCCGTGCTGTGTTAACTTAACTGATAAAATCATGGCCAAAAAAAGAAATAAAATCAACAACATATATTGTACACTGTAAATATATAATGTATGGATACTCATTTGGCAAATTTGTTTTAAAAGTGCAGAGTAATGTGTATTTTTAAGATAGCTGTTGCATGTGGAGTTCTAAAATTATGTCATCTGTTCAGTACTATTTGCATAGGATACTGTTGCCACTTCATTCTTAGAGATCTTTTGCAAGTATTTGCAAAACAAGTACACACATATCACAACATTGTAATACCAAGTGTAAACACAGCTGTTTGTTATTGATGTAATATCAACAAATATATGTGAAGTATTTTTTTAAAATAAAACCTTGACATATTTGAATATGTGTGTCGTCATTACTTACATTTTACCATACCTACAATTAAGATCAACCCATTAAAACACTTACCATAATCCATTTTAAAATATTGCAAACACTTTAATTTATTTGTAATTCATGGTAAAGGAAAAATGACTGAATCCAGGTCTATGTGTTTCTTTGTATGTGTGGCTGCATCTCTCTAGATTTATGGTTCGAACTTCATACATTTACATGCACTATCATTATCAGTTACTCATAACAAACACAGCGCAAAAACATTAAGCTACTCACACGTACAAAGTATGAAGGATTATTCAGCCCAAAAATTTGAATGTAAAATAATAATTAAAAATGGAAAATTAAAAATGAATATGAATATGAAAATGGAGGATTATTCAGCCGGAAATTAAATTAAAATTAAAAACATTTCAAGTTTTCATTTTCCATTTTTCATTCTCCTTTTCCATTTTCGTTTAAAATTTTTGCTTATATTTTTGTATATATTTTATAAAAAATGAGACGTTAATGTGTTTGACTGGCTAGGCTTCTCTGTGTAACATTAATGTATTGCCATATACCTAGTCTGGCTATTTGACGTGACACCAAACTAGCTACACAGCGTAGCTAGCTATCGATGCTTTCTCTGTTTACAGCTGATGCTACCGAGTTTTGATAAACAAATTCAGCAGAGCTAGAATCCATAGTTAGCTAGCTACTCAAGAGAAATAAACAAAATCTGGAAGCTGCTGTTGTGTCATTGTTTGTTCACTGAGACCTGGGACCATAAAAGCATTTCGCTTTCCAGAAACAAAATACAAAGGGAAGCCTGGATCGCATCTGTCAAACGGGAAGGATTGATGCCAACAGCCCATTTCCAAAATCCGCAGTTCACAGTTCTCACTTCTCTGTATAAAACATAAGAAAATATACTACTTATTATTTATATTGTTTTGTGGGTGATTCTGGGTACTTTCCCACATAGGTTTTAAACTTCACAAACGTTCACTTACCTCCCGCTCTAAAATGAACATTTTCTCCCAGATTTTTAACTTTTAGGGATAAAAGGCTAGTCAGTTCAGAGACATTAAGAAGGCAACACACAAAGTGTCAAAATGTTTATACTGAAATAATTGTGTGTTTTTTTTAACCGTTGGAGTCATTATGATTCCAAACATAAAAGGTGTCATAAAATGTCAACATAATAGGAGCGTTAACTTTCTGTTATGTTCACGAGGACTCACAAAATGTTCTTAACCTTGTAGGATATCTTATATTTAGACATAAGTAAAGTTGCCTGCTCCTCCCTCTCCTCTCTCCCGCCCCCTGCACCCCCCCCCCCTCTCTCTATCTCTGTCTCTATTCATGGTTGGTTTTGTTGAAAAAATACTAAAACCATTAATATTTTAATCATAGTTTAATAGTGCTCAGCCCGGCCTTTAACAACATAGGATAACTTTAATTCATAAGAAATCATTCGCCTTTAGATAAACCAGTCCTTGTCATAAATGACCAAATGATAAATGTTGGTGAATTAAGCTTTTCCTCTTATTTTTGTGGCGGTGGTTCCTTGTGCATTCCGTTTTGTTTCTGTTCAGCTGGAGATAAAGATTAAGGTAAATAATAATTTCTGGCATATCAGTCTCTTTCTCTTTACTGGTATACTCAAGTTAATGTCTGGTTTAATGTCTTCCTTTTTGTAAATTATAAGTAGTCAGCCTACATTCATTAGTGAATGTATGATTTCAAGTTTGTTGGTTGATTCCACCAGGTTACTGTTCGACTGACCTATCAATGAATTTGCCGATTTAATTGATGATTGTCCTTTTTAATAATAATAATTAAATTAAATCACGTAAAATATATTTTGAATGTAGGTTAAGTGAGGGGTTCGAGCACGCAATATCGCTTGTGTTCAGTATTCAGGGTGCCGAACATTGTAACAAGGGCATTGACTGTTGAACCGCTGGATTCAGAAAATACACATTTTACCTAATCCTCGCTTCCCTGACAACCTCCAGAAATCTTCTTACAGGCTTGTATAAATGCACTTAATTGAAGGCGCATTCACGTGAATGTCCTATTTGAATAATTAAAGGCGTAGTCCACTGTAATTAACTTTTAGGCCAATATTTTAGAATTTCTGAAAAGTTTGATAGCTGTTGTGATAGCTGCTATGAACACTTACGCTGCGAACTCTGCAAAATGCTATTCAAAGACGTCACTGAATTGCATTTCTGAAATGTCTAATATAAGAATTGATAGGGGAGTCATTTTCATATGGCTGTAAAACACTGGGATAAATGTGTAGCCATGGTTGTTTTCTTCTAATTACAGTCAGGTCCATAGGTATTTGGACAGTGACACAATTTTAGTTTTTTTGGCTCTGTACTCCAGCACATTGCATTTGAAATGGAACAGTGACTATGAGGTTAAAGTGCAGACTTTCAGCTTAAATTTGAGGGTTTTACATCCATATCGGTTGAACGGTGTAGCAATTGTAGCCATTTCTATACATAGTCCCCCCCATTTTAGAGGACCAAAAGTAATTGGACAAATTAACCTAAACTTTAATAAAGTTATCATATTTAATATTTGGTTGCATATCCTTTGCATGTCATGATTTCTTGATGCCTGTGACCAGTCGGACCATGTATAAAAACGGCGACAATTGCTACACAGTTCACCTGATATGGATGTAAAAACCCTCAAATTAAATCTGAAAGCCTTCACTTTAACCTCGTAGTCACTGTTCCATTTAAAATCCAATGTGCTGGAGTACAGAGCCAAAACAACAAAAATTGTGTCACTGTCCAAATACTTATGGACCTGACTATATATGTAGTTACATTTTGTATATTTGTTGAACATATTAAGAAATGTTTATTTATAGACAGCCTGGGCCAATATTTTGCAGTCATTAAAGCCTCCAACTCCCAAGTTCTAACGTTACAACTTCAACTCATCTTAGTAAGGCTGACACAAAGCCGGGGACAACAACAACATTATCTCTTGCAATCAGGCTGACAACACTCTGCAGGACACTAAACAAACTTCATCTATCCCTCACACAAGCAGGCTGACACTCAGCTGCAAAAATGGAAATGCCAGTGGCAGTGCCCTGTACAGTGAGTGTAGGGATTAATTTGCCTAGGCTAACGTCGCCAGCTCAATGCAAAACAAGCTAACGTTGCATTGACATAGCTTTTAGATCTGACGTTAACTAACATTAGGTTTCACTTTAATCTTCAGAAAACAACAACACAACCTGAACCAGTGAGCTAACTAAGCTTACCACCATCAGACAGCTAACTTTGCAAAATGGTAAACTTGCCTCCCGTAGCTTTCTTCTTCGCATTGCATCCAAGTAAATTAATCCACAAGTAATCCACAAAAAAGGAAAGTAGCTAGCTAGCTAATCCATTTCAGCCAGTGGCCTAGTTAAAGTGAAGCATTGTGGGAAATGAAGGCAAATGAAGATCAAGCTTCCAAAATGTGATATCCACACAGTGATATTTTAACATGTAGAAATCCTCCAGAAGGAAAATTGCAGTGATATGTCAAAGTAAAATACATATACTAAATATATTTTGATTTGTTTTATTGGGGTAGACTACCCCTTTAACGCCCCCAAAATTCTATATAGGGCCAGCTGTCCTGCCCCCTGTAACCGGAAGACGCATTCATAAAACTGGCATATAGAGTACTCAAGTGACTACGTCACGCTGGTTTCGGAAGTAAATTCCCCATTCATTTAGAGCATAGACTTTAACTAAAGCTTACTTTTAAACCATTTCTACTGATTATATCTTACCGTCAATTTCCCGGATTGTTCAATATAATGCCCGTTCGCAAACTATGACGTTTTTCTGGACCAGCTTTGAGTATATTTTACGTTTCAGTATTTTCTTGTGATTATATCAGCGCTGGAATTGTTTAAAAACTCGATGTCCCATAATTCCCTACGAACGTGCAGCCTTGTCTCCAGACGTTGTCATATAACGTTAGCCAGCAGTAGCACATAGCTCCATTTTTAAACACTTTTTTTCTAACCTTAGCTAGCTAGATTGAAGGACTAAAAGCTAGAATTGCTTTATGTGGTTAACCATTGCGCAGTTTCTGATCTTGTCGGGCGGGCTTCTCTACTTAGCAAGCTAACGTTAGCTCATCTTCAGCTGCAGTACAGACGAGATGATGATATCTTATTGGTCAAGAACCACCCGTGCGTTGCAGTACTGGATATGCAGTCCGTTAAAGTGGACTACAAGTCATTACATTACATTACATTCATTTAGCAGACGCTTTTATGCAAAGCGACGTACAATAAGTGCATACAGAGACGTCATCATGATCACTACAGAACAGACAAGACAAAGCACATCCTTCCCATAATGTAGCAGATATCCCTAGTAATGAAAGTTGACTGTAGTTCACAGTAAGCTGTGGGTAAATCAGCTATACTACACTTCTATTCTAAATACTATTATAAACTATAACAAACAGACAGGAAAACACAGGGAACTAGTACCATGAGGTCCTAGGTTAGACTATCAGTCAAGGTGGAGTCTGAAGAGGTGTGTCTTCAGGCCTCGACGGAACGCAGGCAGGGTTCGAGTAGAACGTAGGGGAATGGGCAGTTCATTCCACCACTGAGGAGGTAAGGTGGAAAAGCTCCGCAGTCGGGAGAGCGAGAGCCGTTGACACGGAGGGGGGGAAGTGCGAGTCGCCCTGCTGTAGAAGAGCGGAGTGGTCGAGCAGGAACATAGTTCTGGATTAAGTCCTGCAGGTAGGCGGGGCCTGCCCTATTGGCTGCAGTGTAGGCCAGGGTCAGAACTTTGAACCTGATCCTGGCTGCAACTGGCAGCCAGTGGAGTGACCTCAGCAGGGGGGTTACATGGGAAAGTTTCGGGAGGTTGAACACAAGCCGGGCAGCTGCATTCTGGATCAGTTGAAGAGGCAGAATGGCGCAGGCCGGTAGGCTTGCGAGCAGGGAGTTGCAGTCGAACTACAATGATTAATGCATTACTTTAAAAAAAAATAATAATTGGAACATGCGATCTATGGTCTATATCCTTGTACCACACAGGCTAATCCAGGAACGTTTCGGCTCATTCTATAAATCAGATTTCAAGAAATAGTCGATAGTCTCCGAAGCCCATTCTATTCTTCCATAGGGAATTTACTTCCGAAACCAGACTCCGCCCACGACTGACGTACTCACTTGAGTACTCGATTGTCTAAAAATGGATAGAGAAACAAGACTAGGCAAGCCTAGCTCAGCCCGGACGCCTGTATGCAGCCAGTGGGGGACATTTGACAAGGCACGGCGGGTATTGTTATGTATGGAAGCACATCCGCGCCAAAATTCAAATGAAAATGCAAATCGGCAATTGCATTTCATTTACATTCGATGGGCGCAAAAACCATGACATAATTCAAATGAAAATGCAAAAGGCCACTTTACGTTTTCATTTTCAAGTTAATGTACACACGTTATCCCTCTATGACACAATCCTGCCATAATTTAAATAAAAATGAAAAACCACATTTGCATTAACAGTTTCTTATTGTAATCGCATGATCTATGACAAAAAGGAAATGATAATTCAATTCGCCATTTAACATATCGTTTTCATGCTTTTGCGACACGAGAGTGACATAATTCAAATGCAATGGCATTGCATCCGTTTACATTATGATTTCCGCGTGGTCACGCAAAAACCCGGCCAAAACACCGTACTGAAAATGCAACATATCAAAGCTGCCCATCAAATCGGGGCTTCGAAGAAAGGGGCGTTACAAGTGACTGTCAAACCACTGAATTTATGGTTCAACCAGGGCTCGAAATTGCGTTTTGGTCGCATATGCTCCCGAAATTTAATCTGTGCGACCTCGAAATATAATTGGGAGCATTTGTGCGACTGCAAATAATTGTTCTGGTGCAACCTTTTTTTTTTTTTTTTTCTTCCCCAGTCGAACGTCCCTTTCTCTGACAGTGACCATTCTAACCAATCAAACGTGAGCTTGACGTTCTTACCTTTAATGCTGATTTTAGATTGGTTAAGATTAGCCTTCAAGCATTCCCTTTCACGGCACTCCACTGTCACGTGACACAGAGAGCTAATGCGTTAACTAATGTTACCTGAAGACAAAGGTTTATTATCAATTTATTAACGTTACCTAACTAGCTAAATTGGTAACGTTAGCTAGCGTTATCGAAAGCTAACAATATGAAGCGAACGATTACGGCATTTTTTAGTAACGTTAACGTTACTAAAAACGTAACAGATGTAGTCGCCGTGGCTGCTGAAACAGTTGGCGATGGCGATGTGGGTGCACCAGCAGTGAAGAAGGCGTACACTTTTCGGAGAGAGTGGCTGAAGGAATTCGGACTTTGTTAGCTTTAGCTTAGGTATGACAACGGCGCAATGCACTGTGTACACTGTAAAGCCTGTGGGACGGAGATCGCAGGTAACAGTGCGTTTGCAACGGAGTCGACACATTTTAAGCGTGAGAGCGTAAAAAATAAAAAATTCCATGACACTAAAATAAAATAAGCAGGCTATCAATAAAATAAGTGCTTATGTCTCTAATTTTGTCTGAGTGGTAGACCTATTTAAATGAAAATGATTATGTAGGCTATGTTCTTAAAAGACTGAGCATAATGTCACTGTGCCAATACTGACATGCATTATTATATATATTTATATATTTACAGTCATGTGAAAAAGTAAGTACACCCTTACCCTTTTGACACATCTGGACACACGTTTATTTTATTTTAATGTCAACTAGTCGCGTTTTTACATTAGGGGCAGGTAGGGCAGTGCCCCACCAGACGTAGCGCTGTTGTGCAAGATATTCGTAACATCTGAACATTGTGGCAAAATGTATTTTATATTTAATACAAAACAGTGATTCAATCGTGAAATTGGCGTGTACAAATATAATAAACTTGAATCACACTCCATAGTGCTGTTTTTGAGTAGTTTCCTTTGTGTGTATGTGTGTGCTCATGCTGCGGACTGCACTCCCTGTCCTTTGTTTCTGCTGTGGGGCAGTGGAGCACTCTGCTCCACCGTTGCTAGGGAAACAACGTGAGCGTGATCTGTGTAAGCAGGGAAAACCTGCCGCAAATTATGTTGGGCGGAGGGGCAGAAACATTTCTGCCCCTACTAATTCTGCCTAGCAACAGGTGGCGAAAAAATAATAAACGTTAAATTAACGTCATTAACGTGGGCTGACGTGACCAGGAAATAAACATAAACAAAGCCAATTCAGTGTATGTGTATCGTTAATGCTAGCCAGCTAAAGTTTTACAGTAGTTTGATTTTATTTTGTCATAGGTGTCAAGTTTGCCCATATAAAATACGTTTTTTCCACCTTTTCGAAGGTATACAGGAGTATAAGGTTATAATACGTCTAACACATAATTTTTTTTTTGAACGTTTTCCAACATAATTAATTCAATCACTGCAATCACATATTCTTTCTCCCTCTCTCTGATATTCTCTCAATTTCTGAGGCCATGGGAAAAGCAAGTAGCGCATCAGGACTGTAAGTTATGATCTAAAAATACGCTTTATGACAACGAACCACGAAGACGTTGTAGCCAGTAGCCCGCAAGATAGGCTACCTAACAACTTGGTATCTAATGTTAGTTAACCTAACAAACAGTTAGCCGAAATGGTTATGACTGTAATGTTCATGTTTATGCAATTTTGACCAAAATTAGATAATGTTCCATTGCGTTTTAATGTGGTGGCCTCAATTTAGTGAGTTTACTACAAGTTTAATTGTAAATCAATTCATGGCTAACTAGTCTTTAACACCGTTAACTGTGACTAGAAATTATAAACATATGTACATTAATGCTAACGTAGCCTAATTAGGCTATAAAAGTTATGTGCAGTTGAAGTCGGAAGTTTACATACACTTAGGTTGAAGTCATTAAAACTCATTTTTAACCACTCCACAGATTTCATGTTCGCAAACAATAGTGTTGCAAAGTCAGTTAGGACATCTACTATGTGCACGACACAAGTCATTTTTACAATTGTTTACAGACAGATAATTTCACTTTTAATTCACTATATCACAATTCCAGTGGGTCAGAAGTTTATAAACACTAAGTTGACTGTGCCTTTAAATCTTTTATATTTGGTTGCATATCCTTTTCATGCCATGACCTCCTGATGTCTGTGACCCAACAACATCAAAAGACTCTTGATATCTTATTTTCTGGTACTCTTACAAGTGATACTATAACGTCTCTGCATTTGAATGGATCTCTATGGGAATTGGGGGGGGGGGGTGGACTAGATTTAGCTGTAAATTATGCTGAAAAGTATGGAATACATGATTGGTAAAATGGCTGTAAGTTTTAGCAAGTTTTAAAGAATTACTTATAGACGGTGCTTTGTATGAATGAGTAACTTGGCATTTTTGTACATTGAAAAAGTTTTTTCGTTGAGATACATATATACTAAAACAGAAATATATACTGTGTATAAACTGATATACCAGTCCACATTAGAGCAAATGTTGCACATTGCACATATGTTGAATGAATAAATAAATAAATAATCTTCCAGAGATTATTCTTATTTTACTTAAGTCACTTCATAAAAGGTACCACCAAAAATATGCAAAACTCCATGGGTTAGCTTTCACCTATCAATGACAAGGTAATAATAAATAATAAAATGGTGTTGAACAAAATAAATATTTAGACATACAGACGGAAATTCTCAGTAAGACAGTTGCAGTCCTCCAGAGGAAGAAAGGGGGAACAGGTGAGATTGAATCTCATATCCACTAGTAGTTAGCAAGGTTGTGTCATGAGTGATAGGGTCTGTGTTGTAGCCAATAGCTACATGCAAGCAGAACATTTGTCTGCCCACTGGGAAACACAGACACTCCCCATGTCAGGCTCCTCACAAAGGTTATCAGCATAGTCCTATATAAGTGACTTGGACAATGCTGCAGTACCATTGGACACTGGCAGATTGAGACACATACATCCTCAGAGATGCTGCTGCTTGCACACAGCTTGGTACTTGTCTTGTTTGCTGGCCTTGGAAAACCTGTCTGTCGACCATATGGAGCTCAAGAATTCTCACAGTTTTCAAAAGAAGGAACGATCACAATAGGAGGCATTTTTTCATTTCATCAAAATCCAGTCAGTGTGGATCCAGCGCTGCAAGTCAACCCTGGAAGTATTCAATGTCAGGGGTAAGCCAAAATGGAAATGATGTCAGTTGTGAGACAACTGCAGAACGGATCATTGTTATTATTTTATTGCAGTAACTTGCATGTACTTAAGCAGGGTGGAGGAAAATGTGGCCTGACAATTTATGTTTTCGGCTTCTCGTGTGTCTTAAAAGACGTTTCATCACATAGTGAATATGGAATACATTTGTTTTGGATTCAATTTTAATTATTTGTAAATGCCTTGTGTTTTTGGGATCAAAATATATAAAGAAAATTCTCTATATTCTGAAATTGTAGTTAGGGATTAAGTATCTGTTTTTTGTTTATGTGTTGGATGTTAAAGTGTATATTTAATAACATTTACATGGATTTTGCGTACATTGCTTTTGGGACGGAGACACTCTTGTTAGTACCTTTTTCGTCATCCATCATCATGTTACACTAGTTATAATACTTTAAAAAACTGACAACACCAGTAAATTTCTCATGGCAGGCTGGATCCAGGAGAACTGCAGTATGCTCAAACTATGATCTTCGCCATTGGAGAGATAAACAACAACTCTGAGATTCTCCCAGGAATTACTTTGGGCTACAGGATATATGATTCCTGTCCAAGTATTCCTCTCTCTGTAAGAGCATCCCTGGCTCTAATGAACGGGCATGAGGAAGGCACAAAGACCTGCCTCAAACATTCAACGGTCCATGCAGTAATAGGAGAGACAACCTCAACTTCAACCATCGGGATCGCAAGAACAGTGGGACCATTCCACATACCTGTGGTTAGTGACCTTTATGTAATTGTAAACTGTGAAAGTTGAGCATATCAAGTAAATGTGTTTTTAAAGGTACAAAATAAAGTTATTGTCTTTGTGTATGAGTACATATTGTGCATGTATGTGTGTGTGTGTGTGTGTGTGTGTGTATGTATAGTGTGTGGAGTGAGACTGTGAGAATGTGTGTTTGTGTATGTGTCGGAGGGGTTGTGACTATGAGCCTGTGAGTGTGCATGTGTATAGTGTGTGTGTGTGTGTGTGTGTGTGTGTGTGAGTGTGCATGTGTATAGTGTGTGAGAGCTGCTTGAGGTGAATCTGATGGACGTTTTAGAATTTTAATGTTTCCCTCTGTACAATGCAAACATACCGTAGCACTTAGTGATTGTTCTTATTTCCAGTGCTCTTATTTCCTAGTGAATACTTGCTTATCTTGTTTTTTACAGCTCAGCCATTCAGCCACATGTGCATGTCTCAGTAACAGACAGGAGTACCCAACTTTCTTCAGAACCATTCCTAGTGACTACTATCAAAGCAGAGCCTTGGCTAAGCTGGTCAAGCACTTTGGGTGGACCTGGGTTGGGGCCATCAGAACAAACAATGCCTATGGCAACAACGGAATGGCTACTTTTTTAAAAGCAGCCAAAAAAGAGGGCGTTTGCATTGAGTACTCGGTGCCCATCTACAGGACTGACTCTAGACAGAAATTTCTTGAGGTTGTGGAGATCATTAAAAAATCAACTGCTAAAGTGATTGTTGCTTTTGCAGATGGTACTGATTTGGACATGCTCATCAAAGAACTGTTCTTACAGAATATGACAGATTTTCAGTGGGTGGGCAGTGAAGGCTGGATCACATACCGGTACATTGCTTCCAAAGTGAACTACGCAGTGGTGGGAGGGTCCATTGGCTTTGCTGTCCCTAACATTCAGATACCAGGACTGAAGGAGTTTATCATGAACACCCACCCATCAACCAGGCCTGGGAACCAGGGCTTAGTAGAGCTCTGGGAGAGTACTTTCAGCTGTGTTCTAAAGCCTCACAAGGATGTCAGCATGAAAGCTTGCACAGGATTAGAGTCTTTCCATGGAACACACACCCGCTACACAGACGTATCAGACACTAGCTTGCTGAACAATGTGTACAAGGCTGTGTACGCTGTGGCCCATTCACTGCACAATCTCATCATGTGCAAAGATGGACATGGACCGTTCATGAACAAAACCTGCGCAGACAAAGCCAGAATAGAACCGTGGCAGGTTGTACTGTAGATGCTGCCGTTTATATGTCAATATATGTAAATATGCTGCTGTGTGAATATATGTATATATTGCCGTGTATATATATATATATATATATATATATATATAAAGGTTATATATATAAAAGTAACTCACTGCTAACTTGTAATAAATTTTTCCCCTGTAGGTGCTTCATTATTTGACCCAGGTGAACCTCACGACTAAACAGGGTGAGAGGATTTACTTTGATAAACAGGGGGACCCTGCAGCAAGGTACTCTTTGGTAAACTGGCAGCTCAATTCCCATGGTGCCATTGTGTTTGAGAGCATTGGGCTATATGATGCATCTCTGGCAGAGGGGCAGCAGTTTGTGATGACGGATGATGTTCAGGCTGTCTGGGCAGGTGGTCGGCAAGAGGTAAGCTGATGAGCTTCAGTACTCAGATTAAACAGTTTGGTAAAATCAGACCTATGTACTGCCCTCGAGATAATATGATTTTCCCTGTCACCAATTACCAAAATATTAAGGGCTCTATTTTTCGGAAAGCGCATGGCGTGCGGCGAGCCGTCATAGTCAATGGCGTGGCTACTGAATTTAGCTATTTTCAGACCAGAGGCGAGGAGCGCACAGCTCACTGGGCAGGTTGAAAATGGGCTGGGTTATGCTGGATATTTATCAGTGGGTGTGCTTCAGCTGCGCTAATGAAATTACCTTTTTTCAGTCCTTTTAAGAGCGATGTGCATTGGACTCGTTTTGTCCATGTCAGGCTATCCCGCATCACATGGTTTCGTGAAAAACGATAGCAGAACACGCCCATTCAGTCGTGGTCGGGAGGTGATGACATATTTCGTAAATCTTTAGCAAGATAGCTAAATAATATTTATAAAATTGTTCACTTGATGAATCTTTTAAAATGTGCCATACAGAATGTAAATTCAAAATTCAAAAACTAAAGTCAATGTCTCGCAGCAAAGATTATTCTTATTTTCTTCAAATACTGCCCTAAATGAATTAAGAAAAACAACTTATTTTTCACTAACAAAACCTGTTTCACGTGCAAATGTTATTTTTACAATATTCAGACTAAAATCTGTCCTCAGCAAATGTTTTAATTCATCAGCTATGAACATTATGGGAGATATTGTACGCAGAAAAAGATCCCTCTCAGCATGTATTTTAATTATCTTGGTTTTATATTCTTCATATATTTTGGTCAGTTGAGTTCATCCACTGTCACAAAGGTTCTTTTGTTATTCATGCAAATTGAACCAAAGATCAGTCATCCATGATTTGAGCCAAAGAAAATTTTTTTAATTTAAATTAAAAAAATAAAAATAATAAAAAATAAATAAATGATTTGAGTCAAACAGTGATTGCCAGTGCATCATAGATATGACTGAGCATGATTATGTTATCATATTTTCAAGGTATAAATCTTGCATAGTGCACCTTTAAACAATTATGAGGACAGCCATTGTGTGTGTTCACGTTATGTCTGTGTAGATGTGCTGTACTTGGATGTGCATGTGGTTGACCGTGGCTAAGTATGAGTGTTTTGTAGGTGCCAAGGTCAGTCTGCAGTGAGAGCTGCCTACCTGGAACACACAGGGCTTTTGTGAAGGGGAAACCTATCTGCTGCTTTGACTGCATTTCATGTGCAGATGGAGAATTCAGCAACACCACAATTGAGTTTTGACACATTTTTCTTATATACTAATACTGAACTTGTTTCCAAGAAGCAACAATACCATTTATTTGATGTAGACTAACATATGCATTACTTTAAGCTTTACTTTGGACATTTTAAAATAATAATTTGGATAAAAATAATCAAATACAAAAATCCTTATCTTTTACAGATGCGGTGACATGTGTCCCATGCCCTCCGGAGTACAAGTCAAATGAAGAAAGAAATAATTGTGATTTAAAAAGCATCGAATTCCTGACCTTTGGTGAACTGATGGGGATACTGTTGGTGGCATTTTCTGTAATTGGAGGGTGCCTTACAATCACAATAGCACTGATATTCTTTGTATATAAAGACACACCCATTGTGAAAGCCAACAACTCAGAGCTGAGCTTCCTGCTGCTCTTTTCATTGAAACTGTGTTTCCTTTGCTCTCTTACCTTCATCGGCCGGCCCTCTGAGTGGTCCTGTATGCTGCGCCACACTGCGTTTGGGATCACCTTTGTCCTCTGCATCTCTTGTGTTCTGGGGAAAACAATAGTGGTGTTAATGGCCTTCAGGGCTACACTTCCAGGCAGTAATGTCATGAAGTGGTTTGGGCCTCTGCAGCAGAGACTGAGTGTTCTTGCTTTCACTCTCATACAGGTCCTTATTTGTGTGCTTTGGTTAACAATATCCCCTCCTTTCCCCAACAAGAACATGAAGCACTACAAAGAAAAGATAATTCTAGAATGTGATGTAGGATCAGCAGTGGGGTTCTGGGCTGTACTGGGTTATATTGGGCTCCTCTCTATATTGTGCTTTGTTTTAGCTTTTCTGGCTCGTAAGCTGCCTGACAACTTCAATGAAGCCAAATTCATCACATTCAGCATGCTCATATTCTGTGCAGTCTGGATCACCTTTATACCAGCTTATGTAAGCTCACCTGGAAAGTTCACAGTAGCCGTGGAAATATTTGCTATTTTAGCTTCCAGTTATGGAATGCTGTTTTGTATTTTCGTCCCAAAATGTTACATTATTTTACTGAAACCAGAGAAAAACACAAAGAGAAATATGATGGGCAAAACATGATGAAAAACCATTTAAAAAATGTGGCATTTTTTCAGATTTTATCAGTACCAGATTTCTGTCATCCTTGCTTTGGTGATACATAAAGTTTCAATAATGTAGCTGTCTTTCTGCTCAGTAACAATCATGTTTTTTTATCACTGAATAAAACTGAGACAAGCCAGCGAGCTGTTTTGCAATACATTTCCCAAAGCTGGGAACTCACCAGTCTACAGTACAGTTCACACAAAGTTAAGACAGGTCAAAAGTGTGCCATAATAGTGATGTAGTGAAAGTAGTGACATAATGAATATATAGTGATATCGTATAATCTATTAAAATGGCAATTGCCCTGGTATAAATGTATGTATTGTATCAATATTAAATATATTAAGCATTTGCAATAGTTGTAGCTAATATTTTGTTCAGTTTTAGCCGTCAGTCTGTGAGCAGTATAGAATGAGGATGTGCAGAGACTGATGGAGCTGCAGGTATTTATTCTCAGAGGACACCTGCTGCAGCTGCTCTCTAGCTCATGGTGAATATAGCCTGAGAGGCAAACAGTGTGTGTGTACGTGTGTGTGCGTGCATGTGTTGGGGGAGGTGGACTGACACATTTCTATTTATTTAAATTTTTTTAAACATAGGACCACAAAATGCCCTTTCTTGAAACCCACAACTTTGAACTGCATGCTACTGCACTTGTGCTGTGCTGGGTTTTCATCATCTTTAAAGAAACCGAATAATGCTGACGTATCTGTGAAAACTGCTGAATTTGAAGGTTTATTCATATATCTCATAGGAATATATAGCACTCATGTCTGGAGACATTCAACTTCTATATAATGTGTACAGAAGCAAATTCCAATGCGGCCAAAACAGTATACAAACCCCAATTCCAAAAAAGTTGGGACAGAATGTAAAATGCACATAAAAGCAGAAAGCAGTGATTTGTAAATTCTCTTTTACATATATTTAATTGAAAACAGTACAAAGAAAAGATATTTAATGTTTTACCTCATCAACTTTATAGATTTTTGTAAATATACGCTAATTCCGAATTTGATGCCTGCAACACGTTCCAAAAAAGTTGGGACAGGGGCAAAAAAAAGACAGGGAAGTTTAAAAAAAAAACACCTGTTTGGAACATTCCACAGGTAAACAGGTGATGCTATCATGACTGAGTATGAAAGGATATCAAGACTCTTGATATTTTATTTTCAGGTACTCTTACAAGCGATACTATAAACTCTCTGCATTTGAATGGATCTCTATGGGAGTTGGGGGGTGGGACTAGATTAAGCTTTAAATTACACGGGAATAGTATGGAACCCATGGTTGGTTAAATGGCTGTACGTCATCAAGGGCCTGTGGTATCAAATAAGCCTCAAACCATCACTCTGCTGCCAGATATGCAGTAGATATGGATGGATCACTTGAAGGGTTGTTTCTCCTGATTTATTTTTCCATAGAGTTCAATAGGAAAATGAGGAGAAACAACCCTAAAAATGATCCATCTATATCTACTGAATATCTGGCAGAAGAGTGATGGTTTGAGGCTCGTTTGATACTGCAGACCCTTGATGACTTACAGCCATTTAGCCAACCATGGGTTCAATACTATTCCTGTGTAATTTACACAGTCCCACCCCCCAATTCCCACAGGGACCCATTCAAATACAGAGAGGTTATAGTATCGCTTGTAAGAGTACCTGAAAATAAAATATCAAGAGTCTTTTGATATCCTTTTTTACCAAGTCATGATATCATCACCTGTTTACCTGTGGAATGTTCCAAACAGGTGTTTTTTGAACTTTTTTTTTGCCCCTGTCCCAACTTTTTTAGAACCTGTTGCAGGGATGAAATTTGGAATTGGCGTCTATTTACAAAAATCTATAAAGTTGATAAGGTAAAACATTAAATATCTTTTCTTTGTACCTTTTTCAATTAAATATATTTAAAAGAGAATTTACAAATCACTGCTTTCTGCTTTTATGTGCATTTTACATACTGTCCCATCTTTTTTGGAATTGGGGTTTGTACGAACAATAAGATGTTTCATAAGAACAATATTAAAATATTGACCCGTCATTGTTTTAGAAGTTTTATTTTTTTCCTGGAGAAGAGCCTATAAATATCCGCACACCCTCAATTTCTGTTTTTGTCAATGGTTCAGTACACTTGATTGAAAATAGAAAGAACTTGATTCATTTTGCTTGTGTTTCATTTTTCCTGTTCAAGCAATTTTGAAAGACAGGTGCATTTATCATGGAGGCAACCTGTTCTACTGTAATAATGTACCCCCCTTCTTCTAATGGGTCAGGACATATAGTCAGATGAGAAAATCAGCACGCTGAGATATTTGGTTAACAGGAGTGTCTTGGGGGACTCATTTCTTGAGCGACATCTGCACAGTATAAAAATAGTTCCTTCCCATCTACAGCTCAGTGCTGGCAGCCCTGTTGTGCACTAGGATGGCACAGTGGACAACATTGCTGCTGTTGATGAGCACCACTGCAGTGATGCTGGGGCCAACTTGCAGGCGACACGGCCAGGCAGCTCTACCACAGCTGTCTGCAGAGGCAGATGTCATAATTGGAGGGGTATTCTCTATCCACAGGAGCACTAGGGAGACGCAACATTCATTCACCTCGAAACCTCACTCTCCACCGTGCATCAGGTTTGTGCTCCAAGAAATAAAAAAAACTTAATATTTACAACAACAAAAAAAAAAGAAAATGTTGTGAAAGTTGTCAATGTAAAAATTCAAAAGCCTTACAAACTGGTTTAGAAGTGTGAGTGTTTTACCGTTGCTTATTAGGTAAGTGATATAATTCAAATTGCAGGTATTTACTGGTGTTTAAAGCACAAATGTTTAATTTTGTCCAGCTGCTTATTTTAAAATTTGTCTAATTTTCATGTTTACCATGGTATTATTCCTAAGATTGAACTACAGGGAATTTCAGTTTGCTCAGACCATGATCTTTGCCATTGAGGAAATAAACAACCGGACAGACCTGCTCCCTGGCGTATCTCTAGGCTATAAGATATATGATGCCTGTGGTTCTATACCTTTGGCTATAAGGTCAGCTATGGCTCTGATGAATGGTTATGAGGAAACACTGTCCGACACATCATGCTCCACACCAGCAGCAGTGCAGGCCATCATTGGAGAGTCAGGATCTACCAACACTATTGCTCTATCATCTGCCGTTGGACTTTTTCACATTCCTTTGGTGAGAAATATTATTTTATTTTGTCTATTTCAGATTTGATAGTGAAAGCCATGATTAGGTATAAAGAAGTTGAAAAACTATATTTTTACTTCAAAGCTTACAAGTAGGTATGGAGTGTACACTGTGCCAAATAATTTATTTGTTTCTTTCTCCAAATCTTACAACACAGATCAGTCACTTTGCTACATGTGCATGTCTGAGCAATAGGAATAGATTCACCTCATTCTTCAGAACCATTCCCAGTGACTATTACCAGAGCAGAGCACTGGCTCAGCTGGTGAAGCACTTTGGCTGGACCTGGATAGGAACAGTGAGAAGTGACAGTGACTATGGCAACAATGGGATGGCCACATTTATAGAAGCTGCTCGAGAAGAAGGGATCTGCATTGAATATTCTGAGGCTGTCTACAGAACAAACCCCAGAGAGAAAATTCTCCAGTCTGTGGAAGTGATAAAGAAGGGAACTGCAAAAGTTGTGGTAGCCTTTCTGGCTCTAGGTGACATCATCCCTCTGCTGCAGGAGATGGCCTTGCAGAATGTCACGGGGCTCCAGTGGGTGGGAAGTGAGTCGTGGATCACGGCCAGCAGACTTGCGGACAACCAGGATTACGGGTTTTTGAGAGGATCCATTGGGTTTGCTATTGGCAAAGCAAAACTGGAGGGCCTGAAAGAGTTCTTGATCAATGTTCACCCATCTCAGGCTCCAGGCAATGTTCTATTGCAGGAGTTCTGGGAAACAGCTTTTGAGTGTTCTTTCGGAAAAAGCAGCAATTCAGCAGGCAAACCTCTGTGTATAGGATCTGAGAGCTTAAATGAAGTGAAAAATGAATACACTGATACAACAGAACTAAGAATCTCCAACAAGGTATATACAGCAGTTTATGCTGTTGCGCATTCTTTGCACCTTCTGAAGGACAATTCTGGCATTCGTCCCTCTACCAACGGCAGCTATGGACAACACTTTTCACCAGAGCAGGTAAAGTAAATGCCAGTTAGTCATTGTATGTAGCAAACAGTGGACAAAGCTTCATTACCTAACCTGCAAAAATTAACCATATCATCTTTCTGAACAGGTGTTAAAGTATTTGAGGAACATAACTTTCACAGCAAAAACAGGTGAGCAGGTCTCCTTTGATGCAAATGGAGACCCTGTTGCAAGATATGAGCTGGTAAACTGGCAAACTGCTGCCAAAGGGACCTTGCAGTTTAAGACAGTGGGGCTCTATGATGCTTCCTTACCACCTGATCAGCGATTTATCATGAACCAGGGCAACATGGTTTGGGCTGAGGGACAACCCCAGGTAGGTTTTCCAACAAGATTTTTATGATAGGAAATGTAATCTAACATGAAAATGGACAGCATGTAGAAAAGGCCAAATAATTGACATTTGGAAGGCATGCGTTTAGTTGCATTTAAAAGGTACAAATAAAAAGAAAAATCTGGAATCATAAGGTTCACTGCAGAAATAATGTGATGCTTTGCTCAAAAAAGTCAGTCTTGTTTCAGCAACCAAATGTATCCAGGAACCACATATCTAGATCAATGCTCTAGTTTGATGTACTTGATATTGTTTTTATTATGACAGATTTATTTTTCTCTTTCACTCAGAAACCCAGGTCAGTGTGCAGTGAGAGCTGTCCCCCAGGCACTCGGAAGGCTGTGCAGAGAGGAAGGCCTGTCTGCTGCTATGACTGTGTGCCCTGTGCTGAGGGAGAAATCAGCAATGCCACAGGTAGTGAATCTCTGTATAGTGAGAAGATATATTTTTTATGTTTTGATCTCATTGATATATTGTTATCAAGGATACGTAGTAGAAATGACTGACAGTGTCAACAACTGAATAAATTATCTATTAATATTTTAATTTTCTTTCAGATTCTAATGACTGCATTCCTTGCGATTTGGAATATTGGTCGAATGAAAAAAGAAACAGCTGTATATTAAAAATAGTTGAATTCCTTTCTTTTGAAGAAATTATGGGAATAGTGCTTGTAATGTTTTCATTATTTGGAACATGTGTAACAATACTTGTGGCTGCGCTGTTCTTCAGATACAGACACACCCCCATTGTGAAAGCCAACAACTCAGAGCTGAGCTTCCTGCTGCTCTTTTCATTGAAACTGTGTTTCCTTTGCTCTCTTACCTTCATCGGCCAGCCCTCTGAGTGGTCCTGTATGCTGCGCCACACTGCGTTTGGGATCACCTTTGTCCTCTGCATCTCTTGTGTTCTGGGGAAAACAATAGTGGTGTTAATGGCCTTCAGGGCTACACTTCCAGGCAGTAATGTCATGAAATGGTTTGGGCCTCTGCAGCAGAGACTGAGTGTTCTTGCTTTCACTCTCATACAGATCCTTATTTGTGTGCTTTGGTTAACAATATCACCTCCTTTCTCCAACAAGAACATGAAGCACTACAAAGAAAAGATCATTCTAGAATGTGATGTAGGATCAGCAGTGGGGTTCTGGGCTGTACTGGGTTATATTGGACTCCTCTCTATATTGTGCTTTGTTTTAGCTTTTCTGGCTCGTAAGCTGCCTGACAACTTCAATGAAGCCAAATTCATCACATTCAGCATGCTCATATTCTGTGCAGTCTGGATCACCTTTATTCCAGCTTATGTCAGCTCACCTGGAAAGTTCACTGTAGCTGTGGAAATATTTGCCATTTTGGCTTCCAGTTTTGGACTGCTGTTCTGTATTTTTGCCCCTAAATGCTATATTATACTCTTCCGGCCAGAGCAAAACACAAAGAAAAGCATGATGGGGAAGCCACCATCAAAGGCTCTCTAAACAGTCCCTGTGCCATACAGTAATTCAATGGGGTCATCTGTCTTAATGTAATGGAGCAAGAATATGCTTCTCATTCTACTGGCAGAACAGAAAAACAAGACAATTGCTTCATTTTCTCTGATGCATTCACTGTAAAGTAAAGTTATATTCAATACAGTGCAGGAAAGCTTCTGTAATTGCACCACCAGTGAAACAGAGAATGTGCCACCAGTGATGTAAAATTATTTTATTTATAATTTCATTGTACTGCACTCTTCACAATACCCTATTTGGAAAATAATACCACCAGCATGAAATAAAAATAATTGTGTTACATACGATGAAGTACTTGTGATGTCACATTATATTTATATAAAGCATGAACAAGAATGTGTTTAAGTTGATGGAAGCTTACGCTTCAAAAATACGCTTTAACTTCCCATGTCAGTAAATAATGCCTGTTCACCCCCATCTACTCGCGACAATGACCGACAAGATTCCATTCAAAGTCTATGGACAACAGCGAGAAACCACGGGTGATGTAATTACTATTGGTGTTGCACCAAATGCACTACAACGCCCCCTTTTCGCTGTGCGTGATTTTTACGCTGTTGCGAGTAGATGGTCTGAACAAGGCGTAATCCGTGACTCATTAACACAGTTTCTTCTCTAAAGCCCTATATTTTATTATCTGACTTTGCTCTATTGCTTTACAGTTAAATGCATTTTCTGCTGTCCAACAGCTCAGCACAGTGAAACATCCACTGTTTGTTTTCCCACAGGCCCTGCTGGGGGCTTCCACCTCTGCCTGGTCAGGACCACATATGCTGACCCACACCTGCCCCTGACCTGCATATTTTGGACATGCATTATCTACTGTCTGTTCAAGAATGACCTTGATTTTATATATAACTACAGCTGAAAAATGTCACAAATAACATTGCACGCCCCTGTCAGGCCCATCCTTTTGATTTGGAAAATTTTATTAGATTGTATTAACAGACATAGTATTTCAGCATTTTTCTAAATGTAAAATGCACCTTGTGGTCTGGTGTCCTAACCTGACGTGGGCCCCATTTCCCTTTTTCATTGTACACGAGTCACCTCTCTGGGTCATCAGGCACCTACAGTTGTTTCATTGCTCGTTTGTTTTTGGTAAGTATCTATTTCTCTCTCATTTGATGCCGCTTCATTTTGATTTAGGCTATGTTCAAACGAACAAACAAATGAAACAAAAACACAATCTTAACTCCACAATGATTTTGGGAAAATGGGCCCTGCGTTATTGTAATTAATAAGAGAATGGACATTTTTGTAGCTATCATTTAGGCTATATTGTGCTGGTTCAAAGAGCAGGATATTTCCATCTGTTTGTAAGAGCCAATCAATCAAACTGCAGCTGACAAAGTAATACAGTGTAAACAATTGTACAAGAGAAAGGAATCTAGCGCCATTAACTAAATCCATTCAGAATGTTTTACACCTTAATGTTGACAAATTATTTTTATGTGCATGAATTCTAGTGAGTTAAAAATGTAATAGAAAATCTCATATTGTTCACACATGTTACAACAGCATCGTCTGAGCTGAGTTTTTGTGAACGGGTAGTTCAAATTAAAAAAATAATAATAAATAATGAGTTTTTATTTACAAACCCCAATTCCAAAAAAATTGGGACAGTATGTAAAATGTACATAAAAGCAAAAAGCAGTGATTTGTAAATTCTCTTTTACATATATTTCATTGAAAACAGTACAAAGAAAATATATTTAATGGTACACAGCTGCAAACAATTACAATCATCACCTGTTCAATTAATGCCAATCAATTAATGTATTATTGAAAAAGCAGTAAGCTCCATGGGTAATAGACAAGAAAATAGCAATGATGATTCATACGAAGTATCAAAAACATCAATATATTATTAGACATCAATATTAATTGAAAAGCACAATGTAGAAAAACACCAACACAAAGTCATTACAGAAAACATTTCAGACTAAAGTCTTCATTCAGACCACTAGGGGTCATTGTGTTAAGCGAATAAATCCAACACATTTCTCTTTGGGATAGTTGTTTGAGAATGTCACCCCGTCTTGGAGGTAGGTCAATTCTCTCGATGCCCACAAATCTAAGTGAGGAGAGCCATGATTGGCCTCAACATAATGTTTAGCCATAGCATAATCTAAATTAGCAGTTCTAATTTGCATTTTTATGCTCAGCAATCCGTAATTTCAGACACTTTTTTGTATGACCAACATATGCTTGTCCACAAGGGCAAGTCAGCATATATACGACATGCGTTATTTTACAGTTTATAAACTGACGTATAGGGATTTTGCGCCCAGTCAAGGGATGATTAAAAGATTTCGTATTGACCGTATTATTACAACATGCACAATTATTGCACTGATACAATCCTACAGAGGACAGCTAAGTGGTTTGTTCTTTAAATACTTGTGTCTTCATAACGATATCCTTAATAGTTTGCGCCTGTCGGAAAGTAAATAAAGGTGGGAATATATTCATGAGGGACAGTTCTACCCCAAGGACTGGCCAATGTTGATGAATGATTTTCTTTATTTTGTTGGAATAATGTGTCTCTGCTGCTTACTATCCAATAGGAGATCAGTTCGAGGGGTGTTTCATGCTCATTGGGAAGCCTGAGTTATTACATTACATTATAGGCATTTAGCAGACGCTCTTATCCAGAGCGACTTACACAACTTCTTATTACATGTATCCATTTATACAGCTGGATATATACTGAAGCAATTCAGGTTAAGTACCTTACTCAAGGGTACAACGGCAGTGTCCTACCTGGGAATCGAACCTGCAACCTTTTGGTTACAAGTCCAGTTCCTTAACCATTATACTACACTGCCACCCATTATTAACTTAGAGGTGTAAGGGGGGCTCTGCAAAGGGGGCTGCCATTTCTGTACTCTTTCTTTCAAACTCGCAGAGAACAGTTGCGTTTAAAGGTTGTATCAGCGATTTTGGGTGGAAACATAAATGATCACATTCATCTGATTTTTCCTCACGATCCGCTAGCTGCCCGCCCCATAAGCAGGCCGTCAAAAAACCGCGTCTCTGTAGGCAGCCTATGCTCCGAGATCGTACACAAAAACAAATGGTACTACCAACCACTCAAAACCAAAATAAACAGTATTCCAACCAATCACAATGATCTGCACAAACGCTAATACTCGTATCTCGCTGAAATCTTGACGGATTTACAAACGGTTTGGTTTCTTACTAACGTTATTAACGTGGTTATAATTCTGGATGCTTGAACACTATTTTTTAAAACATAACATAATTATTCATAAGTATGTTTGTTTGGGATTTCGCTTCAGAAGTGACGTCACCCAAAATCGCTGATACAACCTTTAAGACGCAGAAACTGAGCAATGGGGATGTTATTTCCGTTCTATCTTTTTATGGTAAATAGTAGAGTATACCCGTGTCATCTTTACTAATATTAAGGTCTAAAAACGTAATCGTGTTAGTACTGGATGCACATGTAAATTTAAGAAAGATTGAAGTTTTGCTGATATAAAGTAAAAAAATCCATCAATTCATCATGCGTCCCATTCCAACACATCAAAATATCATCTATATAGAGTTTCCATAGTTTTATTTTTGAATGGAAATGATTCGGATTTGGATTGAAAATACAACTTTTTGCCCAATGTCCCACTACCAATCCGGCAACAGTTTGGTGTCTCTGAGGTACGAAGGTAGAGAGTAGACATAGGGCCTAAGACGATAATCCACAAATTTTCATAGGCTCTGTCAAAGATCCAATTCCTGAAACTATTGGTCTGAGTGGTGGTTCTGTTGGATGCTTATGAATTTAATATTTTTAAAAAATGGGAGTTTTTTGTTCCCTCCAGTTCACCTTCCTTACGTTTCCTTCGTGCTCCCGTTCATTGTGTTACGTGTCATGTTTTTATGTTACCCTGTGCGTCTTTACTTTCTGTTGTTTACGTTGCAGGCCAGGTGTGGCTTCCTGGTAGTTCCCGGTTCCTCCCCCTGATTAGCCCCAGTCTCTCCCCTCTCATCACCAGCCAACCACCACACCAGCTCACCTGCATTCCTCACTCTTTTTAGTAATCACTTAGTTCCCTACACCTGGTTTTTGCACTATTTAGTTCTGCCCACGCACCTACCTTTGCCAGATTGTTTTATCAGTTTCTGTTGAGATTAACCCCGGCCTTTTTTCCCTTACTAAATCCTGTTTGCTGTGTTTGTTACCTGTTTGTATTCTTTTTTGTCAGCTCGCCCAGCCTGTTCCCCTCCTGCCCGATTCCAGTCCTGCCCTGACTCCAGCCCTGTTATTTTTGCCCAGCCCTGTTTCCTGCCTGCCCGTTTTCCCTTTTCTCCTGCCTGCTGCCCTGTGTGGGTTTTTCGTAATAAATATCTCCTGTGTGGATTTCAACCAGCTTTCTGTCTCTGAGTCCTGCATTTGGGTCATATCCTGAGTATAACTGTAACAGTTATAGGCCAATCATTCCTGAGGAATTCATGTTCTTTTTTTGTTATCCAATGAGACTCCAAAGCAATTTTAGGCACATCGTCATTCTCTGATTTAAATTCTTGTGTAGGATTCCTTTGCAATTTTCTATATGTCAAATTATTAAGGTGTTCCAACATTTTAATATTCTGTATCAAGTAAAATAATAGCCCCACCTTTATCCGCACAGCATATTGTTATATCTGGATTATTTTAGTTATAGTGGGTTCACACGCTACAACTTTCATGTGCATCCTGTAACCTAATCACAAACATTGCAAACATTTAGCTACAAACGCAGTTTTATTTTAAACATCCCCGTATTGAGTCAGTAAAAACATACCACTAACACTTTGGCTCTATTCCCCGCACATTTTCTTAAATTTTTGGGACCGAAAAATAATTATCCAGGCGTAGAAATGTCCGGTTAGGGTTCTAGTTGGAGCAGCTGGCTAACGTTAGTAACGTTGGCTAGGCAATCACGGTAGCTAGCCAACTTATATGGCCAGCCAGCAAAGATGACTTTAAGGAAGTCGAATAACTTAAATTAAAAAGGGCTTGCCATAAGCTATCATTAGCTTGCTAGCTAAATGTTAAAACAACTTGCCATGAGCTATCGTTAGCTTGCTAGCTAGCTAACCCAGCATTGCTAAGCAATGATAATGTTCATAGCAGGGGGAGTACGGTGATTGTGTACAGGAGGGTGGAATAGCTAAATTAATATCTAAATTGATAAGGTTATACAGGTATGGAGCAATTGATTTCAGATACTTAACCCACAGTTTGGCTACATGTTTTATGCGTATTATGTGCAGATGGGTGACAAATTAAAGGAAAAAACAACATAAAGTGTCTTAGTACGGTGTTAGGCCACTGCTAGGGTTCTTACAAGAAGCAAGAAATGGGAGCATATCAGCCCGGTGCTCAAAACTCTTCATTGACTGCCTGTCAAATTCAGAATTGACTACAAGATTTTACTTTTAGCGTTTAAACCTTTAAATGGTTTGGCTCCAGAATATCTTAGTGACTAACTCATTCCTTATTGTCCTCCGAGATGACTTCACTCTCAAAGTGCTGACTATTTAAAAATTCCTTCTATATCTAAAATTACAATTGGTGGCAGAGCCTTCTCTTACAGAGCTCCTTTCTTATGGAACAATCTCCCTATGTTCGGGCTTCAGTGTACTCCAGTCCTGTCCCTCCCCTGGGTTATGCCCCTGCCTTGATGCAACCGGGGTCCCAGATGCACCACCCCGCCCCTTTGAATTGAACATTTTACATCCTTTCATTGGACTTTCTACCTACCAGCAAGTTTTATTAGATCCCTCATTACAGTCTATTACCATCCATTCCACCCTTAGTTTAAACTGGGCCAGCCAGCGAAGGACGGGCACCCCCTCTCTAGCCAGGTTCCTTCCGAGATTTCTTCCCACCAGGGAGTTACATCGTTTTGCTGGTTGGGGGGTTTTTTTTGCTCAAGTTTCCTTCTGTTTCTCTGTGCAGTGTCTTTGTGACAGATCTCTGTAAAAAGCGCTATACAAATAAAATTGAATTGAATTGAAACCATGGCAGGAAAAATGCCCTACCACAGCATAATAGAGCCACCGGACTCACTGTAGGGGTTTTGACTTTAATTTGTCACACGTCTGTATCGACTGTATGTGACGATTCTAACATAAATGTATTCTGTTGCAAATTTCCAGAGGAGCAGGCAGCATTCTTACGGTTCGATCAACCAAGCTACTTAGTAACAATGTAACACAGCACGGGCCAAGTTTGCCATCTAATTGTTTCTCTCTTGAAGGCCATAAAAAAAAGATGCCAGCCAAGGGATCTGGTTGCGACAGAACAGGACGGTTCCGTAAGGTTCTGCACTCTTCTGTGCAGCGCCATTCAGCCCCCTTCTTCTTGAGCTGGTTCAGTGGGGCAGCAATCAGTGGCGGATACAGAAAGTGGCCGATGGGTAGGCCTGGAAAAATCTGGGTAGGCCTGAGTGAAGCTCATCACCGCACGTTTTCTTCAACAGGCTTAGATATTTACAATACAATGTGGGGACCCCAACAATTGATTTGATTAGATTTTTATTTTGCACAATAATAAGACAAAAAAGCAAAGAGATAAAGAAAATAACAACAAAAAGAGAGGTGCAAGGTAGGCAAGAAACACAAAAGGGCTTATACGAGGCCTCTACCTATATTATACAGAATTCACAAAATTAATTTAAAAACAAGTAACTATAAACTGGAAAAAAAATTAAAAATTAAAAATAAAATAAAGTATAATAATATTAATAATAATAATAATAATTTAAAAAAGAAAGAACGAGATGAAAGTTTGTATCCAATTCTGTATTCAGCCAGGCAGCACTTAATTTTAGCAACAAATGTAACAGAATTGTTTCAACAAATGTAACAGAAACAGAAGCGGCGCTCCCACTTCTAAAAATAGGAGTTTGATTTTGGTCACGCAGAAAAATGAATTCTGTTGCTTATTTGAAAAATGAAATAATCTCTGCAGTTGCAGGCAGTTGCAGCATAGATAATTGGGAAATGTCAAGGAAAGAGTTGATCGTGGCATTTACACTGCTGTAATAATTATAATTTAAAAATCACAACGCCGATTGGCGTTGGCGATGGCGCTTCTAGTGTTAACATAATACAGCCACGACTGTCACCAAAATACATCACCGGAGATCACATAGGCCTATCTATGAGCCAGCCAGATGAATGGCTAGCTAGCCACAGAACAGAACAGGTGCGATAATAACAAATATTGCATAAACCTCATTAGTGCACTGACCGGAATACAACCACAAATTAAATAACCAAATAGCCTAGAGTTTGTCACAATTCAGAACTCCCTGCCTCGCTCACAGAGGCTGCAATCATAACCATGCCACAGCGGGCCCCAGAGTAAATTAAAAAAATGAACCCGTATAGGACTACCTTATCGGTTGATGTACCGGTTAGTTCAGAAGCCGGTGGCAGTGAAGGTCCCTTCAGGAGTGGAGGGGGCTGTGGAGCCTGCATGTCCACGTTAGCATGCAGGCTAGCATGACACTCACGGGATGTCATTGCTGTGGCCGTTTCTCCTTCACTGCCAGGGCCCGCAAACGTCTCATGACAATCCTGCGAGTGCTAAGTCCTGGTCCAAACTTTTTTCATCTTCCACTTCCAGACGTGGTTTTTTAAGAAACTGCTACTGTACATGAAACTCAGACCGAATTGGC
The DNA here is from genome assembly GCA_029718625.1 of Synaphobranchus kaupii. NCBI lineage: Eukaryota > Metazoa > Chordata > Actinopteri > Anguilliformes > Synaphobranchidae > Synaphobranchus > Synaphobranchus kaupii. The sequence continues at coordinate 2,578,853 of CM056378.1, forward strand.
GCGCAAGTTCGTAATGTAGCCTAAACAAACGTAAGAGAATTTCTGCTATGAAAGTGCCGTGTCATCACATCGTAACGAACATAGCAACGGGCCGATGGAGACAAACAATCACATCCAGCGTTTTCTCCAGTTGGTTTCAATGGCATCTCCACACGTTTTAGACAATGTGAATTAAAACAATTCACATTTAAGGTACAGTAATTATGAATCTGAATGGGTGGGCAAGCTGTCAATCTGGGTGGGCAAGCTGCCCATAGATCCGCGACTGGCAGCAATATCAGCAAAGCGAGGGATAAATTTATGGCACCATGCTTAAGACCCGCTTTAGGGATTTTATATCATTAGGCATGGCGTAGTTTTCTACCACAGAGGGTTGAATCAGCCTCTATCCTGTGTTCAGAGATAACATGGCCCAGAAACTCCAGCTGACGCTTGAAGAAATGGCAATTATCCAAGCACACTGTCCACGGGTCATTGGAATGTGGCTGCAGAGTTTTTCAATCCAAAAAGCATAAACTGGAATTTAAATAACCCAAAGAGAGTGGTCACATTTTTGCCTGGCTGTCTTCGTCCATAGCCACTTGCCAATATCCAGACTGCAGGTTGAGGGTGCTGAAGTAGGAGGCTCCATGTAATGACTCCATGTAATGATTATAGGCATGCGGTAGGCATCTAGGGTGTCTTAGAGTTCAACTCGCGGTAATCTATGCAAAATAAGAGCAATTTGTAAGGGGGAGTGTAAGGTTCGGAGAACCAAACGCGACCGATAAGGATTTCTAAAAGTGTATTGAGAAAGATACGCCACAAACTTGGAAGTAGCCGCACCAAGACGGAGATAACACATGATCGGGAGCAAAACTTCCCTAGCACAAGGCAAAACAAAGCAACCTCAAAATCTGAGGCGATCTAGATAAACAGCGAGAATAACTAACAAAAGAACCTAACGCACTAAATAATTAGGCGTAACAAGAGTTGGTGAAACAAAACAAAACTCGATAAAACAAGTGAAGGAAAAGAACAGAAAATAAAACCTGTTATCCAGAGCTATTGTGGCGAAAGAGCTGAACACAAAAGATAACAGGTTACAAGAATAAAGGATAAAGAGAAAGATTGTAAATAAAAGAGAAAAACAATCTAATCGTAATTCTCTAACCGGACTTGCTGCGTTTCTTATTCATACGAACCAGAAATGCAGCGACCAAATTTCCTATACCTTACCGACTTTGTTGTCAACATAGCAAAGACAATATCGAAGTGAGGAAATGCGGAAGTCCTGAGGTATTTATAGCTGGCAGGAAACGCAAAACAAGGGCAGGGAATAATTGCCGGGCAAGATACTAACACCGGAACGGAGGCGGAAAAAATCCCATAGCGTGTCCCGACAACGCCAAAAAGGAAACCAAAAAGTAGAACCGCAGAGAACAAAGGAGACTGCCAATAACCATGACACCATTAGGTTTCCCCTGATGACTGGGTGCTAATATTGATGGGAAATTCAAGATTGAGCGGGCACACCGTTCGCTTGCTCCATTGCCAAACAAAGTTCAACCACCCAGGCCAGTCTTAATTTCTGCGGCAGCCGGCCCGCAGCCAAGGTAAAACAAGTTATTGAATGGGAAGGATGCTGAGTCAAATATATTTGACAATTTGTTTATTTTTTACTTATTAAATTGTGACTGTAAATTCAAACTTATTTGTTGTCTGTTCACGTTTTTACTCAATTCCTTAAATCATTCTGATTGGTTACAATGAGTTGAGGTAAGGGATGGGGTGGGGGCTGCCAACAGGGATGGGGGGGGGGGGGGGTATTCTCTATTGTACTGACTGTAATGACAATATTGTGAATTGATTATAGAATAAAAACATTTTGTTCTCAAAAAAAAAGGAGGGACAGACATGATACCTTGCGGCCTAAATTTTTGGGACTGCTTTTTTGTGCTTTGGTTTAACCCGTATGCCTATAATGGCTGCAGAAGATCAGCTGAAACATTTTCGGTTTTGTTTCCTTCTATGTTCAGTTTGGAAATGTTCTTGTTCCAATGTTCCTTATGTTACAGTGGGGACGGAAAGTATTCATACCCCCTCACCTTTTGCACACTTTATTGTGTTGTAGATTTAATTTTAAATGGATAACATTTTGCCCATCAATCTACACTCAATAACCAAAAAATGTTTTTAGAAATTTTTGCTAATTTATAAAAAATCATACATTGAAATCTCTCATTTACATAAGTATTCATACCCTTTGCTTTAACATATTTTTAAAGTCATATTTACTATTTGGTCGCATATCCTTTGCATGCTGTTGAAAACTGCAGGCTATTTTAAAATCATATCTAAAAAATACATTCTGTACTTTTTGTTAAAATCGCTGTCCCCAAACATGTCTTGAAGTAACAGAAATGACACATTACCTAAATAAAATGGGATCACTTATCATTCATAGAAAAAGAGGGGAAAGACATCTATAAAAGGAAGTTTATGTTTTCATGTGAGTTGGTCTACTTATGGGTGTAGGATAAAAAAACAATATCAGTAAAAACATTTATTGCTGCATTCATATAGGCGATGGCACAGACCAGGATACAAATTGGCACCTCCTTCATCTGAGCCCAATGGAAGTATAGTTTACCACTGGGGAATGCTGCTTTGGTGAGACATACTGTATAAATACAAGCCAGATAAACAGTATTCCAGATTGAGCATGTGCACATTCACTTTTTTACTCTTGCCGTATCAGGTCAGACATGCAGTACATAAAGGAAACTGAAGAAAAGCGTTTGGCAACCTTGTTCTTGCTGCTGGTGGCTGCTTTAACAGGCGCAGATGATCCTGTGTGTGAACTACACGGGGAGCCTGAATATCCCCAGTTGTTGAAGGAAGGCGATATCATGATCGGAGGGATTTTACCCTTCCATAGCAGCTGGAAGGACAGGCAGCTCTCCTACACACACACTCCTCAACCTCTCCAGTGCACCAAGTAAGTTAACATTCATGATGAATTATAGTACTTGTGTGGCATTCAAATAACTATAAGATAAATTTAAGATGATACTTCAAACATTTTGCTTACAATTAGATTAAACTGACTAATTCAGAATTTGTGTTTATCACCTAGTTTAAATCTGAGAGCATTCCAATTTGCCCAGACAATGATCTTTGCTATTGAGGAGATCAACAATAGTACAGACTTGCTACCTGGCATATCTATCGGCTACAAGATCTATGACTCCTGTGGCTCTTCTGGAACTGCTGTGAGGGCAGGACTTGCACTGACAAATGGATACCAGGATTCAGCCTCAACTGCTCCCTGCACCAAACCAGCTGCAGTTCAGGCAATCATTGGAGAGACCTCCTCTTCATCCTCCATTGCCATATCTACATCCATCGGACCTTTTCGTATTCCTTTGGTAGGCAGGCGCAATCAATAATGAAGATAAGTAACAAAATGTAGTGCAGTAATCAGTTCTGTTTTTTTGTGTTTTCTTAATAATTAATGCAGTGCTTTAATTCAAGTATTAATTATCATTGTACAAACTTTGCAGATCAGTCACTTTGCAACCTGTGAATGCCTCAGTGACAAAACCAAACATCCATCATTTCTCAGAACCATCCCCAGTGATTATTACCAGAGCAGGGCACTGGCTCAGCTGGTGAGGCACTTTGGCTGGACCTGGGTTGGAGCTTTGTGTAGTGACAATGACTATGGACTCAATGGCATGGCTGCCTTTATTAAAGCTGCCCAACAACAGGGGGTCTGTATTCAGTACTCAGAGCCCATTTTCAGAACCTATTCTAAAGAGAAGGTTTTGAGAATTATAGAGATTATAAAGCAGTCCAGCTCTAAGGTGATTGTGGCATTCCTCTACCACTTGGAGATGGACGTGCTGCTCCATGAACTAGCCCAGCACAATGTTACAGGCTACCAGTGGATCGCAAGTGAAAGCTGGATCTCTGACTCCTACATTGCCAAAGTGGAGGGGCACCAACTCCTCAATGGAGCAATAGGCTTTTCCATCCCAAAAGCAAAGGTTACAGGCCTGCAGGACTTCCTCTTGGATGTTCTACCACTGAATTCATCTGGCAATGTTATTTTCACAAAGTTCTGGGAAACCCTGTTTGGGTGCAAATTTCCCAACGGGAACACTTCAAAAAACACCAAAGCGTGTACAGGCACAGAGGATTTGAGTGGAGTTGATAACACATACACTGATTTATCCCAGATGCAAATCTTTAATAATGTCTACAAGGGAGTGTATGCTGTGGGCCATGCACTCCAAGAGCTTTTAACTTGCAACAATGATGCTAAACTGTCCAACAGACAGACTTGTTTAAAAAAAGTGCTAAATGAACCATGGAAGGTATTTTTCAGATATTCAAATATGTATTAAAAATGATTTTCCGTGTTAAATGCTGCAGTTCTTTAATGTACAATATCACTCAACATTTTATTTTAACTCTCGCCTAGATTGTCTTTTTTACTAAGTTTATTTTTGCTGTCTCACAAGAACATTGATTTGTGCATCTGGTTTGTGTGCAGCTTTTACAGCAATTGAAAAAAGTGTATTTCAAGACCAAGGAGGGCGAAGAGGTTTATTTTGATGAGAATGGCGATCCACCTGCAAAGTATGAGCTGGTTAACTGGCAGCAGAACAGCAAAGGCCAGATTGAGTTTGTTACAGTTGGACTGTATGATGCATCTTTACCTGTGGAGGAACGCTTAACACTGTGGAATGTGTCAACTGTTTGGGCACAAAATACACAACAGGTGAGTCCAATAAAATGTCAAGAATGAAGGCAAAGCTTATAGCTGTGTAGCCTACTCACCTGGAATATACTTATAGCTGTGTACTGTAATTTTCTTTTTTATTAACATTCCATTCAGTTTTTGGAATCCAACATTGTAAATCTTTCTTAAATATTAAAATATAAAAGTAAATAAATTATGCCCTTGATTTGTACATGATAAAATCCTTTATTTTAAAATGAATGTGAATTAAATCTACCACATGCATATTTCTGCTGCAATGAAGGTGCCTGTGTCAGTGTGCAGTGAAAGCTGTCCCCCAGGCACTCGGAAGGCTGTGCAGAAAGGAAAGCCTATTTGCTGCTATGACTGTGTGCCCTGTGCTGAGGGAGAAATGAGCAATGCTACAGGTATTAATGTATTTCTGCAGATCACTTCCTATAAAATACCTTCAAAGGCCTTGAGACGTGCAACAATCAGATGACGTGGAAAATGAATGCCCATATAATAAAGAAAATATCTTTCTCATGGATCTAGTACTAATGCAGTAATTCTAATATTTTTCTTGTCTTGTTAGATTCTATCACATGCGTGCCATGTCACCCTGATTACTGGTCGAATAAAAGGAGAAACGAATGCATCCTGAAGGAAACAGAATATTTATCCTATCAGGAAAATATGGGAATATTGCTTGCAGCCATCTCCTTACTTGGAACATGCATAACCAGTATTGTGGTGATCATTTTCTTCAGACACAGACACACCCCCATTGTGAAAGCCAACAACTCAGAGCTGAGCTTCCTGCTGCTCTTTTCATTGAAACTGTGTTTCCTTTGCTCTCTTACCTTCATCGGCCGGCCCTCTGAGTGGTCCTGTATGCTGCGCCACACTGCGTTTGGGATCACCTTTGTCCTCTGCATCTCTTGTGTTCTGGGGAAAACAATAGTGGTGTTAATGGCCTTCCGGGCTACACTTCCAGGCAGTAATGTCATGAAGTGGTTTGGGCCTCTGCAGCAGAGACTGAGTGTTCTTGCTTTCACTCTCATACAGGTCCTTATTTGTGTGCTTTGGTTATCAATATCCCCTCCTTTCCCCAACAAGAACATGAAGCACTACAAAGAAAAGATCATTCTAGAATGTGATGTAGGATCAGCAGTGGGGTTCTGGGCTGTACTGGGTTATATTGGACTCCTCTCTATGTTGTGCTTTGTTTTAGCTTTCCTGGCTCGTAAGCTGCCTGACAACTTCAATGAAGCCAAATTCATCACATTCAGCATGCTCATATTCTGTGCAGTCTGGATCACCTTTTTACCAGCTTATGTCAGCTCACCTGGAAAGTTCACCGTAGCTGTGGAAATATTTGCCATTTTAGCCTCAAGTTTTGGTTTGCTTTTCTGTATTTTTTTGCCAAAATGCTACATCATTTTACTAAAACCAGAGAAAAACTCCAAAAAGAACATGATGGGCAAATGACAAATCTCTCTGAACAGATTCATATGTCATGCTGTATATGAATGTATGCATAGCTGGGCTTAAATATTCAGTGAATTAATTTCCCTGCCACTGCTCACATCATTCTCTACCCTACCTGACCAATTTTCATCCAATTCATTATTCCCCCCTTTGATACTTGTCTCTCATTCTGAATGTGTGTTATTATAAATCCCCAACAGCAAATAAAAGTATATAATGAAATAAAGCTTATACATTATTTCTGAGTGTCACAATTAAAATCTAGGCTATAGTTTAAAAAGGATGTTTGTGGCCACTTGCGCTGCTCAGCCTGCTCTCATCAGGTGTAGCATTACCTTTTAGACTTTCACATCCATCTACATAACTAGGTAATTTAGATTAAACATACAGCTTCAAACAAAGAAATCTCAGCAAAGACAAACGTCAACAATAATATTCAATAATATTTTCACCACACTTTACAACAGTTTTAAAGGATACAACTGCTCGATTTTTCATAAATGTCCATTTAATAATATAGCTTCAAATATATTGGATAAATAAGCACTGCTGTGACGCTGCAGCAACGAGACCGCATGTTGAGTTGCAGAGTACTGTCAGCAGTGCTTATATATCCAATAACTCATAAACCTCGAGTGATCTATTGCTTATATACAACAATGCTACCATAAACGTTTAGTAAGAATAGTAACAAACAAAGTTTGATTACCTCGTTCTTTAATTTGGATTCGCCAACTTGCTAGCACCCTGTTGCCAAGCAACTTCATAAGAATCACGTCATGTGTTCGGTTTGCAAACAATCACTTTCTCAGATATTGCACCATCTGCCTATCTGCAATGTATAAATATTAAATAATTAAAATATTAAGCTAGATATGTTCATTTAAATATTGACTGTCACCAAACTGTGTTTTTTTCCTTTAGGCTATTCAAATAAATCAGAGCTGTAGCAATCCATCAAGTTTGTTACAGAAAATCCATTCAGACATAACTTTACATAAATAGTCAGCCCACACATTATCTTGGACAATGTGCAGAATTTAGGCATGGCATTGTGTTTGTACCTTGTGTTTTAAACTTTAAACTTACCATTAGACAAACTTGATTAAATGCTTTGAATTGGATGGCTGATTATTTTTTTATTTGTCACTCATCTGCTGGGACTGAAGTCAAAGTGCCACAAATGCAAAGAAGTCTTGGCAAAAATGCAAAAACAAAGATGTAAAACTATACATTTCCTGGATCATACACTCCTTGGGCCTCATGTATCAATATGGTCATAAAAATGAGCGTATATTTGAGCATACCAACTCGCGTACGAAGATCTCATGTGTGATTCATCAAACTTCAAGCAAAAAACCACCGATCTGAGTGTAAATATGTTTGCAGCTTGCTAAATCAGACTTGATCATATATTAGGAAGCATGTGTACATCATTATGAATTACCATAGGCACACACCCATTTACTATCATATTTGGCAGGGCCTCCAAAAACGCCAAACTTGCCAAAATTGCCAAAACGCTTTTCTCAATATTATAGGCCATTGTGGGCAACAGGAAAGCAAAGAAGAACTTTTATGTGATGGTGAAATTGAAATGCTTCTGAATGAGCATAAAAACAAACCTGTGTTTTTTTAGAGCTTTAGTTATAGTGTGCAGCCTAGGTCAAAAGTCGCTAGGTGGCAGAGGATAACCAGGGCTATAAATATTGCTTCCTCTGAATACAGCTGAGATAAAAAATAAATAAATAAAATAAAGTAACCCTTCACGAAAAATGTCTGGTGGTACAGGTGGAGGAAAGGGCATCCCGGACCTCTCACCTGCAGACGAGAGGTATCATTGGGAAAGTGGCCCTGGAAGGGGTGATAGAAGACGGCACCAGCGGCATACTCCCGCCAACATCTTTTTCCATTTCCACTGCTTCTCTCACACCAGGGTGTGGTATTTGATCGGTCTCCGAGGCTAATGAAACTAGATCGCCCATTCTTAGAAAAAATATAAAAGGGGTACATTTTTGCGACTTTCTTACAATATCACTGGTGACGCGTAACTATTTTCATATGGCTGTCTCCAATAAATCCTTATACAAAGGCAAGATTGAATAATTTTAACTGGCTCATGCTTCATTCCATTTAGGATACATGTGATGAGCAATTAATAACGATGTAATTACAAATCAACTTAGTAAAAATCAACTCATTCAGATATTAATTTTGCCAATTGGGCTACACAATGTAAGCAACAGGTCGGTCAAGTGTGTTTGCCCAGATGCATTAACGGCTTTTAATATTTTCAATATTAAACGGAATACCTTGGACTGTATTTCGCTCTTTTTACGATCAGCTACTCATTTAAGGGGAAATCTGATTTTTAAGCTCAGGTTACTTACTTTTTTTCAATGCAGTTAACTAAAGTAAAGCTAAACTATGCTTTTCTCTTATTAGTAGCTGTGCTGTAGATTAACTACTTCCAGTGTCAAATAATTGGTATCGTAGTTAACTACATTTTCAGAGTAGCTTCCCCAATAGGCTACTGGATAATATAGCCTAATAACTGTACTGTGCGACAACGTTAATAAGATGTTCACCTATTTTGCCACCAGAACTAGCATTTAGTAGCCTATTCTTCCGGCTTTGTGTGACATAATTTGATAGGTAAGGATATGATTGGTCAAGCACCTTTTCTCCTTTGCGGAATTATGCAAAAAATAAAACGGCCAAAATGTTTTTCTCCTGCGCAAACTTTAATCTTCAGTGTGCAAGGAACAATAGAGAAACTTGGAATTTAATTATAACATATTTTTGTCCAAATTTAGTGTACAAAAATTCTGACTTGGTGTTCAACAGCTTTTAGAATGACGTGAGTGCATTAAATGTTAACTTTAAAGCACTGATAGGCAAAATAAACATGGAATAAAATATAAACACTAAAAACAATGTGTGCACATCTGAGAGGCTATCTTACAATTCTGTTGTGAATACTGCAGAAACTACTGGAGCATCACTAACAAGTGGTTCTTGTGGGCGTAAAGAACAGTAGCTCAGTTTGTCTCTGAACATAGGTGAAACAATTTCTTCTTCAGCGGATTTTCTCATGCCTGTTCACACCTTCCCTCCAAAGCCATGAGTTTTGCTGGAGCTTGCCATTAATCAATGATGTAAATTAGGAAAAAATGTTGAGTGAACCCAGTCTAGCTAAAAGAAAATATATTCCATTCTATTTGTATAAAAGTCTTCACATTCCTCATAGACTATGGGACACAGAGAGTGCCATAATAATAAATAAATGAATAAAAGAATAAATAAATTAATGAATTAATGAATCTGTAAATTAATAAAAAGAAATGAATACAATAATCTAAAAATATTTAATAAGTAAATAAATCTGGAAATGAATATAGAAATGTAAATGTATGTGCAATTAATTAGGGGACCGAGCAGCGAAGCTGCTGGTACCCGATTGTATTTGTTCAGATTCTTTTCTTTTTTTCCCTCCCCTTTCACCTAAAATTCCCGTGAGCTGGTTTGGCATAGAATCACCAAACTTGGCATGCTTGTTGGGATTGCCAAACTCTTGGATTCTCTATATTATGACGCAGATTGAACACCTGGTGGCGCTGTAGTGCATGTGACAAAATTTTGACATTGACACGCCCTCTGCCGATGCCCCGTTTCACCTAGTGTCACAAAATTTGGTATACAGGTCCCTTTGCTCATTCTGAACAAATCTGCCTTTGCCTTTGCCTTTGCCTTTTTTGCTAATTAGCATTTGTTTGTAAAACACTTAAAATGCTACTCCTCCTACAAGATTTGACCAATTGAGATGAAACTTAGTAGACAGACTCCTTCGACCATGCCTAATAGAAGTTATATTCAGAATTTTGATATTTTAAAAGATGGCCGAATGACGAGCCAATTAATTTAATTTTCACTGGGCGTGGCTTATCACAAAAATGCTAATAATTCCAAAACGATTTGACAGACCATTATGAAACTTGGTAGGTCTGTTAAGAGTAACATCAGGACTTGACCTCTGCAGTTTTAACCCAATCGAGCCACGTGGTGGCGCTACAGATATAAATATATATAAACAAATATTAAATTTTTTTTAAAAATTCACAAAAAATCACTGTTCCTTTCCAGAGATGTAAAACTTGCTACAATGACAAAGACCCGGATTTGGATCATAGATCTTTACTAATTGTATGGGCGCCACCTTGAATTTGCCGACATTTTGGCTTAAAAGTACTAATTTATTACTTATTTGTGTTTTTCCTTAACCGCTTTGCTGATGCTCATGAAACTTCGCATATAGTAAGAAGTTGTCCCTCACCAAATTTGGTGGTGATAGGCCAGTTTGTGGCGCTGTAGTGCACAAGAACATATTGTGACATGGACACGCTCACTGCCGACGCCCCGTTTGACCTAGAGTCAGAAAATGTGGTGAACAGGTCCCTCTGCTCATGATGAACAAATTTGCCTCAAGAAACCATGAAGTCAGCCATATTGGACTTTCTGCTAATTAGCATTTTTTGTAAAACACTTAAAATGCTACTCCTCCTACAAAATTTGGCCAATTTACATGACATCAGGTACACAAACTCCTTAGACCATGCGTCATAAAAGTTATATACAGAATTTTGATATTTTAAAAGATGGCCGAATTACGAGCCAATGAATTTTCAATGGGCGTGACTTATCACAAAAATGCTGATAATTCCAAAATCATTTCACAGAAAGTTATGAAACCGGGTAGATCTATTAAGAGTAACATGAGGGATTGAGCTCTTCAGTTTCAACCCAATCGAGCCACGTGGTGGCGCTATATAGATCCAAATATAAGAATATAGCTGCAAGCAGCGATTTCCGGGGGACCGTGCGGCATTAGCGGCATTAGCGGCATTTGTCAAACGCAGAAACCGCAAAATGGTAGACAACTCTAGACAGGGTTGACCCAAAATACAAATATTTGTTTCTAATCAGGGCTTTTGCCATTGCTGATGGTATCTTAACCCCGATCCAGTAAGGGCTTGCGTATTAAGTCTTTTAAGTACAAGTGAAACAGTGAACAGTTAATACTGTTAAATTTCTTAACTTTTGCAATACAAAGGTGTTTCTTAATGTGAAAACAACATTAAAAGAAGCATAGCATTTGCACAATAGTTTTGGCAAACATTAACCTAGCCATTGGTACCAATTTGAAATTGAACCGCTGACCACATACATGGAAAGCCAATACTGAATCCGCTAGGCCAAAGCAGGTTAACAGAAATGAGGAGGCCAAATAAGACTTGTGTGTTGCGGTAATCAGATTGTTTTGGCTTACTGACTTCATAATTCATACAGATAACAGGTAATATTGTGAAATTTCCTAGCCTTTGCAATAAAAAGAACATTCTTACAATGACGTGCACATTGTGTGCCTCAAAAAAACTCAGGAACAGGTGGGGATCGAACCACCAACCTACTACACGGCAGTCAAATGCCTTAACCACTAAGCTACAGGAACCTTCACAGTTGGTATAGTAGGTAGACGGCCTGTTAAGCAGAGATAGTGTACTTGGCGGATGGCATACCTGCCATCCCAACATTTGTATTTCTTTAGTGCCACCACGCAGATTGATTGGGTTAAAACTGCAGGGCTCGAGTCTTGATCTAACTCTCAATCAACCCACCAAGTTTCAGAACTTTATATCAAACGGTTTTAGAAGTACTAGCATTTGTGCGATAAGCCACGCCCAATGCAAAATCCATTGGCTTCTCATTCGGCCAATTTTTTACATACGCCTTAGTAAAGTAATGTGTGTATGTAGGGATGCGGGTTCAGTACCTTGAACAGGTTTGGTGCAAATTGGTCAAATTCTGTAGGAGGAGTAGCATTTTAAGTGTTTTACAAAAAATGCTAATTAGCGGAAAATTGAAGATGGCAGACTTCATGGTTTCTGGAGGCAAATTTGTTGGGCAGGAGTAGCGGGATGTATACACCAAATTTTGTGACTGAAGATCAAACGGGGCGTCGGCAGTGGGCGTGTCAATGATTTTTAGTGAATTTTTAAATATTTTCTTATATTTGGATCTCTATAGCGCCACCACGTGGTTGAAACTGGAGAGGTCAGGTCCAGATTCTACTCTTAAAAGACCACCCAAGTTTCATAATTTTCTGTGAAATGGTTTTGGAATTATTAGCATTTTTGTGATAAGCCACGCCCACTGGATATTTATTGGTTCGTCATTCGGCCATCTTTTAAAATATCAAAATTCTGTTTATATCTTTTATGAGGCATGGTGTAAGGAGTGTGTTTAACAGGTTTCATGTAAATTGGTCAAATTTTATAGGAGGAGTAGTATTTTAAGTGTTTTACAAGTAATGCTAATTAGCGGAAAATCCAATAGGGCTAACTTGATGGTTCCTAGAGGCAAATTTGTTCAGTATGAGCAGCCGGACCTCTATCGCACATTTTGTAACTCTAGATAAAACGGGGCGTATTCAGTGGGCGTGTCAATGATTTTTAGTGAATTTTTAAATATTTTCTTATATTTGGATCGATATAGCGCCACCACGTGGCTCGATTGGGTTGAAACTGTAGGGGTCAATTCCTCATGTTACTCTTAATAGATCTACCAGGTTTCATAACTTTCTGTCAAATGATTTTGGAATTATCAGCATTTTTGTGATAAGTCACGCCCATTGAAAATTAATTGGCTCGTCATTCGGCCATCTTTTAAAATATCAAAATTCTGAATATACTTTTATGAAGCATGGTCTAACGAGTTTGTGTACCTCGTTTCATGTAAATTAGCCAAATTCTGTAGGAGGAGTAGCATTTTAAGTGTTATACAAAAAATGCTAATTAGCGGAAAATCCAATATGGCTGACTTCATGGATTCTTGAGGCAAATTTGTTCAGCATGAGGAGAGAGACCTGTACACCACATTTTGTGACTCTAGGTCAAACGGGGCGTCGCCAGTGGGCGTGTCAATGTCACAATATTTACACGTGCACTACAGCGCCACCAACTGGCCTATCGCCACGAAATTCGGTGTGAGCTTGTATGATGACAACTTCTAACTATTTGCCAAGTTTCATGCTAATCAGCCAAGTGGTTAAGGAAAAACTCAAAGAAGTAATAAATGAGTACATTTAAGCCAAAATGTCGGCAAATTCAAGATGGCGCCCACCAAATTAGTAAAGTTATATGATCCAAATCCGGCTCTTTGTTACTGTAGCAAGTCTCACATCTCTGCAAAGGAACTGTGATTTTTAGTGAATTTTTTAATATTTTTTTATATTTGGAACTCTATAGCGCCACCACATGGGTGGATTGGGATAAAACTGTACATGTCTAGTCCTATTGGCACTCGTAACATAACTACCAAGGTTCATAGCTTTCTGTCTAATCGTTTTGGAATTATTAGCATTTTTGTGATAAGCCACGCCCAGTGAAATTTAATTGGCTCGTCATTCGGCCAAATTTGATAATATCAAAATTCCAAATATAAATTTTATGAGACATGGTCTAAGGAGTATGTAAACCAAGTTTCATCTCAATTGGTCAAATTTTGTAGGAGGAGTAGCATTTTAAGCGTTTTACAAAAAATGCTAATTAGCAAAAAATCCAATATGGCGGACTTTATGGGTCCTTGAGGCAAATTTGTTCAGAATGAGCAAATGGACATGTCTACCAAATTTTGTGACTCTAGGTGAAACGGGGCGTCGGCAGTGGGCGTGTCAATGTCAAAATTTTGTCACGTGCACTACAGCGTCACCAGGTGTTCAATCTACGTCATAATATACTGGATTCAAGAGTTTGGGAATCCCAACAAGCGTGCCAAGTCTGGTGATTCTAGGACAAACCAGCTCATGGGAATTTTAGGTGAAAGGGGAGAAAAATAATAAAAAAATTTAAAAAAAGAATCAGAACAAAAACAATAGGGTACCGGCAGCTTCGCTGCACGGTCCCCTAAATATAGCTGCAAGCAGCGATTCCCGGGGACCGAGCGGCCTGAGCAGCATTTGTCAAACACAGAGACAGCAAAAATGGTAGACAACTCTAGACAGGGTTGACCCAAAATACAAATATTTGTTTCTAATCAGGGCTTTTGCCATTGTTGATGGTATCTTAACCCGATCCAGTAAGGGCTTGCGTATTACGTCTTTTAAGTACAAGTGAAACAGTGAACAGTTAAAACTGTGTTGGCTTACTGACTTCATAATTCAAAGAGTTAACAGTTAATATTATAAATTGTATTAACCTTTGCTATAAAAAGGTGTTTCCTAATGTTAAAGCAACATTAAAAGAGGCATAGCATTTGCACAATAGTTTTGCCAAACTTAGCCATTGGTACCAAGCTGGAATCGAACCACAGACCACACACGGAAAGCCAATACTGTATCCACTAGGCCAAAGAAGGTTAACAGAACTATGGAGGCCAAATAAGACTTTTGTGTTGCGGTATCAGATTGTGTTGGCATACTAATTTAATAATTCAAACAGTTAACAGGTAATATTATGAAATTTCTTAGCCTTTCCAATAAAAAAGAACTTGTTTTATGTTAAAAGAACATTCATGATGTGCACATGGAATTATTATAATTTTTGTGATAAGCCACACCTACTGGAAATTTATTGGCTCGTCATTCGGCCATCTTTTAAAATATCAGAATTCTGTATGTAAATACTATGAAGCATCGTCTAACGTGTGTGTGTACCAGGTTTCATGTAAATTGGTAACATATTCTAGGAGGAGTAGCATTTTGTATACTGTATACCACATTTTGTGACTCTAGATAAAACGGGACGTGTCAATAATTTTTTGTGAATTTTTAAAATATTTTCTTATATTTGGATCTATATAGCGCCACCACGTGGCTCGATTGGGTTGAAACTGCAGAGGTTAAGTCCTCATCTTAAGGCCAGTTTATAGTTCAGCGACAGAGTGTCGCTGCGACCGACGACGTGCCATGGACGTCGCTGGTCGCTGTGACATTTGGTTTATACTTCGGGCGACTGCCTACCTACCCATAGCTTACCTACCTAGCAAGCGCGTGAATATAATTATAAATGAGTACAATTTACTATTATTATTATAAATAGCCTAATAATAATAACAATGTAATTTCACAGATTGATGCTTTGCTATAGGTTGAGAAAACGTTACAATCCAAACAAGAAGCAGCTCGCTTCCAATGCTACAATTTAGCCTACGATAGCCTATTAGTCTGTAGCATAGGCTATTGTGAATGGTTACAAAGACACATTTGCAGTTTGACTATACATTTGTAGCTTTGTAGGCGCCTGCGAATGCATTGCAAAGTTATTTGCTTTCACAGTAGGCTAACTTAGATTTGCCAGATTAAATTTAATGATTAGACTCAGTGCAGCCCATCTGATTTGGGGCATTCTGATAGTGAGTGAAATAGGCTACTCCACATTCTTGAACTTCATTCTCTAACTAGAGAATTGTAGACTGCTCTCCCATTGAGTCCTGTGTTGTAGCTAGCTATTTACATCCCTATCGTAGGCTATGACCTCCGTGCTTTTCCTACTAAATAACGTTTAATATGAGTTGCATCAATGTTATATGTTATAGGCCTATATAATAGTATTTAGAATAGAAGTGTAGTATAGCTGATTTACCCACAGCTCACTGTGAACTACATTCAACGTTCATTACTAGGGATAGCTGCTACGTTATGGGAAGGATGTGCTTTGTCTTATCTGTTCTGTAGTGACTTCAATGACGTTTCTGTATGTACTTATTGTATGTCGCTTTGGATAAAAGCGTCTGCTAAATGACTGTAATGTAATGTTGAGGTTTAATTACAAACGTTTTATTTGCTACCTCGTTCAAAACCCACATCCTACAAGTGTATGAAAGACGCAGTGAATGACATTCCAAACATTCCCTCGAAAAGGACATTTATAAACTTTATTTCAGAGGCCTCTGACAAAAAAGGGGTAAATCAGAAGAGATAATGAGATGTAGGCTAGCCTATTAAAGCTGCTTCTTCCTCCATTGTCCCCTGAGTGTAAACGGTCACTGGAATGTCGCTGAAGTGCGTTTATACTTTTTGCGAACGACAACGACCACAGTGTATGTAGCGCGACAACAGAATGTTTATGAAAGTTCTGCGATTTCAGTCGAGCGACACACTGTCGCTGGACTATAAACTGGCATTTACTCTTAATAGAACTACCAGGTTTCATAACTTTCTGTGAAATGATTTTGGAATTATTAGCATTTTTGTGATAAGTCACGCCCATTAAAAATTCATTGGCTTGTTATTCGGCCATCTTTTAAAATATCAAAATTCTGTATATAATTTTCATGACGACTGGTCTATGGAGTGCCTCGACCTGGTTTCATGTAAATTGGCCAAATTTTGTAGGAGGAGTAGCATTTTAAGTGTTTTACAAAAAATGCTAATTAGCGGAAAATCCAATATGGCTGACTTCATGTTTCCTTGAGGCAGATTTGTTCAACATGAGAAGAGGGACCTGTACACCACATTTTGTGACTCTAGGTCAAACGGGGCGTTAGCAGTGGGCGTGTCAATGTCACAATATTTTCAGGTGCACTACAGCGCCACCAACTGGCCTATTGCCACCAGATTTGGTGAGGCCTTGTGAGATGACAACTTCTAAATATATCCCAAGTTTCATGAGAATCAGCCAAGCGGTTAAGGAAAAACACAAAGAAGTAATAAATGAGTACATTTAGGCCAAAATGTCGGCAATTTCAAGAAGGCACCCACCAAATTAGTAAAGATCTATGATGCAAATCTGGGTCTTTGTCACTGTAGCAAGTTTTACATCTCTGCAAAGGAACAGTGATTTTTAGTGAATTTTTAAATATTTGTTTATATTCAGAACACTGTAGCGCCACCACGTGGCTCGATTGGGTTAAAACTGTAGAGGTCAAGAGTTGATTTTACTCTTAACAGACCTAGTTTCATAACTATCTGTCATAACTATCTGTCAAATCGTTTTGGAATTATTAGCATTTTTGTGATAAGCCACGCCCAGTGAAATTTCATTGGCTCGTCATTCGGCCATCTTTAAAAATATCAAAATTCTGAATATAACCTTTATGAGACATGGTCTAAGGAGTGTGTATACCAAGTTTCATCTAAATTGGCCAAATTTTGTAGGAGGAGTAGCATTTTAAGTGTTTTACAAAAAATGCTAATTAGCGGAAAATCCAATATGGCTGACTTCATGGGTCCTTGAGGCAAATTTGTTCAGAATGAGCAAAGGGACCTGTATACCAAATTGTGTGACTCTAGGTAAAACGGGGCGTCAGCAGTCAATGTCAAAATTTTGTCACATGCACTACAGCGCCACCAGGTGTTCAATCTGCGTCATAATATAAAGGATCCAAGAGTTTGGGAATCCCAACAATCATGCCAAGTTTGGTGATTCTAGGACAAACCAGCTCATGGGAATTTTAGGTGAAAGGGGAGAAAAAAATATATATATATAGCTGCAAGCAGCGATTCCCGGGGACCGAGCAGCATTAGCGCCATTTGTCAAACACAGAGACTGCAAAATGGTAAACTCTAGACAGGGTTGACCCAAAATACAAATATTTGTTTCTAATCAGGGCTTTTGCCATTGTTGATGGTATCTTAACCCGATCCAGTAAGGGCTTGCGTATTAAGTCTTTTAAGTACAAGTGAAACAGTGAACAGTTAATACTGTTACATTTCTTAACTTTTGCAATAAAAAGGTGTTTCTTAATGTGAAAACAACATTAAAAGAAGCATAACATTTGCACAATAGTTTTGCCAAACATTAACTTAGCCATTGGTACCAAGCTGGAATTGAACCCCTGACCGCTTTTATGAAGCATGGTCTAAGGAGTTTGTGTACCTGGTTTCATGTAAATTGGCCAAATTTTGTAGGAGGAGTAGCATTTTAAGTGTTTTACAAAAAATGCTAATTAGCGGAAAATCCAATATGGCTGACTTCATGGGTCCTTGAGGCAAATTTGTTCAGAATGAGCAAAGGGACCTGTATACCAAATTTTGTGACTCTAGGTAAAACGGGGCGTCGGCAGTGGGCGTGTCAATGCTAATAATTCCAAAACTATTTGACAGAAAGGTATGAAATTTGGGAGGTCTGTTAAGAGTAACATCTGGACTTGAGATCTCCAGTTTCAACCCAATCGAGGCACGTCGTATAGACATCCAAATATAAGAAAATATTAAAAAATTCACTAAAAATCATTTACACGCCCACTGCATACGCCCCGTTTTATCTAGAGTCACACAATGTGGTATAGAGCTCCTTCTGCTCATACTGAACAAATTTGCTTCAAGGAACCATCAAGTCACCCGTATTGGATTCTCCGCTAATCAGCATTTCTTGTAAAACACTTAAAATGCTACTCCTCCTAAAACACTTTACCAATTTACATGAAACCTGGTAAACGCAGTCCTTATAGCATGCTTCATGAAATTTATATAGAGAGAATTTTGATATTTTAAAAGACGGCCGAATTACGAGCCAATAAATTTTCAATGGGCATGCCTTATCACAAAAATGCTGATAATTCCAAAATTATTTCACAGAAAGTTATGAAACCAGGTAGGTCTATTAAGAGTAACATGAGGAATTGACCTCTTCAGTTTCAACCCAATCGAGCCACGTGGTGGCGCTATATAGATCCAAATATAAGAAAATATTTAAAAATTCACTAAAAATCATTGACACGCCCACTGCATACACCCAGTTTAATCTAGAGTCACAAAATGTGGTATAAAGGTCCCTCTGCTCATACTGAACAAAGTTGCCTCAAGGAACCATCAAGTCACCCATATTGGATTTTCCGCTAATTAGCATTTATTGTAAAACACTTAAAATGCTACTCCTCCTACATAATTTGACTAATTTACATGAAACCTGGTAGACACGCTCCTTAGACCATGCTTCATAAAATGTTTATACATAATTTATATATTTTAAAAGATGGCCGAATGACGAGCCAATGAATTTCCAGTGGGTGTGGCTTATCACATAAATGCTAATAATTCCAAAACGATTTGACAGAAAGGTATGAAACTTGGGAGGTCTGTTAAGAGTAACATCTGGCTTGAAATCTCCAGTTTTAACCCAATCGAGGCACGTGGTAGTGCTATAGAGATCCAAATATAAGACAATATTTAAAAATTCACTAAAAATCATTGACACGCCCACTGCTGACGCCCCGTTTTATAAATTTGCCTCAAGAAACCATGAAGTCTGCCATCTTCGATTTTCCACTAATTAGCATTTTTTGTAAAACACTTAAAATGCTACTCCTCCACAGAATTTGACCAATTTGCACCAAACCTGTTCGAGGGACTCAACCCACATCCCTTCATACATGCATTACTTTATGAAGGCCTATGTCAAAAATTGGCTGAATGAGAAGCCAATGAATTTTGCACTGGGCGTGGCTTATCACATAAATGCTAGTACTTCGAAAACCGTTTAATATAAATTTCTGAAAATTGGTGGGTTGATTAAGAGTTAGATCAAGACTTGAGCCCTGCAGTTTTAACCCAATCAATCCACGTGGTGGCGCTATAGAAATACAAATGTTGGGATGGCAGGTATGCCATCCGCCAAGTACACTAGCTATGCTTAACAGGCCGTCTACCTACCATACCAACTGTGAACGTTCCTGTAGCTTAGTGGATAAGGCATTGGACTTCCGTGTTGTAGGTTGGTGGTTTGATCCCCATCTGTTCCCAACATTTTTTTTGAGGCACAGAATGTGCACGTCATGCTAAGAATGTTCTTTTAACATAAAACAAGTTATTTTTATTGCAAAGGCTAAGAAATTTCACAATATTACCTGTTAACTGTTTTAATTATGAAGACAGTAAGCCAAAACAATCTGATACCGCAACACAAAAGTATTATTTGGCCTCCGCATTTCTGTACAAGGATAAAGGATAAAGAGAAAGATTGTAAATAAAAGAGAAAACCAACCTAATCCTAATTCTCTAACCGGACTTGCTGCGTTTCTTATTCATACGAACCAGAAATGCAGCGACCAAATTTCCGATACCTTACCGACTTCGTTGTCAGCATAGCAAAGACAATATCGAAGTGAGAAAATGCGGAAGTCCTGAGGCATTTATAGCTGGCAGGAAACGCAAAACAGGTGCAGGGAATAATTGCCGGGCAAGATACTAACACCGGAACGGAGGCGGAAAAAATCCGCGTCCCGACAACGCCAAAAAGGAAACCAAAATGTAGAACTGCAGAGAACAAAGGAGACTGCCAATAACCATGACACCATTAGGTTTCCCCTGATGACTGGGTGCCAATATTGATGGGAAATTCAAGATTGAGCGGGCGTACCGTTCGCTTGCTCCATTGCCAAACAAAGTTCAACCACCGAGGCCAGTCTTAAAACCAAGGTAAAACAAGTTATTGAATGGGAAGGATGCTGAGTCCTGACATGTTGAGGAAATTGGCTCATAAGCCAAAGACAGTCATCAGGAGCTCAGCATGAAATACATGCTGGTGCACCCAGCAACACAGCGTTCCAGATGGAAAGGAAAGAACCAAAGTGGCAGTGGCGGCAAAAAGATTTCTCAACAGTCACATAGAGTATTCTAGAGAGTTATAAATGCAACAATAATATTGAATGAGGTCAGGAGAAAATAAGAATTGAAAATAAGCACATATGAAGCTAGTGAACATTGTTTATCAGACATGTAGGTCTGGAGGTAGCTTTATTGCCAGATAGCCATAAAGGAAAAGGAGGGACAGACATCCTTGAAATTCAAATAATCAGTGTGCTCAATGCTAAGGTTCTAAATAAATATATTTTTACTTCTTAAAATGTGACTGTAAATTCAAACTTATTTGTTGTCTGTTCACTTTTTTACTCAATTCTGTAAATCATTCGGATTGGTTACAATGAGCTGAGGTAAGGGATGGGGTGGGGGCTGCCAACAGGGATGGGGGGGGGGGGGGGGGTGCAGGTTTTGAGCAATCATATTAAAAAATGCAATGGAAAACGTGTGTGTTGTTTACATGTACAAAAACAATGGCCTCTGGTTTGGTAATATTTTTACATTATGCTTATTAATTACTATACTTACAGACATTGCATTTAACAAACATGTAAAAGAGAGATAGAAAGATATAAAAGGACAGCCATTGGTATTTCAGAAGAAACAGGAAATATGACAGTTAGTACTCTGATAACAAACAGGAAAGATTACAGTTATTACTTGAACAATAACAATGGAATTCCAAACTCAACAAGAGGGTGCATGGATTGTTGGGCCATTCCATAACTGACTGGGTCCAGCAGAACACTGGTGGTAGATTTTGTATTGATTTTGCTTCGGGGGGTTGCTACGGCGACTCACCTTGCTAGCAGGTGGAATGTTCAAAACTCCACTCTAGCGGCAGTTGGTAATTTCAATTTCAAACCCATTTTCTAACTTGTGACGACGACTACAGTTTTTAAGATACACAAACATAATATGTATCAAAATGTTCATGTGTTTCCCAGGATTCCTACAGTGTAAATATCTAAGCTGTGACATTTTTAGTTTGTAAAATATTCAGTGTTGTTTGAAAACCATGCTCCCCATTCACACAAATGGTGGAATGTTCAAAACTCCACTCTAGTGGCAGCTGGTAATTTCAATTTCAAACCCATTTTCTAACTTGTGACCACGACTACAGTTATTAAGCTACACAAAACATATTATATAAAGATGTGCATCTGGTTCCCAGGATTCCTACGGTGTGAATATCTAAGCTGTGACATGTATATTTTTTGAGATAGAGCTGTCTGAAGCTGGGCATGCTTTTCTCAAGCTACTATTGTATTGCCGGGCATGTGATGTATAGGCGACTCCTGATTGGTTTAAATCTCATGCTACGAACGGACGGACGGACGGACGGATGAACGGACGGACACACGTCACATATAGAAGCAGCTGCACCGCTTAAAAAAGGAGGGACGGACATGATACCTTGCGGCCTAAATTTTTGGGACTGCTTTTTTATGCTTTGGTTTAACCCGTATGCCTATAATGGCTGCAGAAGATCAGGTTTTGTTTACTTCTATGTTCAGTTTGGAAATGTTTTTGTTCCAATGTTCATTATGTTACAGTGGGGACGGATAGTATTCATACCCCCTCACTTTTTGGACACTTTATTGTGTTGTAGATTTAATTTTAAATGGATAACATTTTGCCCATCAATCTACACTCAATAACCAAAAAATGTTTTTAGAAATTTTTGCTAATTTATAAAAAATCATACATTGAAATCTCTCATTTACATAAGTATTCATGCTTTAACATATTTTTAAAGTATTTACTATTTGGTCGCATATCCTTTGCATGCTGTTGAAAACTATAGGCTATTTTAAAATCATATCTAAAAAATACATTTTGTACTTTTTGTTAAAATCGCTGTCCCCAAACATGTCTTAATTGAAGTAACAGAAATGACACATTACCTAAATAAAATGGGATCACTTATCATTCATAGAAAAAGAGGGGAAAGACATCTATAAAAGGAAGTTTATGTTTTCATGTGAGTTGGTCTACTTATGGGTGTAGGATAAAAAAACAATATGAGTAAAAACATTTATTGCTGCATTCATATAGGCGATGGCACAGACCAGGATACAAATTGGCACCTCCTTCATCTGAGCCCAATGGAAGTATAGTTTACCACTGGGGAATGCTGCTTTGGTGAGACATACTGTATAAATACAAGCCAGATAAACAGTATTCCAGATTGAGCATGTGCACATTCACTTTTTTACTCCTGCCGTATCAGGTCAGACATGCAGTACATAAAGGAAATTGAAGAAAAGCGTTTGGCAACCTTGTTCTTGCTGCTGGTGGCTGCTTTAACAGGCGCAGATGATCCTGTGTGTGAACTACACGGGGAGCCTGAATATCCCCAGTTGTTGAAGGAAGGCGATATCATGATCGGAGGGATTTTACCCTTCCATAGCAGCTGGAAGGACAGGCAGCTCTCCTACACACACACTCCTCAACCTCTCCAGTGCACCAAGTAAGTTAACATTCATGATGAATTAATGAACAGTACTTGTGTGGCGTTCAAATAACTATAAGATAAATTTGAGATGATACTTCAAACATTTTGCTTACAATTAGATTAAACTGACTAATTCAGAATTTGTGTTTATCACCTAGTTTAAATCTGAGAGCATTCCAATTTGCCCAGGCAATGATCTTTGCTATTGAGGAGATCAACAATAGTACAGACTTGCTACCTGGCATATCTCTCGGCTACAAGATCTATGACTCCTGTGGCTCTTCTGGAACTGCTGTGAGGGCAGGACTTGCACTGACAAATGGATACCAGGATTCAGCCTCAACTGCTCCCTGCACCAAACCAGCTGCAGTTCAAGCAATCATTGGAGAGACCTCCTCTTCACCCACGGTCGCCATATCTACATCCATCGGACCTTTTCGTATTCCTTTGGTAGGCAGGCCAATAATGAAGATAAGTAACAAAATGTAGTGCAGTAATCAGTTCTGTTTTTTTGTGTTTTCTTAATAATTAATGCAGTGCTTTAATTCAAGTATTAATTATCATTGTACAAACTTTGCAGATCAGTCACTTTGCTACCTGTGCATGCCTCAGTGACAAAACCAAACATCCATCATTTCTCAGAACCATCCCCAGTGATTATTACCAGAGCAGGGCACTGGCTCAGCTGGTGAAGCACTTCGGCTGGACCTGGGTTGGAGCTTTGTGTAGTGACAATGACTATGGACTCAATGGCATGGCTGCCTTTCTTAAAGCTGCCCAACAACAGGGGGTCTGTATTCAGTACTCAGAGCCCATTTTCAGAACCTATTCTAAAGAGAAATTTTTGAGAGTTATAGAGATTATAAAGCAGTCCAGCTCTAAGGTGATTGTAGCATTCCTCTCTCACTTGGACATGGACGTTCTGCTGCATGAACTAGCCCAGCACAATGTTACAGGCTACCAGTGGATCGGAAGTGAAAGCTGGATCTCTGACTCCTACATTTCCAAAGTGGAGGGGCACCATGTCCTCAGTGGAGCAATAGGCTTTTCCATCCCAAAAGCAAAGGTTACAGGCTTGCAGGACTTCCTCTTGGATGTTCTACCACTGAATTCATCTGGCAGTGTTATTTTCACAAAGTTCTGGGAAACCCTGTTTGGGTGCAAATTTCCCAACGGGAACACTTCAAAAAACACCAAAGCGTGTACAGGCACAGAGGATTTGACTGGAGTTGATAACACATACACCGATTTATCCCTGATGCAAATCTTTAATAATGTCTACAAGGCAGTGTATGCTGTGGGCCATGCACTCCAAGAGCTTTTAACTTGCAACAATGATGCTAAACTGTCCAACAGACAGACTTGTTTAAAAAAAGTGCTAAATGAACCATGGAAGGTATTTTTCAGATATTCATATATGTATTAAAAATGCTTTGCCATGTTAAATGCTGCAGTTCTTTAATGTACAATATCACTCGACATTTTATTTTAACTCTCGCCTAGATTGTCTTTTTTACTAAGTTTATTTTGTTGGGTGGCAGTGTAGTATAATGGTTAAGGAACTGGACTTGTAAACGAAAGGTTGCAGGTTCGATTCCCAGGTAGGACACTGCCGTTGTACCCTTGAACAAGGTACTTAACCTAAATTGCTTCAGTATATATCCAGCTGTATGAATGGATAAATGTATATAATAATAAGAAGTTGTGTAAGTCGCTCTGGATAAGAGCGTCTGCTAAATGCCTATAATGTAAAAAAATATTTTTGCTGTCTCACAAGAACATTGATTTGTGCATCTGGTTTGTGTGCAGCTTTTACAGCAATTGAAAAAAGTGTATTTCAAGACCAAGGAGGGCGAAGAGGTTTATTTTGATGAGAATGGCGATCCAGCTGCAAAGTATGAGCTGGTTAACTGGCAGCAGAACAGCAAAGGCCAGATTGAGTTTGTTACAGTTGGACTGTATGATGCATCTTTACCTGTGGAGGAACGCTTAACACTGAGGAATGTGTCAACTGTTTGGGCACAAAATACACAACAGGTGAGTCCAATAAAATGTCAAGAATGAAGGCAAAGCTTATAGCTGTGTAGCCTACTCACCTCAAATATACTTATAGCTGCGTACTGTAATTTTCTTTTTTATTAACATTCCATTCAGTTTTTGGCATCCAACATTGTAAATCTTTATTAAATATTAAAATATAAAAGTAAATAAATTATGTCCTTGATTTGTACAAGATAAAATGCTTTATTTTAAAATGAATGTGAATTAAATCTACCACATGCATATTTCTGCTGCAATGAAGGTGCCTGTGTCAGTGTGCAGTGAAAGCTGTCCCCCAGGCACTCGGAAGGCTGTGCAGAAAGGAAAGCCTGTTTGCTGCTATGACTGTGTGCCCTGCGCTGAGGGAGAAATCAGCAATGCTACAGGTATTAATGTATTTCTGCAGATCACTTCCTATAAAATACCTTCAAAGGCCTTGAGCCATGTGCAACAATCAGATGACATGGAAAATTAATGCCCATATAATAAAGAAAATATCTTTCTCATGGATCTAGTACTAATGCAGTAATTCTAATATTTTTCTTGTCTTGTTAGATTCTATCACATGCGTGCCGTGTCGCCCTGATTACTGGTCGAATAAAAGGAGAAACGAATGCATCCTGAAGGAAACAGAATATTTATCCTATCAGGAAATTATGGGAATATTGCTTGCAGCCATCTCCTTACTTGGAACATGCATAACCAGTATTGTGGTGATCATTTTCTTCAGATACAGACACACCCCCATTGTGAAAGCCAACAACTCAGAGCTGAGCTTCCTGCTGCTCTTTTCATTGAAACTGTGTTTCCTTTGCTCTCTTACCTTCATCGGCCGGCCCTCTGAGTGGTCCTGTATGCTGCGCCACACTGCGTTTGGGATCACCTTTGTCCTCTGCATCTCTTGTGTTCTGGGGAAAACAATAGTGGTGTTAATGGCCTTCAGGGCTACACTTCCAGGCAGTAATGTCATGAAGTGGTTTGGGCCTCTGCAGCAGAGACTGAGTGTTCTTGCTTTCACTCTCATACAGGTCCTTATTTGTGTGCTTTGGTTATCAATATCCCCTCCTTTCCCCAACAAGAACATGAAGCACTACAAAGAAAAGATCATTCTAGAATGTGATGTAGGATCAGCAGTGGGGTTCTGGGCTGTACTGGGTTATATTGGACTCCTCTCTATATTGTGCTTTGTTTTAGCTTTTCTGGCTCGTAAGCTGCCTGACAACTTCAATGAAGCCAAATTCATCACATTCAGCATGCTCATATTCTGTGCAGTCTGGATCACCTTTTTACCAGCTTATGTCAGCTCACCTGGAAAGTTCACTGTAGCTGTGGAAATATTTGCCATTCTAGCCTCAAGTTTTGGTTTGCTTTTCTGTATTTTTTTGCCAAAATGCTACATCATTTTACTAAAACCAGAGAAAAACTCCAAAAAGAACATGATGGGCAAAATGGCATGAAAATCTCTCTGAACAGATTCATATGTAATTCTGTATGTATGCATAGCTGGGCTCAAATATTCAGTGAATTAATTTCCCTGCCACTGCTCACATCATTCTCTACCCTACTTGACATTCATTATCCCCCCTTTGATACTTGTCTCTCATTCTGAATGTGTGTTATTATAAATCCCCAACAGCAAATAAAAGTATATAATAAAATAAAGCTTATACATTATTTCTGAGTGTCACAATTAAAATCTAGGCTATAGTTTAAAAAGGATATTTGTGGCCATCTGCGCTGCTCAGCCTGCTCTCATCAGGTGCAGCATTACCATTTAGACTTTCACTTTTTCGACGCTATTGTTCTTGCCGTTTTTTGCTATTAATGTGTTTTTATTAATTATGTCCTAATTAAGCAACTGTAGTCTAATGCCTGAATCGAACCTGTTACAGCTAGCTTGTAGCCCATGCTCAGGATTCAGTAGCCTTCTAAGTACCTCTCTAGCCAAAGCTTCAGCAAACAAGCATATTATATGCTTTTCATAGCAATACTGTCAACCTCACACACTGAATATTTTACTCCATTGAAAAAAAATTATGTATTATATATTTTGTCAACAATGTTTTTACATTATATTTGATAAGATAAGAAATAAACAGAAAATAAACTAATTGTTCCAGAAAGAACATTTAAACAAGGAATACATGATAACCAAACATCTGTCGTTTCATCAGCTAATTCCCATGCTGCCAATATCAATCATTCAATCATGTTACCATTACAAACCGATTAAAATTAAGGACTAAATACATACCCCATTTCCAATAAAGTTGGGACAGTATGTAAAATGCACATTAAAGCAGAAAGCAGTGATTTGTAAATTCTCTTTTACATATATTTAATTGGAAACAGTACAAAGAAAATATATTTAATGTTTTACCTTATTAACTTTATAGATTTTTGTAACACTAATTCCAAATTTGATGACTGCAACATGTTCCAAAAAAGTTGGGACAGGGCCAAAACAAAAGACTGGGAAGTTCAAAAAACACCTGTTCCACAGGTAAACAGGAGATGCTATCATGACTGGGAATAAAAGGATATCAAAAGACTCTTGATATCTTATTTTCAGGTACCACCGGCTATTAATGACCACTTTTGGAGCCAGGGATCTATCTCTTCCAGAAAATGGAAATGGGATAAAAAATACTCAATCTACAATCTCCACATATCTGGAGTCACGTCTGGACACCCCATGCGCACGTTTAAACATTTTTTATTTTATTTTTGATATACAGTTACAATCAATTACAATTTAGTTTCAATCCTCATAGAAGGTAATAATTTTGAAACGGTGGTTAGCAATAATGGTGGCCTGTGGTGGTTAGCAATAATTTCTATACACAGGAGCGCTCTGATTGGTGGATCGGCTAGCCAATCAAGAGGTCAACAAAGGGTCAACTTAACCAAACATTGTGTAAATAAAAAATTTAAATAGCCTATTAAAATGTTGCCCGACATGTTGCAAACAAAACCAAATTGTTTAGCTAACATTAGTTAGTTATCCATCTACATAACTAGGTAATTTAATCTAAAAGCAAAGACAAATGTCAATGATAATATTCAATAATATTTTCACCACACTTTACAAAAAGGGATACAACTTTACAGTTTTAAAGGATACAACTGCTTGATTTTCATAAATGTCCATGAAAATATAGCTCAAGTGGGCTTCAAATATATTGGATAAATAAGCACTGCTGTGACGCTGCAGCAACGAGACCGCATGTCGAGTTGCAGAGTACTCTCAGCAGTGCTTATATATCCAATAACGCATAAACCTTGAGTGATCTATTGGTTTTATACAACAATGTTGTTGTAAACATTTAGTAAGAATAGTAACAAACAAAGTTTGATTACCTCGTTCTTTAATTTGGATTCGCCAACTTGCTAGCACCCTTTGCTAAGCAACTTCATAAGAATCACGTCATGTGTTCGGTTTGCAAACAATCACTTTCTCAGATATTGCACCATCTGCAATGTATAAATATTAAATAATTAAAATATTAAGCTAGATATGCTCATTTAAATATTGACTGTCATCGAATTGTGTTTTTTTTCTTTAGGCTATTCAAATAAATCAGAGCTGTAGCAATCCATCAAGTTTGTTACAGAAAATCCATTCAGACATAACTTTACATAAATAGTCAGCCCACACATTATCTTGGACAATGTGCAGAATTTAGGCATGTCATTGTGTTTGTACCTTGTGTTTTAAACTTTAAACTTACCATTAGAGAAAAAAAAAGTTTTCACTTTTTACTTGTTTTGATCGACATAAATCGCCCTTGGCACTTTAGAACGTTGGTATTTTTGTCATCAGGGGCTCTATCTTGGCGATCTTGGCGCTTGGTCTAAGCGCATGGCGTAAAGTCCATTTAGGGCATGTCCAAGTCCACTTTTGCAATTTTAACGGCGTGTTTTTTGGGCCCTAAGCACGGCGCAACGTCTAAATGGGCTGAACCTAGTCTCTTCATTAATTATAGGTGTGTCTTGGGCGTGACATGCAATAAACCAATCAAAATGTCATATCCCATTTGTCACGGTTCTAGCTGTTCATGTCACGTTTTATGTTCATTCTCGTCTTCGTTAGATTTCTTGTCATGTCACGTATTATGTTTAGTCTGGTCACGCCAAGTTTTATGTTTAATTCTTGTTACGATTTATTTTCTAGTCATGTCATGTCACGTTTTATATTTGATTCATGTTACGTTTCCCGTTCATTGTTTAGCATACACCTTTTTGTGTTTTTCCGCAGCCTTGCGTTCATGCTTTCTCTCTCTCTTGCTGTCGCTCACGCTTTCCTAATTGTTTCATTCTCCCGTGTCTATTTTACTAATCTACTAACGTTAGATCAGGATTGAGTAATACTAAATTTCTAACCATGTGTTCATGTTTACCTTACGTTTCTCGTGCATGTCATTTACTAATTGACTAACGCTAGGTCAGGATAGGTTTATTACTAACGATTACTAATTATCTTGTTACCTTGTCAGCTCTCCACACCTGATTTCCATTCGCATGCTGCTCTCCAGCTAAGTGTCTGCACCTGTCTACACCTGCATATAAGCTCAGTGTTCATGTCATGTCTTTGTGAAATTGTTGCTTCCTGTTTACAGTGCACTTTTCAGCGTTATTTTCAAGCCTGCATTTTTGTTACGATCCAAGCCTGTTTATTGACCATTGTTACCGACTTCTGTTTTGTTGACCACTGCCTGCCTGTACCACGAGTTATTGCCTGCTGTCTTTGTGCTTTTGCCCCACCGAGCGGACTTCGGTCTTGACTCTTGCACCGCCTTCGACCCCAAGCTTGCCTACCGTCTGCCTGTACTACTGCCCCGCTGACAGCTACTCTGGTTACTGGACATTTCGCATGGTGTACCGATTCTGAGACTGCCTTCTCCCTCGGTACTGTACTTTGGTTTTGGCTGGATTATCTGTGTATGAACTTGTATTTGGACTACGCTCATTGGACATTCCTTTAATAAAGCCCTGATGGGACGTTATCATCAAAGCACTGTTTCTGAGTCGTGCATTTTGGGTCCTACCCTCACGCATCCGTCTCACCATTCCCTTTAAAAGCCTGCTTTTCCACCTTGGCGGAATGCTTATGATGACGAAACAGACATGCTCGTGCGTGTTTAGTGCGATCAAGGAATAGGCTATATGGATCAATAGAAGCCTATGATCAATATTATTCGGGCTAACCATTATGAGTTCCCGGTAATTCCTGACAGTGCTGTTTACAAAATATATGCGGTTAAATTTCGTTAAAAGCACCTGCAACAGCTGAGAATAAGCAACCAATGGCTTCCGTCTCACCTTAAAAAACGCCAAATTAGCCTGCTTGTTTAACGAATTTCGTTTGATTATGCAATGAACTCATGTTCAAGCTTCATCCGAAGTTCATTAGGCTACCTGCAATCTAATTTTGATTAATAACATAAATAACGTTATTTTGCCTTAATGATGACACTAAATACAATAAATCTGTCAGGTTGGCAACCCGTAGGTTCAGCATATTTTCCCTTGTTTTATAATGTCCTGCTTATGGAAATGTGACCAACCTGTTTTACTGGTAGCGTAATGCTTTAAAATGATCCAATTTCCCAGGAAGACCGTGAAAAGTGTGATTTACAGCAGGGGAAACAGACCTGCTCCTGTAAAGCGCACATGCAGATAATGGCATTAAAATTAATTGTAAATTAATTGTGTATCGTGCTGCAAATTTCGTTTCTAATTAGACGCTTAGTTCTCTTTAAAATCTTTTGTTCAGTTATGGAATAACAGGTGAAATCAGCGGGGTTTTAATAAGCTGAGGGTATGGAAACCTTGTCACTGTAATTTTAAAAATATGAAGGACGAAGAATGGCTAAGGTTACAATTCAGTTAACATGATGACATTTATCTCCGTTTTTTAACCATAGGCTATCGAAAAAACCTTATGCACAGCGAATCCGCTGTAGCCTAGGCTATTTGAAAAACAATAAAAGCAATATTCACTGGACAAGGTTTTTAACTTTTTTCAGTCACAAACCATACTATTTAGTTACAGGCTGTATTCCAAGATGAACAGAGCTGTATTGTAATGACATCTGAAGCGCATTTTCAGAACTCAAATGTCCGTCTATTGCAGTGCGCGAGTTTTCAACAATTCACGCAATGACAATTCGCACATTAGGTGTATATGACAATTTGCGCATTAGGCTTGATATAGGTGTTATCAGCTCCTTTTTAATGGATAGCCATTGTCCCGTACCATCGCACATCGCCTGGATGTTGATGGAGTGCGCTGAGAGCAATGTAATGTGGCATTCCCCTTCGCTGAGGGAAAGGTATGTGGACCTATGGAACCTTTTATTGTTATGCATTTTTGATATAGCCTACACAATAATAATATTTCAAATTGTGATCTAGATATTTTAGTCATGCTTGTGCGCGCCCCTGTGTGTAACAGACAGGAGGGTACGTGCGTTGTGCACACACCTATGTAGACGCACTTATATGCGCCGTTAAAATAACATGTAAACAACTGCGACATGACTTTAGACCAGGTTTGTGGTGGTTCTAGCGCAAGCGCTTTCTGCTGGCTCAAGATAGCAATACGCCAAAAAGAATCCTGGCCACACCTCATCTTAAGACAAACACGCCCAGTTCACTTGCAACGGGCGCAAGAATACATGGTATTTAACGGACGTAAACGCAAGGCGTTATAATGAACCATGCACCGGGTGTAAGATAGCAAAGACACTTGCGTTTGGGTTAGCGCCGCTTAGCGCCGGGTGTAAGATAGGGCCCCTTATGTCACCCGTGGCAATTAATGGGTTAAGGTTAATAACTCCAGGTGTCAGTGAGCATCACTGAAACTTGGTAAATGGCTTAAATGAAAAAGGACATTCACAATACTAACTTAGATTTGTTTATTTTCATAATTTAGGTAAAAAATTAAGTGCCACGAATGCAAAGAAGTCTTGGCAAAAATGCAAAAACAAAGATGTAAAACTATACATTTCCTGGATCATACACTCCTTGGGCCTCATGTATCAATATGGTCATAAAAATGAGCGTATATTTGAGCGTACCAACTCGCGTACGAAGATCTCATGTGTGATTCATCAAACTTCAAGCAAAAAACCATCGATCTGAGTGTAAATATGTTTGCAGCTTGCTAAATCAGACTTGATAATATATTAGGAAGCGTGTGCACATCATTATGAATTACCATAGGCACACGCCCATTTACTATCATATTTGGCAAGGCCACCTCTTTTAAACTGCACATGCCAAAACGGTTTTCTCAATATTATAGGCCATGGCGGGCAACAGGAAAGCAAAGAAGAATTTGTATGTGATGGTGAAATTGAAATGCTTCTGAATGAGCATAAAAACAAACCTGTGTTTTTTTAGAGCTTTAGTAATAGTGTGCAGCCTAGGTCAAAAGTCGCTAGGTGGCAGAGGATAACCAGGGCTATAAATATTGCTTCCTCTGAATACAGCTGAGATAAAAAATAAATAAATAAAATAAAGTAACCCTTCACGAAAAATGTCTGGTGGTACAGGTGGGGGAAAGGGCATCCCGGACCTCTCACCTGCAGACGAGAGGTATCATTGGGAAAGTGGCCCTGGAAGGGGTGATAGAAGACGGCGCCAGCGGCATACTCCCGCCAAAATCTTTTTCCATTTCCACTGCTTCTCTCACACCAGGGTGTGGCATTTGATCGGTCTCTGAGGCTAATAAAACTAGATCGCCCATTCTTAGAAAAAATAGAAAAGGGGTACATTTTTGTGTCTTTCTTACAATATCACTGGTGACGCGTAACTATTTTCATATGGCTGTCTCCAATAAATCCTTATACAGAGGCAAGATTGAATAATTTTAACTGGCTCATGCTTCATTCCATTTAGGATACATGTGATGAGCAATTAATAACGATGTAATTACAAATCAACTTAGTAAAAATCAACTCATTCAGATATTATTTTTTCCAATTGGGCTACACAATGTAAGCAACAGGTCGGTCAAGTGTGTTTGCCCAGATGCATTAACGGCTTTTAATATTTTCACAAATGGAATACCTAGGACTGTATTTCGCTCTTTTTACGATCAGCTACTCATTTAAGGGGAAATCAGATTTTTAAGCTCAGGTTACTTACTTTTTTTCAATGCAGTTAACTAAAGTAAAGCTAAACTATGCTTTTCTCTTATTAGCAGCTGTGCTGTAGATTAACTACTTCCAGTGTCAAATAATTGGTATCTTAGTTAACTACATTTTCAGAGTAGTTTCCCCAATAGGCTACTGTATAATATAGCCGAATAACTTTACTGTGCGACAACGTTAATAAGACGTTCACCTATTTTGCCACCAGAACTAGCATTTAGTAGCCTATTATTCCGGCTTTGTGTGACATCATTTGATAGGTAAGTATATGATTGGTCAAGCACCTTTTCTCCTTTGCGGAATTATGCAAAAAATAAAACGGCCAAAATGTTTTTCTCCTGCGCAAACTTTAATCTTCAGTGTGCAAGGAACAATAGAGAAACGTGGAATTTAATTATAACATATTTTTGTCCAGATGTAGCGTACTAAAAATTCTGACTTGGTGTTCAACAGCTTTTAGAATGACGTGAGTGCATTCAATGTTAACTTTAAAGCACTGATAGGCAAAATAAACATGGAATAAAATGTAAACACTAAAAACAGTGTGTGCACATCTGAGAGGCTATCTTACAATTCTGTTGTGAATACTGCAGAAACTACTGGAGCATCACTAACAAGAATAAATAAATAAATAAATAAATAAATAAATATGGAAATATAAAAATAAATTAATAAAATAATCTGAAAATAAATAAATAAATTTGTAAATTAATACAAAAATTAATAAATACAATAATCTAAAAATATTTCATAAATAAATAAATCTGGAAATTAATATAGAAATGTAAATGGATGTGCAATTAATTTAACATAAATTTTTCATACGTTTATTCTTTTTCAAATATTATTTCACATTTATTTATTCATTTATTTCCATATATATTTTGCTGTTTATTTTCATATATTTTTTTGATTATATTAATTTATATATTTCTGTATATATTTCGCCATTTATTTATTTACTTATTTATATCCATATTTTTTTCCGTATTTATTTCCATATATATTCCCCTATTTCCTTATTTCCCTACGAACACAATATGTCAATGAACTTACTTTGGTCTGCCCACTAAGTTTGACCGAGGCAACCGACCTGTGTGTTTTTCTACAGTCTATGGTTCAGAGCGTTTCAGAGCAGAGCTTGAGAGCTGCAGATGGTGTTTTTCTATGTGAGCAAGTGCATTAATCATGGAGAAGTCAATTTATCAAATACTGAGAGAAATGGTGGATAGGTTGTATATTGCCAAGTGAGCAATATAGCGATCTTGTAGGCTACCTGAGAAAGATAGGCCTATATCCCACCCTCTGACTGCTAGCTAGATCGTTTAGAGCATATAGCCTAGCTTGTAGTTTGACGTGCTCTTTCACCAGAAGGGAAATGGAAGTCCACCTGCAGTCCAACGCAGAGCAAAACAACAGCTTGAGCTAGCTTGGTTCTGTCTGTCACTTCAGTCCAACATAGCTTTTATATAAGGAAACATTGCTCGCTATCTGTTTTAGATTGGGAAATCTCAACACGACCCCTACATAACCGCCTACGTCTCCGTCTCCGTCTCCTCTGGTCATTAGTTTAACCGCATCGTTTGTTAGTTTAGCCAACGTTTGTTAACCAACTTTAATTTCATAATTCACTCCAACAACGCTCCTTATGTAAAAGCTATGTTGGACTGAAGTGACAGAACGCTAGCTCAAGCTGTTGTGTAGCTTTGCTCCGTGTTGGAATTCAGGTCCTCGCTTCTGGTGAAAGCGCACGTCAAAACTACAAGCTAATTCGCGCTTTTCTTGCATAATTTCTCCAATTAAAATTAAAACAGAAATACTGTAGCTAATTGTGGTAGGTGCATAGCTATAAACCATTAATTGATTTTGGTGGACCATAAAATAATTAGTCACAATGCTGAACACACTTTTTTCATTGCAGCCTAAGGGTGGCATCAGCTATCATTCAAGTGTCACAAAGCGAAGTGCTAGGTCTGAAACTCAACAAAATTACTCTGCAGTGTTAAACCACGTTGATAACACACATTTGTCATAAATGTACTACAATGGGAATAACCCATTTCAAACAACTTTAACTGGATGATTCTAATCACTAGACTATTCTAATCATTATTCCCATTATAGTACGCCTACTTATTACCTTTCTTGACAATGAAAAAGATAGTGTTCAACATCGTGAGTTTTTTCAATTATTTTATGGTCCACCACAATCAATAGAGTAGCCTATGTGCACTCTCTGTGTTCCATAATAGACAACATCTACAATAGCCTCCTGGGATTGTTTTAGACAGGAAGGTGAATCATTAAAGCTCTGGTATGAAAACGCTGAATTAAATCATGGAAAACAACACCCAAAACAGTCTGCAATATTTTCAGATTGTGATATATAAATGGGGAGGGATTTATTCATAAGAGAGTTTTATGTTTTTTTCTTTCTTTTTTGTTGGTTTGCTGATGGCTAAAAAGTAATAAACCAGTGTATGCAACAGATTCCACTCTGTTCATGTACTGAATGGAAGTAAATTGGCACCTCCTTCATCTGAAGCCTGATGGCGCCCCCAAGTTTACCATTGAGAATTGTTGCTTTGGTAACACATTCTATATAAATATGAGCCAATAATGCAGAATTCCAGATTGAACACATGCAAATTCAGTTCTACTATAGAAGATCAGACATGCTGCATATAACAGAACAGCAAGAAAAGTGCACGGCAACCTTGTTCTTGCTGCTGCTGGCTGCTTTAACAGGCGCAGATGATCCGTTGTGTAAACCACGTGGGAAACCTAAACATCCAAATTTTTCAAAGGAAGGCGATATCATCATCGGAGGGATTTTCTCATTTCATAGCAGCTGGAAGGACAGGGAGCTCTACTACACACATACGCCTCAACCTCTCCAGTGCACCAAGTAAGTCAGCATTCATTCATTAATAGTACCTATGTGGAGTTGAAATAACTACAACAGAACTTTTTAATGATAATACCTAAAAGTTTTGCTTACAATTAAATTAAACTGACTAATGTACAAGTTGTTTTTATCATGTTTAACCTAGTTTAAATCTGAGGGCATTCCAATTTGCCCAGGCGGCGATCTTTGCCATTGAGGAGATCAACAATAGTACAGATTTGCTACCGGGCATATCTCTCGGCTACAAGTTCTACGACTCCTGTGGCTCCCCTGCGACGGCTGTGAGGGCAGGACTTGCACTGACAAATGGATACGAGGATTCAGGCTCAGCTGCTGCCTGCTCCAACACAGCTGCAGTTCAGGCAATCCTTGGAGAGACCTCCTCTTCACCCTCCATGGCCATATCTACAGCCATTGGACCATTTCACATTCCTTTGGTAGGCAAGTACAATCAAACTGCCTGACAAATAATAAAATAAGTAAAACAGTCTAAAACTATTAAAAAGTACAATATTAATTACCGCGGACATGTATTTTTTATGGGGCATAGCGGTTTAATACAAGTGTTAGTTAAAGATTTATCAATCTCTTTGCAGATCAGTCACTTTGCTACCTGTGAGTGTCTCAGTGACAAAAACAAATATCCGTCATTTGTCAGAACCATCCCCAGTGATTATTACCAGAGCAGAGCACTGGCTCAGCTGGTGAAGCACTTTGGCTGGACCTGGGTTGGGGCAATCAGACAAGATGATGACTATGGAAACAATGGCATGGCTGCCTTTATTAAAGCTGCCCAACAACAGGGGGTCTGTATTGAGTACTCAGAGATAGTTTTCAGAACCTATTCTAAAGAGAAATTTTTGAGAGTTATGGAGATTATAAAGCAGTCCAGCTCTAAGGTGATTGTGGCATTCCTCTCTCACTTCGACATGGATGTGCTGATCCATGAACTAGCCCAGCACAATGTAACAGGCTACCAGTGGATCGGAAGTGAAGGCTGGATCTCTGACTCCTTCATTGCCAAAGTGGAGGGGCACCATGTCCTCAATGGAGCAATAGGCTTTTCCATCCCAAAAGCAAAGGTTACAGGCTTGCAGGACTTCCTCTTGGATGTTCTACCACTGAATTCATCTGGCAGTGTTATTTTCACAAAGTTCTGGGAAACCCTGTTTGGGTGCAAATTTCCCAACGGGAACACTTCAAAAAACACCAAAGCATGTACAGGCACAGAGGATTTGAGTGGAGTAGATAATACATACACTGATTTATCCCTGATGCACATCTTTAATAATGTCTACAAGGGAGTGTATGCTGTGGCCCACACACTCCAAGAGATTTTCACTTGCAATAATGATCTGTCCAACAGAAAGATATGTTTCAACAATGAACTACTGACACCACTGAAGGTATGTACTGTTAAACAAAGTAATTCAATTAAATAATGCTCATTATGTTTAATTTTACTATGCTAAGTACATTTCATTATGTTAATGTAAAGTTCACAATCCTTAAATTAAGCATACCTTTCATCTTGCCCCTTTTTGCAAATTGACTGTTTTTAAGAGAATGTCCTTCATTCATCTGTAATTCAAGTTTGTTATACCTGGGTGGTTTATCTACAGTTTCTACAGCGTTTGCTAAAAGTGCGTTTTAAAACCAAGGAGGGTGAAGAGGTTTATTTTGATGAGAATGGAGATCCAGCAGCAAAGTATGAGCTGGTTAACTGGCAGCAGAACAGCAAAGGCCAGATTGAGTTTGTTACAGTTGGATTTTATGATGAATCTTTACCTGTGGAGGAACACTTAACACTGAGCAATGTGTCAATTGTGTGGGCACAAAATTCAAACCAGGTGTGTTTATTAAATTTTTTCTTTTTAAACTGAAAAATATTGGTTTACACAGCTGTATTATAACAAATCAATATATTAGGAAGATTCAAAACAAGCAGAATAACAAATTCCCTCACCTATTGAAATGTAGAAATGGCGCGGTTAACATTTTTGGTAATTTCTATGGGGGAGTTTAATGCCTTCTCACAAAGCAGGTGAGAATATGTAATCATCAGCCATTAGAGGAAATACATTTTGATCCACTGCACACCGAACACATGGTTCATGCATAATTTTGTGGCCATGGCAACTACACTAAGGAGCCATGCCAATCCTACAGCAAAGATGTTCTGTCCACATACTTTGTGTTTGGCTCATTTTAGCAAATAGTAATGTTAAAATTAATGTTAAAATGAATTTAAGGATATTAGTTTTGACATTAAAATGCATACTTCCTGAAACCAAAATATACTCCAATTTAATGTACATTTCATCTGAACTGCAGGTGCCTGTGTCGATGTGCAGTGAGAGCTGTCCCCCAGGCACTCGGAAGCTTGTTCAGAGAGGAAAGCCTGTCTGCTGCTATGACTGTGTACCCTGTGCTGACGGAGAAATCAGCAACGCTACAGGTAATTCAGATTCAACACTAACCAGTATACAATGCTACAGGTAAATGAGTAAAGACAATGGTGTGGATTTGATCAACATGGCTAGTTAACTTATAAAAACTATATAATGACATGTTTTTCGATGTGTTAAAATCCATGTTATTACAAAATGTATTACAGTAATGATCAGTACAGTCATATTTCTCCACACTAATGCTTGCCTTATTTACTTTATTTTTAGATTCTATCGTGTGTATGCAGTGCCATTCAGACTACTGGTCAAATAAGAAGAGGGATGAATGTGTCATGAAGGAAACAGAATATTTATCCTATCATGAAATAATGGGAATATTGCTTGCATCAATCTCTTTACTTGGGACATGTACAACCAGTATCGTGGTGATAATTTTCTTCAGATATAGACAGACCCCCATTGTGAAAGCCAACAACTCAGAGCTGAGCTTCCTGCTGCTCTTTTCATTGAAATTGTGTTTCCTTTGCTCTCTTACCTTCATCGGCCAGCCCTCTGAGTGGTCCTGTATGCTGCGCCACACTGCGTTTGGGATCACCTTTGTCCTCAGCATCTCTTGTGTTCTGGGGAAAACAATAGTGGTGTTAATGGCCTTCAGGGCTGCACTTCCAGGCAGTAATATCATGAAGTGGTTTGGGCCTCTGCAGCAGAGACTGAGTGTTCTTGCTTTCACTCTCATACAGGTCTTTATTTGTGTGCTTTGGTTAACAATATCCCCGCCTTTTCCCAACAAGAACATGAAGCACTACAAAGAAAAGATCATTCTAGAATGTGATGTAGGATCAGCAGTGGGGTTCTGGGCTGTACTGGGTTATATTGGACTCCTCTCTATATTGTGCTTTGTTTTAGCTTTTCTGGCTCGTAAGCTGCCTGACAACTTCAATGAAGCCAAATTCATCACATTCAGCATGCTCATATTCTCTGCAGTCTGGATCACCTTTATACCAGCTTATGTCAGCTCACCTGGAAAGTTCACTGTAGCTGTGGAAATATTTGCTATTTTAGCTTCCAGTTTTGGAATGCTATTCTGTATCTTTTTACCAAAATGTTACATTATCTTACTAAAACCGGAGAAAAACAACAAAAAGAACTTAATGGGTAAAATGCCATCAAAATCTCTGTGAAACTGTCAAAATATTTATAGCACTCTCTCAAAGACCATGGATCTGTCAATTACACCTTTCACAGGTTTTACATAATTAACAATGTTTCACCAATAGCTGATTTTAACTAGTTTAATTTAGCCCCTTCACTAGCACCACCTTTTTGAACACAAGCCCGAAAGTAAAATGGTTAGTGTTCTTGAACCCCTTTGTCGACTGCCATAATCTTTTGTACGGTAACCCTTTGTTTGTTGTTTTCCAAGAGACAGAAATATTACTGAATTATAGTCACAGTATTACTGAAATATAGTCACAGAAGCTCAAGCACAGTCACCTTAAAGATCTTTTTTTTTTTGATAAGGATCATTCCCGTTATTGATGATGAGAAAAAAGCGATCAAGGCACTCTTGATAAGGAAAAGTAAAAAGCCTTTATTTAATGGCTAATGCATAGCAAGGATTAAAAACACACACCTACGCGTTGCGGCACACAGGCCATCATCAGAGTAACTGTGCCGTAACGCGTATGTGCGTGTTTTTAATCCTTGCTATGCATTAGGCATTAAATAAAGGCTTTTTACTTTTCCTTATCAAGAGTGCCTTGATCGCTTTTTTCTCATCATTCTATTCACCCTTGGACCAAAACGCACCTTTTTGGGATTTTACTTGTTACTTGTTTTACACAGACGCGCTCCTCTCTCTGTTTTTTCTATATTTCTCGTTATTCATGTCGTCTGTGGATTTCCGTGGAACACATAGAACGTACGGATTTGTTGTTTTGATTAAGCCTGTTTTGTGTCATGTTACAAAATAAGGAACCATTGTCACTATAACATTGGGATTGTAAAATAGAAGAACTTGCCCTTCATTGTAACATTTTGTTTTACGTGTCAATACATTTATATGATCCAAAAGTGCAAAGGAAAACTTCTTACATTGTTTGACAGCTGCAGGATGTATCCTTGTTTGCAAACTTCGCACAGTTGTTAAATGACTACCCCACTTCAAGATGATCCACTGACATTTTCTTGAGTGGCAACATAAGTTTGAAATGGAAAAAATTTAATTACAAAATCTTTAAAAACCTGGTCAGAAGCAGCTGACCACTCTGAATGATCAAAATGCGTCTCCCAAAATCTGATAGCATAGCTCATGAACAGTTAATCAGAAAGTACTGAAACTGTTATTCACAACATAACTTGGAAGATGTTGATGTATACACAAGGTAGTTTCCCAATGAATTTATTGAAATTCACATTCTGCTATGTGACGACATTCCGTCTATAATTGAGAAATTATCTAATCCCAGTACTGTAGCAAATTGAACACCTCCAACTAAATCACATAGACCTACTACAAACAAAAAAGCTGAAATTGCATGTTTTAAACAAATAATACTACCAGTTATCGATGAATACATTTTATACGTGGGACTACAAAAGTACATTTAATTTAATACAAAATTTAGTAACGTTATCCAGGTAGTTGCTCAATTAAAATGGTATTTTGTCAATGAATTTTATTTTTTGAAATAAAGGGGCTCTATTTTCAGGCTGGCACATGGCGTGAAAATTATAAATACAAATGAATGCATCTGTCCATGCTTGCCAAGGGTGTATGCCTTTATTCATAAGCACCATCGATCGCTAAAACGATGCAACACAATCGATTGAACTGCAAAAAAAAAAAAGGGGCTATCATAAAAAGCGGCAGCAATATTGTAATGAAAAACCATTTAATGAAAGGGGGAAACTGTACGAATCATGTTATTTAACTGGATAAATCCTGTTATTTTATGGGATGAGTATAATGAGTTATTGCTGTTATTCTACATGACTTTGACGGTGTTTTGAAAAAAATAAAAAGTTTGAATATTTTAACAGTTTCGCATATTTTTGGTAAAATCTTCTAAACATTGATATCTTTTACAGTGCACAATATTGATAATCATAATTAGGATGGAGCCTATAGCCTACTACATTGCCTGCCCAAAAAAAAAGTTGCTGTTGCACCCGGCATGGATAGTGCCCACTGTACAAGCCTCTGGACAGAAAGAAATGTGACGTTGCATAAGGTTTGTCGAAACAATGCCACGACGAATCCGCGCCGTAATCAAAGCTAAAGGCGGTCCAACTAAATATTAGCAACTTTTTTTTTGGCCAGGCAGTGTATTTACAGTGTTGTAGCCTACAGTGTGTAGTCTTTTTTTTTTCAAACTAGCTTCACTTTCCCTTCATAATAAGCTATTTTACTCATTACAGACGGGTGTCCGAAAAAGAACGGAATACAGTAGCCTACCCCCGGGACTTCTAAAAAAAGAAAAAAGACAATGCACAATAAATGCAACGTATGCATTTTTCCTGCTTGGGGGATTTATATTAAAATGAAATTGGAAGGTTAATGATCCACGAAAACGGTTTATTGCCTTTCGAATAGGTTATAATCATGCATGCATTGCTTGGGAAAGCCCCGAAATTAGCACCTGGCCATGCAGGCATGAATCGCATGAATCGTCTAATCTGACCGCAAAATTGCAACCAGGTCCACCAAAATTTTATTGCGCTGCTCCAATCTGCTGCTACGCCCCGCACAGCGGCTCTCCTCCCACTTCGCTAGTGCGACGACTCGCCATGCGCAGCTGGAAAATAGAGCCCATTGAATCAAATCTGACTGATGTGGTCAACATTGTAAATAAACCGTAGTGGCACTGTGCTCATTAGTTCCGTTTCTGCACACTAGGATTTCACTCTGTTATTTCTGAAGCTTGGTAAAAGTTGACAAAAATGCAAAAGAGTAATGTTAGCTAGCCAGCTCTTTTAAAGGGTAAGCACACTCTAGATCACTTTTTTTTTTTTAGCTGTAAACGTGTTTGTATGCCTACCTTATAATGAAGCTTATTCATGCATTCCGTTATTTCAACAATTCTGAAATAATATTGTATAT
Organism: Synaphobranchus kaupii; assembly: GCA_029718625.1. Taxonomy (NCBI): domain Eukaryota; kingdom Metazoa; phylum Chordata; class Actinopteri; order Anguilliformes; family Synaphobranchidae; genus Synaphobranchus; species Synaphobranchus kaupii. Next base: position 2,621,726 of record CM056378.1, read on the forward strand.
CATAAGAAACTGGTAGAAAAGCGTCTTTGTGTTGCCCCTAACGGTTGAAATTTCCTTTCTGCTCCACACATTGCCCCGCCCCAATCGTGATGTCAGAGTACCTTTTTGGAGGTACCACTATGTCATATGGATTATTATTTTTTAAATATATATACACCGATCAGCCACAACATTAAAACCACTGATAGGTGAAGTGAATAACATTGATCATCTCGTTGTTATTTTGGTTCTGTACTCTAGCACTTTGAGTTTGAAAGGATACAATGACAATGTGCGTGAAGTGCAGACTGTCAGCTTTAATTTGAGAGTATTTCCATCCATATCAGATAAACCGTTTAGAAATTATAGAACTTTTTGTACATAGTCCCCCCCCATTTCCGGCATCAAAAAATATTGGACAGTTTAACATAATGTAGAATAAAGTAATAATTTTTTATATTTGGTCGCATATCATTTGCATGCCATGACTTCCTGATGTCTGTGACCCAACACAGCGTCGGGTGGTTCTTCGCCTCAACGTCGTGCGGTTAAAACCGTGTAATGCACACCTCGTCGTTGATTATTGCTTACTTATATACCACTCTATATAAGAGCAAATGTTGGACATATGGCAAATAAATAAATTTAATTATTTTCCAAGTTAGAGATGATTTTTATTTTACTTAAGTCACTTCGTAAAAAGCACCACAAAAAATATGTAAAACTCCATAAGTTAGAGAGAAAAACACCTTCAATTAACCTGATAACATAAACAATTAGGCAACTACTTAGCTTTGAGCATTCACAAGGTTACTCACTAACTATCCCTAACAATGACTCAATTAATCCCTAACAATTAATTATCATTGTACAAACTTTGCAGATCAGTCACTTTGCTACCTGTGCATGCCTCAGTGACAAAACCAAACATCCATCATTTCTCAGAACCATCCCCAGTGATTATTACCAGAGCAGGGCACTGGCTCAGCTGGTGAAGCACTTCAGCTGGACCTGGGTTGGAGCTTTATGCAGTGACAATGACTATGGAATCGATGGCATGGCTGCCTTTATTAAAGCTGCCCAACAACAGGGGGTCTGTATTCAGTACTCAGAGCCCATTTTCAGAACCTATTCTAAAGAGAAAGTTTTGAGAATTATAGAGATTATAAAGCAGTCCAGCTCTAAGGTGATTGTGGCATTCCTCTACCACTTGGAGATGGACGTGCTGCTCCATGAACTAGCCCAGCACAATGTTACAGGCTACCAGTGGATCGCAAGTGAAAGCTGGATCTCTGACTCCTACATTGCCAAAGTGGAGGGGCACCAACTCCTCAATGGAGCAATAGGCTTTTCCATCCCAAAAGCAAAGGTTATAGGCCTGCAGGACTTCCTCTTGGATGTTCTACCACTGAATTCATCTGGCAATGTTATTTTCACAAAGTTCTGGGAAACCCTGTTTGGGTGCAAATTTCCCAACGGGAACACTTCAAAAAACACCAAAGCATGTACAGGCACAGAGGATTTGAGTGGAGTTGATAACACATACACTGATTTATCCCAGATGCAAATCTTTAATAATGTCTACAAGGGAGTATATGCTGTGGGACATGCACTCCAAGAGCTTTTAACTTGCAACAATGATGCTAAACTGTCCAACAGACAGACTTGTTTAAAAAAAGTGCTAAATGAACCATGGAAGGTATTTTTCAGATATTCAAATATGTATTAAAAATGATTTTCCGTGTTAAATGCTGCAGTTCTTTAATGTACAATATCACTCGACATTTTATTTTAACTCTCGCCTAGATTGTCTTTTTCCCTAAGTTTATTTTTGCTGTCTCACAAGAACATTGATTTGTGCATCTGGTTTGTGTGCAGCTTTTACAGCAATTGAAAAAAGTGTATTTCAAGACCAAGGAGGGCAAAGAGGTTTATTTTGATGAGAATGGAGATCCACCTGCAAAGTATGAGCTGGTTAACTGGCAGCAGAACAGCAAAGGCCAGATTGAGTTTGTTACAGTTGGACTGTATGATGCATCTTTACCTGTGGAGGAACGCTTAACACTGTGGAATGTGTCAACTGTTTGGGCACAAAATACACAACAGGTGAGTCCAATAAAATGTCAAGAATGAAGGCAAAGCTTATAGCTGTGTAGCCTACTCACCTGGAATATACTTATAGCTGTGTACTGTAATTTTCTTTTTTATTAACATTCCATTCAGTTTTTGGAATCCAACATTGTAAATCTTTATTAAATATTAAAATATAAAAGTAAATAAATTATGTCCTTGATTTGTACAAGATAAAATGCTTTATTTTAAAATGACTGTGAATTAAATCTACCACATGCATATTTCTGCTGCAATGAAGGTGCCTGTGTCAGTGTGCAGTGAGAGCTGTCCCCCAGGCACTCGGAAGGCTGTGCAAAGAGGAAAGCCTGTTTGCTGCTATGACTGTGTGCCCTGCGCTGAGGGAGAAATCAGCAATGCTACAGGTATTACCCTGCCATGTCACCCTGATTACTGGTCGAATAAAAGGAGAAACGAATGCATCCTGAAGGAAACAGAATATTTATCCTATCAGGAAATTATGGGAATATTGCTTGCAGCCATCTCCTTACTTGGAACATGCATAACCAGTATAGTGGTGATCATTTTCTTCAGACACAGACACACCCCCATTGTGAAAGCCAACAACTCAGAGCTGAGCTTCCTGCTGCTCTTTTCATTGAAACTGTGTTTCCTTTGCTCTCTTACCTTCATCGGCCGGCCCTCTGAGTGGTCCTGTATGCTGCGCCACACTGCGTTTGGGATCACCTTTGTCCTCTGCATCTCTTTTGTTCTGGGGAAAACAATAGTGGTGTTAATGGCCATCAGGGCTACAGTTCCAGGCACTAATGTCATGAAGTGGTTTGGGCCTCTGCAGCAGAGACTGAGTGTTCTTGCTTTCACTCTCATGCATACACTCCTTGGGTCTCATGTATCAATATGGTCATAAAAATTAGCGTATATTTGAGCGTACCAACTCACGTATGAAGATCTCATGTGTGATTTATCAAACTTCAAGCAAAAAACCACCGATCTGAGTGTAAATATGTTTGCAGCTTGCTAAATCAGACTTGATCATATATTAGGAAGCGTGTGCACATCATTATGAATTACCATACGCACACACCCATTTACTATCATATTTGGCAAGGCCACCTCTTTTAAACTGCACATGCCAAAACGGTTTTTTCAATATTATAGGCCATGGCGGGCAACAGGAAAGCAAAGAAGAATTTTTATGTGATGGTGAAATTGAAATGCTTCTGAATGAGCATAAAAACAAACCTATGTTTTTTTAGAGCTTTAGTAATAGTGTGCAGCCTAGGTCAAAAGTCGCTATGTGACAGAGGATAACCAGGGCTATAAATATTGCTTCCTCTGAATACAGCTGAGACAAAAAATAAATAAATAAAATAAAGTAACCCTTCACGAAAAATGTCTGGTGGTACAGGTGGAGGAAAGGGCATCCCGGACCTCTCACCTGCAGACGAGAGGTATCATTGGGAAAGTGGTCTCACGCGGACTCGTCACATAGCAACGCTTCTGCCCAAGCGTCGCTATGTGACGCCAAAGGTAGCCTTTTGCATCGTATATTGACGCAGCCTTTTGCGTCGTATATTGACGGTTGTGCCACATAATTTGTCTTTGGTTGTGGCACTTCAATATTATGCTTTTTTTATGCTTTTTTTTTCTTCATCTGGTAGAGTTACGTGAACTCTTGTGGTCGGGCTCGCCCACTATCTTAACAGTTCGGGCATGAGCCCGAGTTACATGAACTCCTGTGAGGTTATGTTTAGGGGTTGGGGGTGGGGTACGGGAATCACAAACTCAGAAAAATCTACGCGCACATGGCGAAGACTGAGCGGGCATGCTCACAGTCGGTTATCATGAGCAAAGCCTTCGCCATAGTAGGATTCGTAAATTTGCGACGAGTGCGTCAAATAATGACGCAAAAGGCCTCCTTCTGCGTCTAAAGGATGACTCCCGCCAACATCTTTTTCCATTTCCACTGCTTCTCTCACACCAGGGTGTGGCATTTGATCGGTCTCTGAGGCTAATAAAACTAGATCGCCCATTCTTAGAAAAAATATAAAAGGGGTACATTTTTGCGTCTTTCTTACAATATCACTGGTGACGCGTAACTATTTTCATATGGCTGTCTCCAATAAATCCTTATACAAAGGCAAGATTGAATAATTTTAACTGGCTCATGCTTCATTCCATTTAGGATACATGTGATGAGCAATTAATAACAATGTAATTACAAATCAACTTAGTAAAAATCAACTCATTCAGATATTAATTTGCCAATTGGGCTACACAATGTAAGAAACAGGTCGATCAAGTGTGTTTGCCCAGATGCATTAACGGCTTTTAATATTTTCACAAATGGAATACCTTGGAATGTATTTCACTCTTTTTCCGATCAGCTACTCATTTAAGGGGAAATCAGATTTTTAAGCTCAGGTTACTTACTTTATTTCAATACAGTTAACTAAAGTAAAGCTAAACTATGCTTTTCTCTTATTAGTAGCTGTGCTGTAGATGAACTACTTTCAGTGTCAAATAATTGGTATCTTGGTTAACTACATTTTCAGAGTAGCTTCCCCAATAGGCTACTGTATAATATAGCCAAATAACTTTAATGTGCGACAACGTTAATAAGACGTTCACCTATTTTGCCACCAGAACTAGCATTTAGTAGCCTATTATTCCGGCTTTGTGTGACATCATTTGATAGGTAATTATATATGATTGGTCAAGCACCTTTTCTCCTATGCGGAAATATGCAAAATGTTTTTCTCCTGCACAAACTTTCATCTTCAGTGTGCAAGGAACAATACAGAAATGTGGAATTTAATTATAACATATTTTTGTCCAAATTTAGCATACAAAAATTCAGACTTGGTGTTCAACAGCTTTTAGAATGACGTGAGTGCATTAAATGTTAACTTTAAAGCATTGGTAGGCAAAATAAACATGGAATAAAATCTTATTACACTAAAAACAATGTGTGCACATCTGAGAGGCTACCTTACAATTCTGTTGTGAATACTGCAGAAACTACTGGAGCATCACTAACAAGTGGTTCTTGTGGGCGTAAAGAACAGTAGCTCAGTTTGTCTCTGAACATAGGTGAAACAAGTTCTTCTTCAGGGGATTTTCTTATGCCTGTTCACACCTTCCCTCCAATGCCATGAGTTTTGCTGGAGCTTGCCATTAATCAATGATGTAAATTAGGAAAAAATGTTGAGTGAACCCAGTCTAGTAAAAAGAAAGTATATTCCATTCTATTTGTATAAAAATCTTCACATTCCTCATAGACTATGGGACACCGAGAGTGCCACAATAATAAATAAATGAATAAAAGAAATAAAAATAAAATAATCTGAAAAATAAAAATAAAATAATCTGAAAATAAATAAATAAATCTGTAAATGAATACAAAAATTAATAAATACAATAATCTAAAAATATTTTATAAGTAAATAAATATGGAAATGAATATAGAAATGTAAAGGTATGTGCAATTAATTTAACATAAATTTTTCATATATTATTTCACATTTATTTACTCATTTATTTCCATATATATTTCGCTGTTTATTTTCATATATTTTTTTGATTATATTCATTTATATATTTCTGTATATATTTTGCCATTTATTTATTTACTTATTTATATCCGTATTTCTTTCCGTATTTATTTCCATATACATTCCCCTATTTCCTTATTTCCCTACGAGCACATTATGTCAATCAACTTACTTTGGTCTGCCCACTAAGTCTGACCGAGGCAACCAACCTGTGTGTTTTTCTACAGTCTATGGTTCAGAGCGTTTCAGAGCAGAGCTTGAGAGCTGCAGATGGCGTTTTTCTACGTGAGCAAGTGCATTAATCATGGAGAAGTCAATTTCTCAATTACTGAGAGAAATGGTGGATAGGTTGTATATTGCCAAGTGAGCAATATAGCGATCTTGTAGGCTACCTGAGAAAGATAGGCCTATATCCCACCCTCTGCCTGCTAGCTAGATTGTTTATAGCATATAGCCTAGCTTGTAGTTTGACGTGCTCTTTCACCAGAAGGGAAATGGAAGTCCACCTGCAGTCCAACGCAGAGCAAAACAACAGCTTGAGCTAGCTTGGTTCTGTCTGTCACTTCAGTCCAACATAGCTTTTATATAAGGAAACATTGCTCGCTATCTGTTTTAGATTGGGAAATCTCAACATGACCCCTACATAACCGCCTACGTCTCCGTCTCCTCTGGTCATTAGTTTAACCGCATCGTTTGTTAGTTAGCCAACGTCTGTTAACCAACTGTAATTTCATAATTCACTCCAACAACGCTCCTTATGTAAAAGCTATGTTGGACTGAAGTGACAGAACACTAGCTCAAGCTGTTGTGTAGCTTTGCTCCGTGTTGGAATTCAGGTCCACTCGCATCTGGTGAAAGCGCACGTCAAAACTACAAGCTAATTTGCGCTTTTCTTGCATAATTTCTCCAATTACAATTAAAACGGAAATACTGTAGCTAATTGTGGTAGGTGCATAGCTATAAACCATTAATTGATTTTGGTGGACCATAAAATAATTACAGTCACAATGCTGAACACACTTTTTCATTGCAGCCTAAGGGTGGCATCAGCTATCATTCAAGTGTCACAAAGCGAAGTGCTAGGTCTGAAACTCAACAAAATTACTCTGCAGTGTTAAACCACGTTGATAACACACATTTGTCATAAATGTGCTACAATGGGAATAACCCATTTCAAACAACTTTAACTGGATGATTCTAATCATCATTATTCCCATTATAGTACGCCTACTTATTACCTTTCTTGACAATGAAAAAGATAGTGTTCAACATCGTGAGTTTTTGCAATTATTTTATGGTCCACCACAATCAATAAAGTAGCCTATAATTCATGTTAGGCCATTATAGCTTACGTAAGCTCTTACCTCAATCCACAGAAGGCCTATGTTACGGTTCCGAGTATGAACTGGATCCAAATGCACGACTCAACACACAGGAATTTCCAATAACTCCAATAATTTATTGCTTCGACCAGAATTCCTCCTGAAGCATAGGGAGAATAGACAGACAAGACAGAAACCAGAGACAGATTAGCAGGGGATCAGCGGGAGCGGGAGAGGACAGGGACTGGATGGTGGCAGGAATCCGGGCTGGTTGAGCAGAGGAGGAGCGAGGAGTGGGAGAGTGGAGTGGGCACGAACAGCTGCAGGTTAGCAGAGCTGGAAAACCGGCTGGATGCACACACAGCAGCAGGTTGGCAGAACAGCAGCACAGGCAGGATGCACACAAGGCTGTAGGTGGCAGAACTGGAGCACAGGCAGGATGCACACACAGCTGCAGGCTGGTAGACTTGGAACTAAAGTTAGTAACAGCGAGGCAGGACAGAATGAACAGCGTGTTAACGCCGTTCCTGGCGAGAGCTAATTAAAGCTGGACAAGACTGGAAATAGCGAGTTAACGCTGATTCAAAACGAAAGCTTTTCAGCAGGCAAGACAGGACTAGATACAACGCATCCACGAGACAAGACCAGAGTGTTACTACAAAGACATTAACGAACTTAACGAACTGGCACAGGACAAAGAACACCGGGTGACTAAATACAAAAGTTAACAAGTATCAATTAAGTGTCGCGTGCGAATGTATGCGTGAGTGATTAACGGAGCCGAGAGTGTGCAGAATGCATGCGGAGAGAAGGAAAGGGATAGGTGGGTAAAGAGTAGTGGAACAGAGTGACACGAAAGGGAAAACCACGCCCAGCCTGCAGCATGAGGGAAACAAACAGGAAAACAAACAACACGATACGAGAGGGGACAGGTAAAACACGGGACACAGAAGGACGGGAGTGAGAGCATCACACCTAGCCTATTACCATTTTAATTATAATTGGAGAAATTATGCAAAAGAAAAAGGCAAATCATTCATAGCATAGCTTGTAGGCTAGTTTGACGTGCGCTTTCACCTGAAGGGAAGTGGAAAGCTGCAGGGGAGTCACCTGCGAACAAAGGCGACATTGAACATGGTTATGCAGCGAGCTTTCTCAGGTAGCCTACAAGATCCCTAGATTGCTCACTTAGCAATATACAACCTATCCGCCGTTTCTCTCAATATTTGAGAATTTGACTTCTCCATTAATGTAGCTACTTGCTCACATAGCTAGAAAAACGCAATCTGCAGCTCTGCTCTGAACCGCTCTGAACCATAGACTGTAGAAAAACACATAGGTTGGTCGGTCAAACTTAGTGGGCGGACCAAAGCAAGTTGATTGACAGATTGTGCTCGTAAGGAAATACGGAAATAGGGGAATATATATGGAAATAAATACAGAAAAATATACGGATATAAATAAATAAGTAAATAAATAAATAAATAACAAGCAAAATATATAAATAATTTTTTTTTTTTTAAATATATGAAAATAGCTAAATATATATGGAAATAAATTAATAAATAAATGTGAAATAATATTGAAAAAGAATAAACGTATGAAAAATTTATGTTAAATTAAATAATTACGAAAAAATGTATGGAAAACATTTTAATTGCACGTACATTTACATTTCTACTTTAATTTCCAGATTTATTTATATATTTTTAAATTATTTTATTTGTTCATTTTCATATTTATTTTCATATTTTATTCAGTTTTATATTTCCACATGTATTTATTTATTTATTTATTTTTTTTTTTGTGGCACTCTCTGTGTTCCATAATAGACAACATCTACAACAATCCTGGGATTGTTTTAGACAGGAAGGTGAATCATTAAAGCTCTGGTATCAAAACGCTGAATTAAATCATGGAAAACAACACCCAAAACAGTCTGCAATATTTTCAGATTGTGATATATAAATGGGGAGGGATTTATTCATAAGAGAGTTTTATGTTTTTTCCTTTCTTTTTTGTTGGTTTGCTGATGGCTAAAAAGTAATAAACCAGTGTATGCAACAGATTCCACTCTGTTCATGTACTGAATGGAAGTAAATTGGCACCTCCTTCATCTGAAGCCTGATGGCGCCCCCAAGTTTACCATTGAGAATTGTTGCTTTGGTAACACATTCTATATAAATATGAGCCAATAATGCAGAATTCCAGATTGAACACAGGCAAATTCAGTTCTACTATAGAAGATCAGACATGCTGCATATAACAGAACAGCAAGCAAAGTGCACGGCAACCTTGTTCTTGCTGCTGCTGGCTGCTTTAACAGGAGCAGAGGATCCTTTGTGTAAACTACGTGGGGAGCCTGAATATCCAAATTTTTCAAAGGAAGGCGATATCATCATCGGAGGGATTTTCTCATTTCATAGCAGCTGGAAGAACAGGGAGCTCTCCTACACACACACTCCTCAACCTCTCCAGTGCATCAAGTAAGTCAGCATTCATTCATTAATAGTACCTATGTGGAATTGAAATAACTACAACAGAACTTTTTTTAATGATAATACCTAAAGGTTTTGCTTTCAATTAAATTAAACTGACTAATGTACAATTTATTTTTATCATGTTTAACCTAGTTTAAATCTGAGGGCATTCCAATTTGCCCAGACGGCGATCTTTGCCATTGAGGAGATCAACAATAGTACAGATTTGCTACCCGGCATATCTCTCGGCTACAAGTTCTACGACTCCTGTGGCTCCCCTGCGACGGCTGTGAAGGCAGGACTTGCACTGACAAATGGATACGAGGATTCAGGCTCAGCTGCTGCCTGCTCCAACACAGCTGCAGTTCAGGCAATCCTTGGAGAGACCTCCTCTTCACCCTCCATTGCCATATCTACATCCATTGGACCATTTCACATTCCTTTGGTAGGCAAGTACAATCAAACTGCCTGACAAATAATAAAATAAGTAAAACAGTCTAAAACTATTAAAAAGTACAATATTAATTACCACGGACATGTATTTTTTATGGGGCATAGCGGTTTAATACAAGTGTTAGTTAAAGGTTTATCAATCTCTTTGCAGATCAGTCACTTTGCTACCTGTGAGTGTCTCAGTGACAAAAACAAATATCCATCATTTGTCAGAACCATCCCCAGTGATTATTACCAGAGCAGAGCACTGGCTCAGCTGGTGAAGCGCTTTGGCTGGACCTGGGTTGGGGCAATCAGAGCAGATGATGACTATGGAAACAATGGCATGGCTGCCTTTCTTAAAGCTGCCCAACAACAGGGGGTCTGTATTGAGTACTCAGAGATAGTTTTCAGAACCTATTCTAAAGAGAAATTTTTGAGAGTTATGGAGATTATAAAGCAGTCCAGCTCTAAGGTGATTGTGGCATTCCTCTCTCACTTGGACATGGATGTGCTGCTCCATGAACTAGCCCAGCACAATGTTACAGGCTACCAGTGGATCGGAAGTGAAGGCTGGATCTCTGACTCCTATATTGCCAAAGTGGAGGGGCACCATGTCCTCAATGGAGCAATAGGCTTTTCCATCCCAAAAGCAAAGGTTACAGGCTTGCAGGACTTCCTCTTGGATGTTCTACCACTGAATTCATCTGGCAGCGTTATTTTCACAAAGTTCTGGGAAACCCTGTTTGGGTGCAAATTTCCCAACGGGAACACTTCAAAAAACACCAAAGCGTGTACAGGCACAGAGGATTTGAGTGGAGTAGATAATCCATACACTGATTTATCCCTGATGCAAATCTTTAATAATGTCTACAAGGGAGTGTATGCTGTGGCCCACACACTCCAAGAGATTTTCACTTGCAATAATGATCTGTCCAACAGAAAGATATGTTTCAACAATGAACTACCGACACCACTGAAGGTATGTACTGTTAAACAAAGTAATTAAATTAAATAATGCTCATTACATTTAATTTTACTATGCTGAGTACATTTCATTATGTTAATGTAAAATGTCTTCACAATCCTTAAATTAAGCATACCTTTCATCTTGCCCCTTTTTGCAAATTGACTGTTTTTGAAAGAATGTCCTTCATTCATCTGTAATTCAAGTTTGTTATACCTGGGTGGTTTATCTACAGTTTCTACAGCGTTTGCTAAAAGTGCGTTTTAAAACCAAGGAGGGTGAAGAGGTTTATTTTGATGAGAATGGAGATCCAGCAGCAAAGTATGAGCTGGTTAACTGGCAGCAGAACAGCAAAGGCCAGATTGAGTTTGTTACAGTTGGATTTTATGATGAATCTTTACCTGTGGAGGAACACTTAACACTGAGCAATGTGTCAATTGTGTGGGCACAAAATTCAAACCAGGTGTGTTTATTAATATATATTTTTTTAAACTGAAAAATATTGGTTTACACAGCTGTATTATAACAAATCAATATATTAGGAAGATTCAAAACAAGCAGAATAACAAATTCCCTCACCTATTCAAATGTAGAAATGGCGTGGTTAACATTTTTGGTAATTTCTATGAGTTTAATGCCTTCTTACCTCTCACCTGTAACAAAGCAGCTGAGAATATGTAATCATCAGCCATTAGAGGAAATACATGTGAGCAAATTTTGATCCACTGCACACCGAACACATGGTTCATGCATAATTTTGTGGCCATGGCAACTACACTAAGGAGCCATGCCAATCCTACAGCAAAGATGTTCTGTCCACATTGCATACTTTGTGTTTGGCTCATTTTAGCAAATAGTAGTGTTAAAATTAATGTTAAAATTAATTTAGATGGATATTAGTTTTGACATTAAAATACATACTTCCTGAAACCGAAATATACTCCAATTGAATGCACATTTAATCTATACTGCAGGTGCCTGTGTCGATGTGCAGTGAGAGCTGTCCCCCAGGCACTCGCAAGGCTGTTCAGAGAGGAAAGCCTGTCTGCTGCTATGACTGTGTGCCCTGTGCTGATGGAGAAATCAGCAACGCTACAGGTAATTCAGATTCAACACTAACCAGTATACAATGCTACAGGTAAATGAGTAAAGACAATGGTGTGGATTTGATCAACATGTCTAGTTAACTTATAAAAACTATATAATGACATGTTTTTCGATGTGTTAAAATCCATGTTATTACAAAATGTATCACAGTAATGATCAGTACAGTCATATTTCTCCACACTAATGCTTGCCTTATTTACTTTATTTTTAGATTCTATCGTGTGTATGCAGTGCCATTCAGACTACTGGTCAAGTAAGAAGAGGGATGAATGTGTCATGAAGGAAACAGAATATTTATCCTATCATGAAATAATGGGAATATTGCTTGCATCAATCTCTTTACTTGGGACATGTACAACCAGTATCGTGGTGATCATTTTCTTCAGATACAGACAGACCCCCATTGTTAAAGCCAACAACTCAGAGCTGAGCTTCCTGCTGCTCTTTTCATTGAAACTGTGTTTCCTTTGCTCTCTTACCTTCATCGGCCAGCCCTCTGAGTGGTCCTGTATGCTGCGCCACACTGCGTTTGGGATCACCTTTGTCCTCTGCATCTCTTGTGTTCTGGGGAAAACCATAGTGGTGTTAATGGCCTTCAGGGCTGCACTTCCAGGCAGTAATATCATGAAGTGGTTTGGGCCTCTGCAGCAGAGACTGAGTGTTCTTGCTTTCACTCTCATACAGGTCCTTATTTGTGTGCTTTGGTTAACAATATCCCCTCCTTTCCCCAACAAGAACATGAAGCACTACAAAGAAAAGATCATTCTAGAATGTGATGTAGGATCAGCAGTGGGGTTCTGGGCTGTACTGGGTTATATTGGACTCCTCTCTATATTGTGCTTTGTTTTAGCTTTTCTGGCTCGTAAGCTGCCTGACAACTTCAATGAAGCTAAATTCATCACATTCAGCATGCTCATATTCTCTGCAGTCTGGATCACCTTTATACCAGCTTATGTCAGCTCACCTGGAAAGTTCACTGTAGCTGTGGAAATATTTGCTATTTTAGCTTCCAGTTTTGGAATGCTATTCTGTATCTTTTTACCAAAATGTTACATTATCTTACTAAAACCAGAGAAAAACAACAAAAAGACCTTAATGGGTAAAATGCCATCAAAATCTCTGTGAAACTGTCAAAATATTTATAGCACTCTCTCAAAGACCATGGATCTGTCAACTACACCTTTCACAGGTTTTACATAATTAACAATGTTTCACCAATAGCTGATTTTAACTAGTTTAATTTAGCCCCTTCACTAGCACCACCTTTTTGAACACAAGCCCGAAAGTAAAATGGTTAGTGTTCTTGAACCCCTTTGTCGACTGCCATAATCTTTGGTATGGTAACCCTTTGTTTGTTGTTTTCCAAGAGACAGAAATATTACTGAATTATAGTCACAGTATTACTGAAATATAGTCACAGAAGCTCAAGAACAGTCACCTTAAAGATCTTTTTTTTTTTGATAAGGATCATTCCCGTTATTCATGATGAGAAAAAAGCGATCAAGGCACTTTTGATAAGGAAAAGTAAAAAGCCTTTATTTAATGGCTAATGCATAGCAAGGATTAAAAACACACACCTACGCGTTGCGGCACACAGGCCATCATCAGAGTAACTACAGGATGTATCCTTGTTTGCAAACTTCGCACAGTTGTTAAATGACTACCCCACTTCAAGATGATCCACTGACATTTTCTTGAGTGGCAACATAAGTTTGAAATGGAAAAAATTTAATTACAAAATCTTTAAAAACCTGGTCAGAAGCAGCTGACCACTCTGAACGATCAAAATGCGTCTCCCAAAATCTGATAGCATAGCTCATGAACAGTTAATCAGAAAATACTGAAACTGTTATTCACAACATAACTTTGAAGATGTTGATGTATACACAAGGTAGTTTCCCAATTAATTTATTGAAATTCACATTCTGCTATGTGACGACATTCCGTCTATAATTGAGAAATTATCTAATCCCAGTACTGTAGCAAATTGAACACCTCCAACTAAATCACATAGACCTACTACAAACAAAAAAGCTGAAATTGCATGTTTTAAACAAATAATACTACCAGTTATCGATGAATACATTTTATATGTGGTACTACAAAAGTACATTTAATTTAATACAAAATTAAGTAACGTTATCCAGGTAGTTGCTCAATTAAAATGGTATTTTGTCAATGCATTTTATTTTTTGAAATAAGGAGGCTCTATTTTCAGGCTGGCACATGGTGTGAAAATTATAAATACAAATGAATGCATCTGTCCATGCTTGCCAAGGGTGTATGCCTTTATTCATAAGCACCATCGATCGCTAAAACAATCGATTGAACTGCAAAAAAAAAAAGAGGCTATCATAAAAAGCGGCAGCAATATTGTAATGAAAAACATTTCATGAAAGGGGGAAACTGTACGAATCATGTTATTTAACTGTATAAATCCTGTTATTTTATGGGATGAGTATAATGAGTTATTGCTGTTATTCTACATGACTTTGACGGTGTTTTGAAAAAAATTAAAAGTTTGAATATTTTAACAGTTTTGTATTTTTTTGGTAAAATTTTCAAAACATTGATATTTTTTACAGTGCACAATATTGATAATCATAATTAGGATGGAGCCTATAGCCTATTACATTGCCTGGCCAAAAAAAAAGTCGCTGTTGTACCCGGCATGGATAGTGCCCACTGTACAAGCCTCTGGAGGCAGTTATGATCTGGGGTTGCTTCAATTGGTCAGGTCTAGTTATGCAGCAATAAAATTAAGTCAACTGAGTCCCTGAATGTACTGAATGACCAGGTTATCCCATAAATGGGCATATTCCAGGACCACAATGCCAAGATTCATTGGGCTCAAATTGTGAAAGAGTGGTTCAGAGAGCATGAGGAATCATTTTCACACATGAATTGGCCTTTGAAAGCCTTTGGGATGTGCTGGAGAAGACTTTACGGATTGGTTCAACTCTCCAGTCGTCAATACAAGATCCAAAAATGAATGCAACTCTGGACAGAAAGAAATGTGACGTTGCATAAGGTTTATCGAAACAATGCCACGACGAATGCGCACCGTAATCAAAGCTAAAGGCGGTCCAACTAAATATTAGAGTGTGCAACTTTCTTTTTGGCCAGGCAGTGTATTTACAGTGTTGTAGCCTACAGTGAGTAGTCTATGTCTTTTCAAACTAGCTACACTTTCCCTTCATAATAAGATATTTTTCTCATTGCAGACGGGTGTCCGAAAAAGAACGGAATACAGTAGCCTCCCCCGGGACTTCTAAAAAAAAAAAAAAAGACAATGCACAATAAAAGCAACATATGCATTTTTCCTGCTTGGGGGATTTATATTAAAATGAAATTGGAAGGTATATGATCGACGAAAACAGTTTATTGCCTTTCGAATAGGTTATGATCATGCATGCATTGCTTGGGAAAGCCCCGAAATTAGCACCTGGCCATGCAGGCATGAATCGCATGAATCGTCTAATCTGACCGCAAAATTGCAACCAGGTCCACCAAAATTTTACTGCGCTGCTCCAATCTGCTGCTACGCCCCGCACAGCGGCTCTCCTCCCACTTCGCTAGTGCGACGACTCGCCATGCGCAGCTGGAAAATAGAGCCCATTGAATCAAATCTGACTGATGTGGTCAACATTGTAAATAAACCGTAGTGGCACTGTGCTCATTAGTTCCGTTTCTGCACACTAGGATTTCACTCTGTTATTTCTGAAGCTTGGTAAAAAGTTGACAAAAATGCAAAACAGTAATGTTAGCTAGCCAGCTCTTACTCTTTTAAAGGGTAAGCACACTCTAGATCTCTTTTTTTGAGCTGTAAACGTGTTTGTATGCCTACCTTATAATTGTAGGGAATATTCATTTAAATCTATATACAAGACACCAAAAATGTAGGGGACATACCTCTATTTATACACGGGGCATCACTTATGTACTGCAATACGCCACTACCATCCTTATACAACTGGTGGCATAGTTTTTGTATAATAAATCAGTCTCATAAAATGTATATATTATTCTCAAAAGAGAATATACTAACTAAAAATGGGTAACTTGAATTAATAATTAATTACCAAAAAAAATACACATTAATAATTGTCTTAGCAAAATCACAATATTATGTACTCAGTTTATACCGAGTTAATATAAATGATCCAGCTAGAAGGTGAAGGCATTTGGGGAATCCCTGCGATTAGCATTGGCTGATTCAGTTCACCACAAGAGCAACATTAATAGAGGCAATCTTGGATAAATGTATTAGTTTATTGAACACAAAGTACCAAACAGAGCAAGGCACGATTCACTACTATAATGTACAACATGTCATGGTTTTGGACCCTGTTGTCCCATGCGGTCGTTTTCCTCAGTGGCCACGCGAGGGCGCTGCCCTTTTGGTGGATGCTTGCTCTGCCCTGCTGAGTTGGGGGAGTCTCTGTTTAGCGTTTCACCTGTTCGTGGTTCCCTGAGAGTTATATAAGCCTACCGTTTCCTTTGTTCGGGGCTTCGACATTAATTGTTAATTGTTTTGTATTGTGGTGTATTGTTGGCTGTGAGTGCTCGTACCATTTTGGCTACTCGCCCATTTTTAGCGTCTCTTTGAAGAGGCAGGGCTTATTTCTTACTGGCTTTGTAGTGGATTATCTCGTAGAAGTTTGGGACTGTAAATCTCTGCTCTAGTTCGTCTGTGTGTGTTTTCCTCCATGTATGGAGATTTGGGCGATGGTCGGAACTGTGTTCTGTTCGCCTCTCGGTGCATGTCGTCTCATGGGAGATCTGGCGTTTCGCTTCGGCTGGGTTGCTTAGCTTGTAGAAGTGTAGAGTAGCTGTTCTTTGTCCCTTTTCGCCGGTTAATGGTTTTCTTATAGAGAGACCTGGCGTGTTAGCTTCTACTGATTTCCGGGTTACGGTAAGCCAGTTAGTAGCTTGGTACGTTTATTCCCTGTTTTGTCTCCTTCTCATAGACTGCGTTCTCCTTTGTTGTGAGTCGGGGTTTTGTTACTTATTCCTTTACTGTGAGGCTAGGGCGTGTGTTTATTTAAGTTCGCGGTGTCTTTTGGTTAGTAAGTTTTGGGACGACGGTGCTCCGTCGGCTCACCTGTAAAATGTTTCTCATGTGAGATCGGGTGTTTACCCAGGTATGTTTGCTGCATTAGACTGCGAACTTATTTAAGTAGCCATGGAACGTTAAGTCTCTGTTCCTGTTTGCCTCGTTATCTTTCTCCTTATTAAGAGGCTAGGGCGCTTGTTTGATCTAGTTTGCGTGAGTCTCTGGTTAGTAAGTTATGGGACGACGGTGCTCCGTCGGCTCGCCTGTAAATGTCTCTCCCTCTTGGGAGATCGGGTGTTTGCCCAGGTACGTTTGCTGCATTGGACTGCGCACTTATTTAACTAGAACGTTAAATCTCTGTTCTTGTTCGCCTAGTTACATTTCTCCTGTCTGTGAGGCAGGGCTTGTGCTTGTGTTAGTCTGTTTAACCCATGGTTAGGGTGCAGCTGTCCTGTTCATCTCTTTTTGTGCTTTCCTTCTCCGTGTATAGGAGATGTGGGCGATGGTTCGGAACTGTAGTTCTGTTCGTCCTTCAGTGCAATTTGTCTCTTAGGGTGACTGGATGATATTGTGGACATGTTTGCGTGTGACTGCGAGCCTTGAAGCCGTGGAACGTTAATTATCTGTTCCTGTTCGCCTCGTTACATTTCTCCTGTCTGAGAGGCAGGGTTTATGCTTGTGTTAGTCAGGTTAGCCTATGGTTAAGGTGCAGCTGTCCTTCATCTCTTTTTGTGCTTTCCTTCTCCGTGTATAGGAGTTGTGGGCGATGGTTCGGAACTGTAGTTCTGTTCGTCCTTCGGTGCAATTTGTCTCTTAGGGAGACCTGTTATGATGTTGGACATGTTTGCGTGTGACTGCAAGATTTTAAGCCACGGAACGTTGGATCTGTTCCTCTCGCCTTCTCATACTATCCTATTATTTTTTGCAGTGTTTGTTTGTGTTTTATGTGGTTTACGCTCCCGCCCGTTATGTGTCTCGTTTTCCGAGACAGGGCGCGTGTTTATTTCCGGCTGTTCTGATCCCTGTCTTTGTGCTCTACTGGGCGATTGGCAGTGGGCCGGTTAGTATCGTTGTGTGTTCCTTGTCTTGTCTCCTTCCCTTATCTGCGGGGTATCCCGCCTTAGTGGCCTAAGGGCTTAATGATTCCCCTTGCTGCGTTTGGCTCCTCCCACCTCACACGTCACGCCCCATTACACAACAAACTGTGTGTGTGTGTGTGTGTGTGTGTGTGGGGCGCGTTGGGTGCATGTGAGGTTTCCATGTTTTCCTGCGTGTGGGGGGTTGCCTCGGACACGTGTTCAGACAGAACAAATAAACTAAAATGGAGGGAGGTTTGAAACTAGCCTTCGCTGGAGCTAGCTAATGGTGGCGCATGAACCATACCATACACATAGGGGATAGCCGTTAGCTTATCGATGCATGTGCGTTGAGATCAGCGTGCAGTGTTAACATTACGACTGGTGAATGTTTAAAGACAGATCACATGCAAGATCTGTGCGTGATGCATTAAACCTAACGCACCGCGTGGATGGCTTAAAACCATCCAAAGTAAAACGGTAACACAAAACCTTTACATAACACACATTAACTCCTTCGCGACGGCCCTATTAAAAATGGTTCGAATTCGAACCATAGCGTCATTTGTCTCTCTGCTATTGGTTAACCGTGGATTCGCGGTCGTTTTCATTTGAAAATGTTTTGGATAGTCAGCCAATGATTGCACAGATATTCTTGGCTGTGTGACGTGGTTCATTTACACTGCACTGTTGACGCGCAATACGTTTCACTTTCACTTTCTTCTCCGCTTTCCATTCCTCCATGTTCAGAATCAAAGTCACTGTCATTATCATCGTTGTGCATAGTGCATATTTCAGCAACTTCGTCAGTAGGAAACCGGCGTTTACCACTGGCCGAAGCCATTTCGGAAAGGCTTGTAAAGACATATTGCGCGTCAACAGTGCAGCGTAAATTAACCACGTCACACAGCCAAGAATATCTGTGCAATCTTTGGCTGACTATCCAAAACATTTTCAAATGAAAACGACCGTGAATCCACGGTTAACCAATAGCAGAGAGACAAATGACGCTATGGTTCGAATTCGAACCATTTTTAATAGGGCCGTTCTATAGTGATGGGCAAAACAGTTCACTTCAGTGACACGAATCACTAGAATCAGTTCATTAAAAAGATTCGTTCAAAAGATTCGTTCACCGAATCGTTCAGTGCTTGGGCGGAGCTCCGACTGCGTACTGCGTATTGAAGTGAACTGAAACGGCCGAACAGTTCATGCGGAAGTGCTGTCGCTTTGACAAATGCGTTTACAAATCTTGATATTTTAAAAGTTTCCTCGTTGAATATCAATATATATCAATATCGCTGGTTTTCAATGACTTTTAAGTCTTAACTTGCTGGGCCTGATTCTGGCAGTTTGAGCCGCTGATTATCACTCAGGATCACGTCACGTTAACTCACTGTGTCTAGTAGCCTTCAGTGAACGGATCACTCAACTTGCACCGTTCTGTCACAGTTTAAGGATCTGGGAGACAGTCTCAGCCACTAGTGTTGTGTCGTTTGCGAACGTCCCCCGGGGGATTCGCAGTGAACGAATCACTACACGTTCGCTCGCAGAAGTCCACTCTGCACGCTCGCTGCCTCGCTCGGCGCCCGCCCACCCGTGAATTTTTTTTATAATTTTATTTTTTTAATAAACTTTATTTCGAACAATTTAGGAAATAAATTAGAGAAAAAAAAAAAGAAAAAAAAACTTTCTAGTATACAACACGCAAACACGGTACTCATTTCGGCTATACAATACTTAGAACAATACGTCCGAAATGGAATAGGAAGAAGCAAATGCGAATGATTCGTTCAGCACAGCAGAACTAGTTCGCAAGGGACGAATCACGTTCGCTCGCGGCAGTCCCTCCCCCTCCCTGCACGGTGCACACTCGCTGCTGATCAGATCCGTTCGAGAGCTCAACTGAACTGAGAAATGAACGGATCTTTTCAGTAAGTGATTCAGTTCAGTTCGTTCACCCAAAAGATTCGGTCTTTTGAACGAATCGTTCGCGAACGACACAACACTACCGTTCTAGTCGCGAAGGAGTTAACCATTCAATAGTACAGTTACACACATCCAGTCATAACATGTTGCGGTTGCTAACTAATATACTATTGCCCATGTTACAGCCTTACTTGAATCAAAGTCTTTTTGATGGTTTCCTGCGTTGGATTGCACACTCACAACAAAAGGGGAAAACCGGTTGCCCAATCCTGTGGTTGCAGTTCGTAGGGTTGTGATAGATAGGGGAACCGTCTGCCTCATCTTGGGTCCCTGGAACAGGTTTCTTTCGTCGTCAGGGTTGCAGTTTGTACGGGATAATGGAACCGGTCGCATTATCTCTCCCGAACTATGCAGCGTCATCCTACTGTAGACTGCTTGTCTCTTTGGGGACTCACTGGCGGTGCTCTGCTGCAGGATCAGGGGGGCTGCGTGGTCCGCTTGGTGGTTCTTCTTGACCACCGGGTGCTCGCGTTGCCTCCTTGCATCTCGTCTCCGGTCCTCCTCCAATAGCCGGGGGTAGATGAGCCCGCCTCGCTCAGTTGGATCGGTGTCATGGACGACCGTGCTTCCTTATGGAGTGAGGTTCTCTTCCCCAGGCGTGTAGGCAGCGGGGCCGTGAGACGAGACAGTAAAGGCCCTGCCGCGTTGAGCTGACGAACTGGGGAGAACTGGGCGTGTTGCCCCTTTATAAACTTTATTGCCAGTCGCGCATTCCGCTGTGCAGTGTCACGTTACAGTGCGGAAATCACAACTGGTACAACGTCTTACGTCACTTCCAACGTGGAGGAGGAGCCTCCTGTGGACTGTATGGAATTGTAGCGATACTATAACCTCTCCGCATTTGAATGAATCTCTATGGGAATTGGGTGGTTGGGACTAGATTTAGCTGTAAATAACATTGGAAGAGTATGGAACACATGGTTGGCGAAACGGTTCATCCGATATGGATGAAAATACCCTCAAATTAAAGCTGACAGTCTGCAGTTCAACCTCATTGCCATTGTATCCTTTCAAACTCAAGGTGCTAGAGTACAGAACCAAAATAACAAAAAATGTGTCACTGTCCAATGAATTATGTATTACATCACACTGTATAAGGTGATGTAAATGTCAGAGATGGATCACTGTTCTTTTGAATATATTTTTTGTCAACATCAGATCAGCCACTTTTGCCACATGTGCATGTCTGAGTACCAGAAATGAGTTCCCTTCATCCTTCAGAACCATTCCCAGATTATTACCAGAGCAGTGTTCTTGCTTTCACTCTCAGGTCCTTATTTGTGTGCTTTGGTTAACTATATCCCCTCCTTTCCCAAATAAGAACAAAGAAAAGATCATTCTAGAATGTAATGTGGGATCAGCAGTGGGGTTGTGGGCCGTACTGGGTTATATTGGGCTCCTCTGTATATATCTCTATTTTGTGCTTTGCTCGTAAGCTGCCTGACAACTTAAATTAAGCCAAAACCTGAATTAAACTCAAGAAAATGTGATCTAACATAATACATTAAATGATTAGATGTAATAATAATCATTGTATTAAATACTTTTATACATAATTAAAGAAGCAAACTACATGGTATATTTACTGATATACCACTCCACATAAGAGCAAATGTTGGACATATGGCAAATAAATAAATTAAATTATTTTCCAAGTTAGAGATGATTTTTATTTTACTTAAGTCACTTTGTAAAAAGCACCACAAAAAATATGTAAAACTCCATAGGTTAGAGAGAAAAACACCTTCAATTAACCTGATAACATAAACAATTAGGCAACTACTTAGCTTTTACCATTCACAAGGTTACTCACTAACTATCCCTAACAATGACTCAATTCAAAATATAATTCACAAAACTACATCCATGAACAAAATGGTGTTGTAATTTGTTGTAAAAATAAATATTTAGACATACAGACAAAAATCTTCAGAAAGACAGGTGCAGTCCTCCAGAGGAAGAAAGGGGGAACAGGTGAGATTGAATCTCATATCCACTAGTAGTTAGCAAGGTTGTGTCATGAGTGATAGGGGCTGTGTTGTAGCCAATAGCTACATGCAAGCAGAACATTTGTCTGCCCACTGGGAAACACAGACACTCCCCATGTCAGGCTCCTCACAAAGGTTATCAGCATAGTCCTATATAAGTGACTTGGACAATGCTGCAGTACCCGTGGACACTGGCAGATTGAGACACATACATCCTCAGAGATGCTGCTGCTTGCACACAGCTTGGTACTTGTCTTGTTTGCTGGCCTTGGAAAACCTGTCTGTCGACCATATGGAGATCAAGAATTCTCACAGTTTTCAAAAGAAGGCAAGATCACACTAGGAGGCATTTTTCCATTTCATAAAAATCCAGTAAATGTGAATCCGATGCTTCAATTCAACCCTGGAAGTATTCAATGTGATGGGTAAGCCAAAATGGAAATAATATCAGTTGTGATACAACTGCGGAATGTATCTTTATTATTGTTTTAGTGCAGTCATTAGCTTGAATGTTGAAAATGTGGCCCTACAATTGATGTTATCGGCTTCTCGTGTGGAGAAAACACTGAACAGTACCTTACATGAAATAAAATACAGTATAAGGTGTTTCAAAGGATTTCAATGTGGTATATGGTGTTTCATCACATAGTGAACATGACATATGTCTTTTGTATTATTGTAAATGCCTTTTAAATTGTGGTTTTGGGATCAAAATATAAAGGAAGATACTATATATTCTGAAATTGTATATAGGGAACATTTATCAATTTCTGTGTTTTGGTTGTTAAAATATATATCAAATAATTTTCATGTATTTCTTTTGTACTGTGCTTCAGAGGGAGAGAAAAGAACACAGGCTACATTCACACTGCAAGAGTTAGTGCTCAAATCTGATTTATTGCACAGATCACATTTTTATGTTTGGCTATTCACAATCAAGAGTCAAGGCTGCTACTTCTATGCAAGGGGAATATTAGGCAAGCTACATTTGATAAAACCCTGATTAAAAAATATGGTGCAACAAACCAGAAAAATATAAACACTTTTAACATAATTTTAAATCAAAGACCGTTATCACAGCTGTACAGGGATGATATTAGAACGTAGCCTATTTCCGAAACAATGTATGGTGTAACGTTTGTGCCAAAAAACTACCACTGCTTTGCACATTTACCACTTATGTAAATGAAACATATGATTAATATCATCTGCCGAGAGTATGCAGGTTTTCATTCCAACTAATTGCAAAACGTGCTGATTTCACAAAGTGAAGTCAACTAGTTAGACTATTTCTAGTTTTTTAAATCATTTTATAGTAATAGCTAGGAAGGTGTTGGCTACTCCCTTATAAGTTTGCAAAACCATGTGTGTAGCATTAGCAGGCAGGCATTAGCTAATATAATCTGTATAATGACCAGAGATGCTGGGGCAATATCCTTGGTTCTGGCAGTGCCCCATTAAAACGCACCTGTGCAGGATTAGACACCGCTGTACCACAAAAGAGGAGTAAGACGGTTGTACAGGTTTTGGACAGGTTTTCCTAAATCTGAGGTTACTGCCTAACAAGCTAGTCTACTAAAATAATACATTTTGCTAAAAGAAAGGGCTAGCCTGCAAAATGTTTGAAGACTTTTAATACAGTTGTGTTTGTTTGTTGCGGCTTGCTTTAAAAGTAGGGCTTCTAAACAGAAAAAAGAAGCTGCACACACTCAACGTTAAAGTGTATGTTGTTGAGTTAAAAACAGCCAGCGCCTCACTTCTCTAATGTATAATGTATGAAGAGGTTTATTCTGGTATTCTTGTTGAGATATGCATATTTTTTTCATTTATCCAATGTGTCTGACACGTACATACATTTTCATCTTGTGTTGTTTTATTTTACTAAAATCATTGAATCCTTGAAACTGAATAGGCCACAAAGTGTGGATAATTTTATTTTCCTGTTTTGTTAGCATTCGTTTTAGTTTGCAGTCTTAAGTTATCTATTTGGCATTTTCAGCTGGTAATAAAAGCCATACTGTTGACCTACATTATTGTAGCCTCCAGTTCTCTCTGAAACTTTTGTATTTTTATAGGTTATGTATTTCCACACAGTCGTTTGGGGGCAGGATAGAGTCCATATTTTGGGTAGCTTAACAAGAAGGAAAGAGAAAATTAGCTATTCTTACAGTTTCACTTGCTATAATCCTGCACAGCACTAACATGAACAAGAACAGACTTTCCTGACTTAGTCTCAGCCTCAGCCACTTTGACGCACTTCGTACACAGCGTCTGATGCATAGGCTTGCATAAACTGGTCGGACTGTGGGAAAGTGACAGTCAGCAGCTAATTGGCTAGCAGCACTGTCAATCACAGGAGTGTGTGCGTATTTCCGGTACGACGCGGTGCATTGGGTTTTATCAGTCCGCCGCGAAACAAGTTGTCCTAACTAATCGGTATCTAGCGAATACTGCGAATCCATCAAGAACAATGAGTATTTCGGACCAAGACTAAAAGCTAGATTGAAGAAAGTTTTTGAAGTTCACAACATTTCTTTGGTGTGATGGACTGTTTTATTGGAGATCGCCGTGCCATTTGTGTAAATCACATTTGTTTCACACGGGCATGTTCTTCTTGTAGCACTGTTTCTGAATTGACCGTAGACCGTCTGTGGTTGGTTATATTGCATGTCAATTAAATGCGCCATCTTGTCAAACTGGGCGGCTTTGTACCCGCGTTAGGCAAGTCTATGGACCAGACTTTGTGTTTAGTCTATGGACCAGTCTATGGACCAGTCTGGCCTTTGTGAGACTATTCCTGACTTAACTGTAAGGATTAATATGGATTGTTCCAAACAGGTTAATATGGATGTTCCAAACAGGCGTTTTTTGAACTTCCCAGTTTTTTTTTGTCCCTGTTCCAACTTTTTTTGGAACGTGTTGCAGGCATCAAATTTGGAATTAGTGTATATTTACAAAATTCAATAAAGTTGAAAAGGTAAAACATTATATATCTTTTTTTGTACTGTTTTCAATTAAATATATGTAAAAGAGAATTTACAAATCACTGCTTTCTACTTTTATATGCATTTTACATACTGTCCCAACTTTTTTGGAATTGGGGTTTGTCGTTGACTTTTGTAATGATGGAACAGATGTGGGAATGAGGGTCACGTATAAGGGAAAAAGAGATCATATTTGGGCCACTTTACCCTGCAGTGTGAATGTAGCCTTTGTTATTTCCTTTTTTCATCGTCCATCATCGTGTTACACTAGTTATACTTTAAAAAACTGACAACACCAGTCAATTTATCATGGCAGGCTGGATCAAGGAGAACTGCAGTTTGCTCAAACTATGATCTTCACCATTGAAGAGATAAACAACAACTCTGAGATTCTCCCAGGAGTTACTTTGGGCTACAGGATATATGATTCCTGTCCAAGTATTCCTCTCTCTGTGAGGGCATCCCTGGCTCTAATGAACGGGCATGAGGAAGGCACAAAGACCTGCTTCAAACATTCAACGGTCCAGGCAGTAATAGGAGATACATACTCATCTTCAACCATCTGGATCGCAAGAACAGTGGGACCATTCCACATACCTGTGGTTAGTGACATTTATGTAATTGTAAACTATGACAGTTGAACCTTTCAAGTAACTGTTTTGAAATGTACAATACAAAGTGTGTGTGTGTGTGTGTGTGCATGCATAGTGTATGATAGATTAAGACTGTCTGAGTGGATGAATATTTGTCTAAGGGGCGTGCCAGTGATATTTGCCAATGAGTATGAGTGT
This sequence comes from Synaphobranchus kaupii, assembly GCA_029718625.1. Classification (NCBI taxonomy): domain Eukaryota; kingdom Metazoa; phylum Chordata; class Actinopteri; order Anguilliformes; family Synaphobranchidae; genus Synaphobranchus; species Synaphobranchus kaupii. The sequence goes on from CM056378.1 coordinate 2,647,542, forward strand.
GCATGTATATAGTGTGTGTGAGAGCTGCTTGAAGTGAATCTGATGGATTCATTTTCATGTTTCCTTCCGTACAATGCATACCTTCTGTAGCACTTTCATAAATAGTGAACACTTGCTTATCTTGTTTTTTTACAGGTCAGTCATTCAGCCACATGCGCATGTCTCAGTAATAGACAGGAGTACCCAAATTTCTTCAGAACCATTCCTAGTGACTACTATCAAAGCAGAGCCTTGGCAAAGCTGGTCAAGCACTTTGGTTGGACCTGGGTTGGGGCCATCAGAACAAACAATGACTATGGCAACAACGGAATGGCTACTTTTTTAAAAGCAGCCAAGAATGAGGGCGTCTGCATCGAGTACTCGGTTGCCCATCTACAAGACTGACTCTAGACAGAAATTTCTTGAGGTTGTGGAGATCATTAAAAAATCAACTGCTAAAGTGATTGTTGCTTTTGCAGATGGTAATGATTTGGACATGCTCATCAAAGAACTGTTCTTGCAGAATGTGACAGGTTTTCAGTGGGTGGGCAGTGAAGGGTGGATCACATTCCGTTACATTGCCTCCCAAGTGAGCTACGCAGTGGTGGGAGGGGCCATTGGCTTTGCTGTACCTAACATTCACATACCAAGACTGAAGGAGTTTATCATGAACACCCACCCATCAACCAGGCCTGGGAACCAGGGCTTAGTAGAGCTCTGGGAGAGTACGTTCAGCTGTGTTCTAACAGCTCGCAAGGATGTCAGCATGAAAGCTTGCACGGGATCAGAGTCTTTGCATGGAACACACACCCGCTACACAGACGTATCAGACACTAGCTGGCTGAACAATGTGTACAAGGCTGTGTACGCTGTGGCCCATTCACTGCACAATCTCATCATGTGCAAAGATGGACATGGACCGTTCATGAACAAAACCTGCGCAGACAAGGCCAGAATAGAACCGTGGCAGGTTGTACTGCAGAGATGCTGTTGTTTATATATGCTGTCTATATGTAAAATATAAACCACTCCATACCAGTGCATATACAAGAATATATGGCATTACATGGTGGTTAACAGTTAACCACCCTGAAGTGCCATATATTGTTGTATATGCACTGGTATGGAGTGGTTTATATCTCATATACCATGGCTACAACTAAAATAAAAGTAAAATAGTATTTTTAAAAATTTAACCTAAGTACAAAACTAAAACCATTATGTATACATCCGCTAGAGCATAACAGAGCCACCGGACTGTAGGGGTTTTTCACACAATTTTTTTTCACACAATTCACACACATTTGTCACACAATTTCTCAGCACCATAATTCATTGGACAGTGACACATTTTTTGTACTCTAGCACTTTGAGTTTGAAAGGATACAATGACAATGAGGTTGAAGTGCAGACTGTCAGCTTTAATTTGAGGGTATTTTCATCCATATCAGATGAACTGTTTAGAAATTATAGAACCTTTTGTACATAGTCGTCGTCGTCATCCCCCCCCCCCCCCCCCCCCCCATTTTCGGCCATCAAAACATATTGGACAGTTTCACATAATGTAGAATAAAGTAATACTTTTTAATATTTGGTCACATATCCTTTGCATGCCATGGCTTCCTGATGTCTGTGACCCAACAACATCAAAAGACTCTTGATATCTATTAGCTAATGCATCTGTTACTGTTACTTTGTCTGCCAAACCCTGCCAAATCGGGAACATTGATGGATTGTAGTAAAAATAACGAGGTTTCAGTCAGTGCAGTTATCCAGCTATAGTAATGCTGTTTCATACTATATCATAATTAATTCTGTTTCGTACTATATCATAATTAATGCTGCTTCATACTATATCATAATTAACGCTGTTGTCTCGGTCACATTACCATCAGAATGTTTTGCTCTGAGATGATACGTCAAAGACTAATTATTTCTGTGGTAACTTAAATCGGCATTGCAAACTCTACACATTACATTTGTTTTGTCCAAAGAGCCATCTGGAAACTTTCTGAAGTTAAACTTTACACCTACAACTTTTCCTTCCTTCTCCATCTCAGCTAGCAAGGTGCATGTGCGTAGCCGTTGTGCGTGTGTGCTATGTCTTCATAATTAATGCCATTATTCTTTTTATTAACGCGTTAAACTTTTAGCATTAATAGAATTTGTTAACACGTTAATTTTAACCGCCCTAATATATATATATATATACACTACTCACAAAAAGTTAGGGATATTTGGCTTTCGGGTGAAATTTATGGAAAATGTAAGTTCACGCTACAGTGATATTATACGTATCATGAAAGTAGGGCATTTAAGTAGAAGCATGCAATGGTGATTTCCTCATCTCAAACAATTTATTGAAACAAAAGCCAACAACAGTGGTGGGTATACCACAACAAAAATGTCAATGTCTCAATAACTTGTCATGTGCCCTTGAGCATCAATTACAGCTTGACAACGATGTCTCATGCTGTTCACAAGTCGACTTATTGTCTGCTGAGGCATGGCATCCCACTCTTCTTGAAGGGCGGCCCTCAGGTCATTGAGGTTCTGGGGTACAGAGTTACGAGCCTCTACACGGTGAGTCAGCTGATCCCATAGGTTTTCTATGGGATTCAGGTCTGGAGAAAGTGCAGGCCACTCCATTTGAGGTACCCCAGTCTCCAGCAGCCTTTCCCTAATGATGCGACCTCGATGAGCTGGAGCATTGTCGTCCATGAAGATGAAATTAGGCCTGTGTTGTTCATGCAGGGGCACAATGACTGGATTAATGATGTTATTCAGGTAGTATGGACTTGTCACTGTACCATTCACAAAGTGTAGGGCAGTTCTGTATTGACTAGACACACCTGCCCACACTGTAACACCGCCACCACCAAAGGGTCGTCTGGTGACAACAGTGGCTGATGTATAGCGCTCTCCTTGACGTCTCCAACATCGTTGGCGGCCATCATTTCTGCTCAACGTGAATCGACTTTCATCAGAGAACAGCACTGAGGCCCACTGGTCCCTCGTCCAGCGTAAATGCTCCCTGGCCCATGCAAGACGATGACGCCTGTGCCTGGTGGTGTGGTCAGGTACCCTTGCAGGTCGTCTAGCACGCAGACCATGCTGATGTAAACGGTTTCGAATGGTCTGACGTGACACTTGGGTGCCTCTCACCTCCCTTAAATGTGCCTGGAGTTGAGTGGCATTCATCATCCGGTTCCGCAGGGCACTGTTCACAATGAAGCGGTCATCAGTGTGGGATGTGGCCAAAGGACGTCCACTTCTATGCCTTTCTGTGACTCTTCCAGTCTCTCTGTATCTCTGTTGCAACCTGCTGATGACACTCTGTGACACTCTAAGCTCAGTGGCCACTTCCTCTGAGAACATCCTGTTTGAAGCCTCGCAATGGCAAGGTACTGTTGATCAATTGTTAGGTGTCGTCTTGGTCTCATGATGTCAAAATGTGAACAGCATGATGAAGAGGACTGTTTAAATACCAATTCTAATTGAACCAGGAAATTTATTGGTCGATTCATGGATCAAACACCTGTTGTGAATTTTGCCGTTCAGCTCCTTGTTAGAGAACAGCAAGTTGTGCAAAAAGTACTGAAACATTGAATAGTTGGACATGTGCATTCAAAAGTTTAGAGAAGGTCAAATTAATTTCACCTGTAAAGGTTATAGTGCATTTTAGGTTCATCCTGAAATTTCACCCGAAAGCCGAATATCCCTAACTTTTTGTGAGTAGTGTATATATATATATATATATATATATATATATAAAGTGACTCACTGCTAACATGTGATTCATTTTTCCCCCTCTAGGTGCTTCATTATTTGACCCAGGTGAACTTCACCACTAACCAGGGTGAGAGGATTTACTTTGATAAACAGGGGGACCCTGCAGCAAGGTACTCTTTGGTAAACTGGCAGCTCAATTCCCATGGTGCCATTGTGTTCGAGAGCATAGGGCTATATGATGCATCTCTGCCAGAGGGGCAGCAGTTTGTGATGAAGGATGATGTTCAAGCTGTCTGGGCAGGTGGTCGGCAAGAGGTAAGCTGATGACCTTCTGTACTCAGATCAAACAGTTTGATAAAATCAGACCATGGGAAATTGTTGATGTGTACTGCCCTCCACAAAATATGATTGTGCCTAGGAAACTGTCACCGATTACCAAAATATGAAAACTCAATAGAATCTTAACTGTAAATGTACCGTAGACTTTGTGTCTTGGACAGTACTGTGGGCCATACAAAAGCAACACATAAGGTCCCAAAATACGTTCTTTTTGAAAATAAGTACCAAATTCTAGTAAGGTGTGTAACAGTAACATTATCCAGTTGTCTAATTAAGCGAGGTCTCTAATGAAGTAAATCACTGCATTGTGTGTGGACAGGGCTCAGGAGAAATTGTGTCATTCAAGTGTTTTCACACACACACACACACACACACACGCGCGCGCGCGCACACACACACACACACACACACACACACACACACACACAGAAAAAATAAATACTAAACTGGCCGTCCATTTTGATTGTGTGACTTATTTTATAGCCATATTAAACTTAATAATGCAAGGTAAACCAATGCAGTAAATCTGTAGAATGCAGACATATGTTGTTAATCTTTAGCTAGATAACTAAACATGCTGAAATGTTTAAAATGTCCACATGATGACTTTTAAAATGTGCTATACAAAATTCAGAGATTATTATTTTCTTGAAAAGTGCCCTAAATTCATTAAGAATAACTTTTTTTCTCGAACAAAAGAACAAGCAAATGTTATTTTTACTATATTAAATGTGTACTATGCAGGATTTTTACCCGAAAATAAAATAACCATGCTCAGTCATATCTATGGTGCACTGGCACTCTGTCGGAAAAAAAAAACGCAGGAAACCTCTGCTTGTATTTATCATTCCAAGATGTGTTTGGGATGTTTCTGGCCGTGGCGCTCTTTTCTGTGTGGGAAGTGTGGGTGTGGCTCCAGAGCCTGTGGGGTGGAATCAGGTTTCAGCTGAGCATTTGTAGCCAGCTGGTTACTGCAATGGCAGAGGTGAAGAAGCACAATTAGCTGACAACAAAGCCAAACAACAAGCCGACAGGACAGGGCACGTTCAAGAAGCAGAGTCAACCTAGGATTTTCCGCAATGGGGACAAGTTTGCAAGGAAAAGCTAACTTTGGAGTTGCCATGTTTCCTGCTGGACCTGTAAGTGATGTTACCTCAAGCTACCCATCAAGCTATGTTAGGTAGCTAGATGGCCAAAGTCTGGTAACTTTTCCATCAAATTAAAACAAGGATGTAATATTATGCTGTATTTGAGAAATGAAATATTTGTATACAAATATCTTCATGAAAAAGTAATTTACTTTACAATAGTGGTTGTCAACCTCGGTCCTGGGGGCCCCGTGTAGGCCTATGCTGGTTTTCGCTCCAACCACAATTGCAATCCCAGAATTTTAACAAGCTGTTATTTTTTCTTAACTGATCAAATTAAAGACTGAGGTGAATCAATAGGCTCCTAATTGGTAAAACTGTGGACACATGGCCACTAAAACTAACCAGACAAATCAAATGAAAATGACCCAAACCTGCATTGTGTTAATACGTTTAAGGAAGAAATGCTCAACTACTTAATTAGGAGCCTATTGAGTCATATCAGTCTTTAATTTGAACAGTTTTTTTTAAATGGTCACCTCCTTTTATGTTATTATTTATATATTGAATAAAGTAATAATTTTTAATATTTGGTCTCATATCTTTGCAGGCCATGACTTCCTGATGTCTGTGACCCAACAACATCAAAAGACTCTTTATATCTTATTTTCTGGTACTCTTACAAGCGATACTATAACGTCTCTGCATTTGAATGGATCTCTATGGGAATTCTGGGGTGGGACTAGATTTAGCTGTAAATTACACTGGAATAGTATGGAATACATGGTTGGTAAAATGACTAAGTCATCAAGGGTCTGAGGTATCAAACAAGCCTCAAACCATCACTCTGCTGCCAGATATGCAGTAGATATGGATGGATAACTTTAAGGGTTGTTTCTCCTGACAAATTTTCCTATTGAACTCTATGGAAAAATAAGTCAGGAGAAGAAACCATTCAAGTTATCCATCCATATCTACTGTATTTCTGGCAGCAAAGTGATGGTTTAAGGCTTGTTTGATACGTCAGACCCTTGATGACTTAGAGCCATTTAGCCAATCATGTGTTCCATACTGTTCCAGTGTAATTTACAGATAAATCTAGTCCCACCCCCAATTCCCATAGAGATCCATTCAAATGCAGAGACATTTAGTATCGCTTGTAAGAGTACCAGAAAATAAGATATCAAGAGTCTTTTGATGTTGTTGGGTCACAGACATCAAGAAGTCATGGCATGCAAAGATATGCGACCAAATATAAAAAATGATTACTTTATTCAATATATAAATGCAGGGGTACCAATAATTGTGGCCAATGTGGTTTTATTCAAAATAATTATTTCTTGATGAGGGATTTTTTTTTGCATAATAAATGAACATCAATTAAAGGTTGGATTTTTCTCATTTTTTCAGTGTGAGATTAAGCTAATTCACCAAACGGTGATTTTTTTATAACCATTTTTACCAGGGGGTACCAACAAATTTGAGCACGTCTGTATATCCTTATTGCATTTATCCTTATTGTTATTGATCTATGGTTATCCACACACACTCACACACACACACAAGACTTAAGGTAGGAGTTCTACAGCATATATATAATTATTTTTCACCTAATTATTTGAATAGTGTTTAATGTATGCCAGCAATTAACAAATTAAAATGTAGAAAACAACTTTTAAAATTTGGGACAGTAAATGTTACAGTACAAGTTAAAATTGTTACTGGGACGATGGTGAAAAAATTTAGTCTGACAAACATGGATGCAGATTTTTGTTTTCCAACTCAGCATTATTTAATTATCTTGGTTTTATATTTAGTTTATAAGGATTGGGTTTCTGGTTGCATTTCTTCAGACATTTTAGTCAGTGAAGTCAATTTATTAATTCTCACAAGGTTCTTTTGTTATTCATGCAACTTGAACCAAAGATTAATCTTCCAAGATTTGAGCCAAACTGTGGCCCTATTGAACAAGTACACCCTTGTAATTGTGGCCAAGACGGCCATTATGTGTTCACATGTTATGTCTGTGTAGATGTGCTGTACTTGGATGTGCATGTGGTTGACCGTGGCTAAGTATGAGTGTTTTGTAGGTGCCAAGGTCAGTCTGCAGTGAGAGCTGCCTACCTGGGACACGCAGGGCTTTTGTGAAGGGGAAACCTATCTGCTGCTTTGACTGCATTCCATGTGCAGATGGAGAATTCAGCAACACCACAATTGAGTTTTGGCACATTTTTCTTACACTAATACTAACCCAAGAAGCAACAATAACATTTATTTCATGTAAACTAAAATATGTATCACTAATATTTATCAAGCTTTACTTTGGAAATTTTTAAATGCAAAATATTTTGCAGAAAAAATAATCAAATAACAATAAAAAAAATCTTATGTTTTACAGATGCGGTGACATGTGTCCCATGCTCTCTGGAGTACAAGTCAAATGAAGAAAGAAACAATTGCCATTTAAAAAACATCGAATTCCTGACCTTTGGTGAACTGATGGGGATACTGTTGGTGGCATTTTCTGTAATTGGAGGCTGCCTTACAATTACAATAGCACTGATATTCTTTGTATATAAAGACACACCCATTGTGAAAGCAAACAACTCAGAGCTGAGCTTCCTGCTGCTCTTTTCATTAAAACTGTGTTTCCTTTGCTCTCTTACCTTCATCGGCCGGCCCTCTAAGTGGTCCTGTATGCTGCGCCACACTGCGTTTGGGATCACCTTTGTCCTCTGCATCTCTTGTGTTCTGGGGAAAACAATAGTGGTGTTAATGGCCTTCAGGGCTACACTTCCAGGCAGTAATGTCATGAAGTGGTTTGGGCCTCTGCAGCAGAGACTGAGTGTTCTTGCTTTCACTCTCATACAGGTCCTTATTTGTGTGCTTTGGTTAACAATATCCCCTCCTTTCCCAAACAAGAACATGAAACACTACAAAGAAAAGATCATTCTAGAATGTGATGTAGGATCAGCAGTGGCATTCTGGGCTGTACTGGGTTATATTGGCCTCCTCTCTATATTGTGCTTTGTTTTAGCTTTTCTGGCTCGTAAACTGCCTGACAACTTCAATGAAGCAAAATTCATCACATTCAGCATGCTCATATTCTGTGCAGTCTGGATCACCTTTATACCAGCTTATGTCAGCTCACCTGGAAAGTTCACTGTAGCTGTGGAGATATTTGCTATTCTAGCCTCAAGTTTTGGTTTGCTTTTCTGTATCTTTTTGCCAAAATGCTACATTATTTTACTAAAACCGGAGAAAAATACCAAAAAGAACATGATGGGCAAAATGGCGTCAAAATCTCTCTGAACAGATTAATGTGTAATGCTGTATATGCATGTAAGCATAGCTGGGCTTAAATATTCAGTGTATTAATATGTGCAAAGCTGAGCTTGACTTAAACCAGATTTCCCTGCCACTGCTCATGTCGTCCCCTCCTGTTTGACCAATTTTCATCCAAGCTGGGATGCTATTAGTCCCCCATCTGATACTTGTCTCTCATTCTGAATGTGTGCTATAATAAATCCCGAACAGCAATTACAGTTTATATATTATTTCTGAGTGTCACAATTAAAATCCAGGCTATATTTTAAAAGACAGGATATCCATGGCCATCTGCCTACTCTTCTCAGGCGTAGCCTAATGTTACCTGTTAGACTTTCACTTTTTCAATGATATTGTTCTTGCTGTTTATTGCTAATAATGTGTTTTTATTAATTACGTCCCAATTAAGCAACTGTAGTCTAATGCCAGAAGCGAACCATGGTCAGGAATCAGCATATTCACGAAAAATGCCCCCCCCCCCCAGAATGAATTGTCCCAAATTGTCCCAGAATGAACATTTAAACAAGGAATGCATGACAAACAAACATCTGTTGTTTCATCAGCCAATTCCCATGCTTCCAATATCAATCATTCAATCATGTTCAATGTAATCTGGCAGGGGTTGACAAACATTTCTGGCCACTTGTCCTTACAAGTGGCTCAGAATTTTTCACTTGTCCAGTGGCTAAACTTACTTGTCTGAAACTGAAATTTATTTAATAAATAAAACCAACAGAGATTTGGACAATTATTGTGATTTTTTAGCTTATTAACAGCAATTACACAGTGCAAGCATTGTTGGACGTTTCCTGTAGATTAAACCATGTAGGGTTATAAATCGGGTGAAGGGCTGCTCTTCTTTGGCTACATAATAAGCAGTGTGCATTATATTGGCCATTTTCGCTGACATATTTTTCTCTATCCTGTGAGGACAGGTGATGGTGTGGTATCAGGTCCCCTGTCTGATTCTGGCAGCAGCTTCAGTAAGCTGGTGTTGCTTGTCCCCCTGTCAAATTTTGCATTGGTTTTAAGATTGATTATTGATAACATACAAAGCCCTTCATGGTCTAGCCCTTTCTTATATCTCTAAGCTTTTTATCCCTTACCAGCAGTCACACAACGCAGCCTTAGCTCCGAGGGCAGGGCTCTACTCACTGTTCCAAAGTCTAGGTTGAAATCCTGAGGTCAATTATTTTACTTGTCCGTTCGGGCAAGTTAAGCTGTATTATGCTTGTCCGAATGTTATTGAGTGCCATTAAGTGTGAGAGTGGGTGAATTAGCGTTCAATAAGCTACAGTGTATATGTGTTCAGTAAGTAGGTTATGAGGCTTTCTGTTCATCTCTGAATGTTGGGTGCAAGCAGAGGCTGTAGAAACTGTTGTTCTGTTGATGGATAACTTTACGCTCCTTGTTATGCATTGACTGCGTGTGCTGCCTGCAAGTGGCAGCCGGTTATTGGAAGGATTATCGGCCAAAGATTATCAAGGCGGCATGACGTGTGAGGTAGGAGGGGCCAAACGCAGCAAGGGGATTCATTAAGCACTAGGCCACTAGGATGGGAAACCCCATAGTTAAGGGAAGGAAACAAGACAGGGAACACACATACCAAAGCTACTAACCAGCTCACTGTCACACACCAATAAGTAGAAGCGCAACGCCAGGTTTCTCAGTAGCCAGAAATAATAAGCGCCCAGTCTCGGTAATGAGACGTATAAGAACGGGCGAGTAGCGTAATGGCACAAGTAAAACACACAGCCAACAAACACTGCAAACTAATACAAATTAGTATACGAGGAGGCGAAAGGAACGGAGATCTAACGTTCCAAGGCTACTCTCAGAGACTCGCAGTCAAACGCAAACATGTCAACAAAATCGCCCAAGCTCCATATGAGGAGAGACATACCCGGAGAACGAACAGAACTACAGTTCCGAACACAATTGTCCCGCAAGTAAAAAGGACGAAACAGGACAGCTGCACTGGACATTTATCGGCTAAAAGACTAACGCGAGTTTGATAGAAAATAAACGCCCTGCCTCTTGGTAAAGAGGAATGTAACGAGGAGGCGAAGGAACAGAGATAACGTTCCATGGCTACTTTCATAGGCTCGCAGTCACATGCAAAGACTAGGAAGCAGGGACAGAAAAGAGCCAGGGGGGAAGAGTCCTAATAACTACATCCACATAGGCAAGTCCGCCAGGGGGGAAGAGTCCTAATAACTACATCCACATAGGCAAGTCCCGCATTACTCCAGAAAATGTAAAGGGGTAAACGCCCGATCTCCCAGGAGAGAGAAACATTTTACAGGCGAGCCGACGGAGCAGCGTCGTCCCATAACTTTACTAGCAAAATGACTAACACAAGCTTAGTAGAAAATACATGCCCTAGCCTCTCAGTAAAGGGGAATGTAACGAGGCAAAAGGAACAGAGAGCTAACGCTCCAAGGCTACTTTCAGAGACTCGCAGTCACACGCAAACATGTCCACAACATCGCCCAGTCTCCCTATAGGAAGACATGTACCGAAAGACGAAACAGAACTACAGTTCCGAACAAAATCGCCAAAGCTCCATGTACGGAGACAGGTAATACCGAAGGACAAACAGGACAGCTGCGCCGGACATTTACCGGCTAAAAGACTAACGCAAGCTTAATCGAAAATACACGCCCTGCCTCGAAGAATAAATAAAGAACTAAGGTCAGTATGATAAAAACGCTCTGTCTCTTAGTAAGAACCTACCATACAAATACACACAATCAAACAAAGACTCCTCACGAAGGAATACTGAGGCTTATGTAGCTCACCGGCAACCATGCACACCTGTGAACGCTGATGAGAATTCCGCGAAAGAAACGAGGCAGAGCCAAAACTCCACTAACAGAGCAGCGCCCACGTGTGGCGACCGAGGAACACGACCGCAAGGGAAAAAGGGTCATAAACCATGACAAACACAAGATTAACTATATTGAGAAACTCACCCTAACTAACAGGGTTCAGCTGCCAGACCCACATTCTCTCCTCTCCTCTTCGAAAAAAGAAGAAGCAACAGTATGGCCTTCTTTACTGTGGCCGGACATCTATCTATACCTAGAAAAATCGTAAGAGTAAGAAATCAGTCCAGAATAATTCATGGCATAGTTGGCAAGTTTACTAGTAGCCAACAGTTTGCTATACACAGAGAGTTTAGGCTAAATAACATTAAGTAACAATATATCTTTAGTTTAAGAAGCAAATGTCTGCCTTTCAGCTAACTAAATTAACCTAGCTAACGAAACGTTATAAACTTTGAGCGTCTGCCTGATCTGTCCTTGTAAGCTAACGTTAGCCAACTCCCGACATGCTAACGATGCTAACAATGGTCAATGGCGTTTCCCAGTCTACATTAGCTAGCGAATGCCAACTACCTATAACTGTCGTCCAAATAATGTTACATACAGATGTGGTCAGAGACCTTATACAGTGGAGGAAATAATTATTTGATCCCCTGCCGATTTTGTAAGTTTGCCCACTGACAAAGAAATGAATGGTCTATAATTTTAATGGTAGGTTTATTTTAACAGGTTTATTCTGTGAGAGACAGATTATCAAAAAAAAATCCAGAAAATCACATTATATAAAAGATATAAATTGATTTGCATTTGATTGAGTGAAATAAGTATTTGATCCCCTACCAACCAGCAAGAATTCTGGCTCCCACAGACCGGTTAGATTAGTCCTCTCGCTTTAAGAAAGTACTCCTAATCTCAACTCGTTACCTGTATAAAAGACACCTGTCCACAGAATCAATCAATCAGATTCCAACCTCTCCACCATGGGCAAGACCAAAGAGCTGTCTAAGGACTTCAGGGACAAGATTGTAGACCTGCACAAAGCTGGAATGGGCTACAAGACCATCGGGAAGCAGCTTGGTGAGAAGGAGACAACTGTTGGTGCGATTATTCGAAAATGGAAGAAACACAAAATGACCATCAATCGCCCTCAGTCTGGGGCTCCACGCAAGATCTCGCCTCGTGGGGTATCGATGATCATGAGAAAGGTGAGGGATCAGTCCAGAACTACACGGGAGGAGCTTGTTAATGATCTCAAGGCAGCTGGGACCACAGTCACCAAGAAAACCATTGGTAACACACTACGCTGTAATGGATTAAAATCCTGCAGCGCCCGCAAGGTCCCCCTGCTCAAGAAGGCACATGTACAGGCCCGTCTGAAATTTGCCAATGAACACCTGAATGATTCAGAGAAGGCTTGGGAGAAGGTGATGTGGTCAGATGAGACCAAAATCGAGCTCTTTGGCATCAACTCGACTCGCCGTGTTTGGAGGAAGAGAAATGCTGACTATGACCCCAAGAACACCATCCCCACTGTCAAGCATGGAGGTGGGAACATTATGCTTTGGGGGTGTTTCTCTGCTAAGGGGACAGGACGACTTCACTGCATCGAGGGGAGGATGGACGGGGCCATGTACCGTGAAATCTTGGGCGACAACCTCCTTCCCTCAGCCAGGACACTGAAAATGGGTCGTGGATGGGTCTTCCAGCACGACAATGACCAAAAACATACGGCCAAGGCAACAAAGGAGTGGCTCAAGAAGAGGCACATTAAGGTCATGGAGTGGCCTAGCCAGTCTCCAGACCTTAATCCCATAGAAAATCTGTGGAGGGAGCTGAAGCTCCGAGTTGCCAAGCGACAGCCTCGAAACCTTAAGGATTTGGAGAGGATCTGCAAAGAGGAGTGGACCAAAATCCCTCCTGAGATGTGCGCAAACCTGGTGACCAACTACAAGAAGCGTCTGACCTCTGTGCTTGCCAACAAGGGTTTCTCCACCAAGTACTAAGTCATGTTTTGCTAGGGGATCAAATACTTATTTCACACAATCAAATGCAAATCAATTTATATCTTTTATATAATGTGATTTTCTGGATTTTTTTTTGATATTCTGTCTCTCACAGAATGAACCTGTTAAAATAAACGTACCATTAAAATTATAGACCGTTCATTTCTTTGACAGTGGGAAAACTTACAAAATCGGCAAGGGATCAAATAATTAATTCCTCCACTTTATATAGACACTCAACTCGCCCGTACTTCCTGGTTTTGCATTTCTTAACCACTAGGGGGCAATACGGATCCCATTAAGTGGAGATGTGTATGGCGGTCAATGAGCGTGTTGCAGAAAATCATCATTTGAGAATTTTTTTAATCAATATTTCCAGATTCTCTGATTTTACAACACAGTAATCATGTCCACACTAGATAAGCCAAAACAAATTTATGCAGATAACATATATCCTCTAAAACATATTACTTTTTGTTGACTAATTATCAAAAAATCATGTGAAAACAAAATGTTATTTAGGCATTATGACAGCGATAGCAAGTTGGCTCTGATAGTCATAAAATACATTCTGAATTACTCCACTATTCATGGACTGTGTGGCCTGTCATTATGGCTAGCATGGGTGCTAGGGCAGTTATGTCAGAAATTTGTTGTTTATGAGCAAACAATTATAAGTCATCATGTAATCAATATGATTTATGAATCTCACGATTAAGTCCTTGTCAAAACTAAAATGGTATAATAGCATTACTTTTTTATTGTAACACAAATGACGCCTTAAGACATGTCGCCCCATCCACACTCCCAGTCTTTTTTTTTTACAGTTCTACACTTACTGCAAAAAGTGACTGATGCCTCAACTGACCACTATGGGCACCATATAATGTACTTCAATGGAACATATAAAAATTAATTGCGGAGATACAAAGATATCAGACAGTCAGGAAACTCACAGAAACCGGATTTTTCCCAGAACACTTGATTTATTGATAGCTGCTGAAATATAATGAGTAAATTTAATAATTTCGCCAAAATTATATCGAAAAAATCTTGCATACTGCACCTTTAATGCTTTCAGCCACAAAACTCTTCTATTTGCTTCAAATGGCCCCTTTTTAGATGGTATTCTATAAAAGTGAAGACCACCTGGCTGGGCAGATTTTAACAGCCAACAACACAACAAGACATTGTTGAAGGGTTTTGTAGGATTTTTTCGGCTCATATCTATTCTAGCCTTCGCATAACAACGGTTTTTCTGCAACCGATCTGCGCACACATCAAAATGACGTGACCCAATAGAATTGGTCTCAGCGCTTTAGAAGTCAGAGCGCAGGGAAGAATGGTATGACCCATCTGAGGGGAGCTTTTAGTGGGTGGAACACTGAGTTATTCATTTTTACATTGTACTTGAAATTGTTGAATATTTTTCCAAATTGATTTGTTTAGACTTTCAAACCTCTCGTGCCTTGCTGAATACATTTGAACTTTAGAGCCCTGCATTTGTGTTTCTTTATGTGTTTTGCTAAATACACCCACCTCTTCTCCCCATAGATGGACTCATTAAACGTGAATCTGTGTATGAATGCGTGAACGTACAGGTTATAGAAAAAATGGGGGAGGGACTTATTCATAAGTAGGTTTTATGTTTTTTCCTTTCTTTTTTGTTGGTTTGCTTATGGCTGTAAAGTAATAAACCAGTGTATCCAACAGATTCCACTCTGTTCATGTACTGAATGGAAGTAAATTGGCACCTCCTTCATCTGAAGCCTGATGACGCCCCCAAGTTTACCATTGAGAATTGTTGCTTTGGTAACACATTCTATATAAATATGAGCCAATAATGCAGAATTCCAGATTGAACACATGCAAATTCAGTTCTACTATAGAAGATCAGACATGCTGCATATAACAGAACAGCAAGAAAAGTGCACGGCAACCTTGTTCTTGCTGCTGCTGGCTGCTTTAACAGGAGCAGATGATCCTTTGTGTAAACCACGTGGGAAGCCTGAATATCCAAATTTTTCAAAGGAAGGCGATATCATCATCGGAGGGATTTTCTCATTTCATAGCAGCTGGAAGGACAGGCAGCTCTCCTACACACATACGCCTCAACCTCTCCAGTGCACCAAGTAAGTCAGCATTCATTCATTAATAGTACCTACAGTTGAAGTCGGAGGTTTACATACACTTAGGTTGAAGTCATTAAAACTCATTTTTAACCACTCCACAGATTTCATGTAAGCAAACTATAGTGTAGGACATCTACTTTGTGCATGACACAAGTAATTTTTCCAACAATTGTTTACAGATTGTTTACTTTTAGTTCACTATATCACAATTCCAGTGGGTCAGAAGTTTACATACACTAAATTGACTGTGCCTTTAAACTTTTAATATTGGGTCGCATATCCTTTGAATGCCATGACTTCCTGATGTCTGTGACCCAACAACATCAAAGACTCTTGATATCTTATTTTCTGGTACTCTTACAAGCGATATTGTAATGTCTCTGCATTGGAATGGCTCTCTATGGGAATTGGGGGGTGGGACTAGATTTAGCTGTAAATTATGCTGGAATAGTATGGAATACATGATTAGAAAAATGGCTGTAAGTCATCAAGGGGTCTGATGTATAAAACAAGCAATCAAACCATGACTCTGCTGCCAGATATGCAGTAGATATGAATGGATCACTTTAAGGGTTGTTTCTCCTGACAGATTTTCCTATTGAACTCTATGGAAACATTAGTCAGGAGAAGAAACCCTTCAAGTTATCCATCCATATCTACTGTATTTCTGGTAGCAGAGTGCTGATTTAAGGCTTGTTTGATACGTCAGACCCTTGATGACTTAGAGCCATTTAGCCAACCATGTGTTTCCATACTGTTCCAGTGTAATTTACAGCTAAATCTAGTCCCACCCCCCAATTCCCATAGAGATCCATTCAAATGCAGATGTTATAGTATCGCTTGTAAGAGTACCAGAAAATAAGAAATCAAGAGTCTTTTGATGTTGTTGGGTCACAGACATCAGGAAATCATGGCATGCAAAGGATATGTGACCAAATATTGAAAATTTAAAGGCACAGTCAACAGTTTACATACACATAGTGTATGTAAATTTCTGACCCACTGGAATTGTGATATAGCGAATTAAAAGTGAAATAATCTGTTTGTAAACAATGGTTGGAAAAATTACTTGTGTCGTGCACAAAGTAGATGTCCTAACTGACTTACCAACACTATAGTTTGCTAACATAAAATCGGTGGAGTGGTTAAAAATTAGTTTTAATGACTTCAACCTAAGTGTATGTAAACGTCCGACTTCAACTGTATGTGGAGTTGAAATAACTACAACAGAACTTTTTATGATAACACCAAAAGGTTTTGCTTACAATTAAATGAAACTGACTAATGTACAAGTTGTTTTTATCATGTTTAACCTAGTTTAAATCTGAGAGAATTCCAATTTGCCCAGACGGCGATCTTTGCCATTGAGGAGATCAACAATAGTACAGATTTGCTACCCGGCATAGCTCTCGGCTACAAGTTCTACGACTCCTGTGGCTCCCCTGCGACGGCTGTGAAGGCAGGACTTGCACTGACAAATGGATACGAGGATTCAGGCTCAGCTGCTGCCTGCTCCAACACAGCTGCAGTTCAGGCAATCCTTGGAGAGACCTCCTCTTCACCCTCCATGGCCATATCTACATCCATTGGACCATTTCACATTCCCTTGGTAGGCAAGTACAATCAAACTGCCTGACAAATAATAAAAGAAGTAAAACAGTCTAAAACTATTAAAAAGTATAATATGAATTAGCACGGACATGTATTTGTTTTGGGGAATAGCGGTTTCATACAAGTGTAAGTTAAAGGTTTATCAATCTCTTTGCAGATCAGTCACTTTGCTACATGTGCATGCCTCAGTGACAAAAACAAATATCCATCATTTGTCAGAACCATCCCCAGTGATTATTACCAGAGCAGAGCACTGGCTCAGCTGGTGAAGCACTTTGGCTGGACCTGGGTTGGGGCAATCAGAACAGATGATGACTATGGAAACAATGGCATGGCTGCCTTTCTTAAAGCTGCCGAACAACAGGGGGTCTGTATTGAGTACTCAGAGCCCATCTTCAGAACCTATCCTAAAGAGAAATTTTTGAGAGTTATAGAGATTATAATGCAGTCCAGCTCTAAGGTGATTGTGGCATTCCTCTCTCACATGGACATGGACATGCTGCTCCATGAACTAGCCCAGCACAATGTTACAGGCTACCAGTGGATCGGAAGTGAAAGCTGGATCTCAGACTCCTACGTTGCCAAAGTGGAGGGGCACCATGTCCTCAATGGAGCAATAGGTTTTTCCATCCCAAAAGCAAAGGTTACAGGCTTGCAGGACTTCCTCTTGGATGTTCTACCACTGAATTCATCTGGCAGCGTTATTTTCACAAAGTTCTGGGAAGCCCTGTTTGGGTGCAAATTTCCCAATGGGAACACTTCAAAAAACACCAAAGCGTGTACAGGCACAGAGGATTTGAGTGGAGTAGATAATATATACACTGATTTATCCCTGATGCAAATCTTTAATAATGTCTACAAGGGAGTGTATGCTGTGGCCCACACACTCCAAGAGATTTTCACTTGCAATAATGATCTGTCCAACAGAACGATATGTTTCAACAATGAACTACCGACACCACTGAAGGTATGTACTGTTAAACAAAGTAATTCAATTAAATAATGCTCATTACATTTCATTTTACTATGCTAAGTACATTTCATTATGTTAATGTAAAATGTCTTCACAATCCTTAAATTAAGCATACCTTTCATCTTGCCCCCTTTTTGCAAATTGACTGTTTTTGAGAGAATGTCCTTCATTCATCTGTAATTCAAGTTTGTTATACCTGGGTGGTTTATCTACAGTTTCTACAGCGCTTGACAAAAGTGCGTTTTAAAACCAAGGAGGGTGAAGAGGTTTATTTTGATGAGAATGGAGATCCAGCAGCAAAGTATGAGCTGGTTAACTGGCAGCAGAACAGCAAAGGCCAGACTGAGTTTGTTACAGTTGGATTTTATGATGCATCTTTACCTGTGGAGGAACACTTAACACTGAGCAATGTGTCAATTGTGTGGGCACAAAATTCAAACCAGGTGTGTTTAATTTATTATTATTATTTCTGAAAAATGTTGGTTTACACAGTTGTATTATAACAAATCAATGTATTACAAAGGTTCAAAACAAACAGAATAAGAAATTCCCTCACCTATTGAAATTTTAAAATGACGTGCTTTAACATTTTTGGTAATGTCTGTGGGGAGGTTAATGCCTTCTTACCTCTCACCTGGAACAACAAAGCACCTGAGAATATGTAATAATCAGCCATTAGATGGAATAAATGTGAGAACCATGTAATCCACTGCACATGAACACAAGGCTTATGCATACATTTGTGGCCATGGCAACTACACAAAGGAGCCATGCCAATCCTACAGCAGAGAGGTTCTCTCCACATTGCATTCTTTGTGTTTGACTCATTTCAGCAAATAGTAGTCTGCAGCTGAAACATCACTGTCGCCATTTCCCTGTGCATTGCACCTTGTTACTGAACGTACTGTTGCAAGGAATGTGCCTCACTGCAAAACAAGTTGTTGATATGGATTAACAATGCTTAAGTTAATAGTTTACTGCTTATTATCTTTATTGTTTATTATGTTTATAAAATTTTTTATTTTAAATTGAAATATGAGATGAGAATATGATCTTTTTACATATTTTTAAATAACACACGTTAATACGGTTTATCTTTTTACCTCCCTCTTTTGAAAAATCTGCAATAGTGTTAAAATTTATGTTAATCAATTTTGATGGAATTAGTTTTGACATTAAAATACATACTTCCTGAAACCGAAATATACTCCAATTTAATGCACATTTCATCTGTACTGCAGGTGCCTGCATCAGTGTGCAGTGAGAGCTGTCCCCCAGGCACTCGGAAGGCTGTGCAGAGAGGAAGGCCTGTCTGCTGCTATGACTGTGTGCCCTGTGCTGACGGAGAAATCAGCAATGCTACAGGTAATTCAGATTCAACACTAACCAGTATACAATGCTACAGGTAAATGAGTATTGTGCAGCTTGCAAATGCTATGAAATTGATAAAAATTCCAAAGACAATGGCTTGGATTTCATCAACATTTCTAGTTAACATAAAACATTTTTTTAATGACATGTCTTTCATCACAATGTCCTCTTTAGCGTGAAAATCCATGTTATTACAAAATGTATCACTGTAATGATCAGTACCATCATATCACACTTACGTTATTTATTTTATTTTTAGATTCTATCGTGTGTATGCAGTGCCATTCAGACTACTGGTCAAGTAAGAAGAGGGATGAATGTGTCTTGAAGGAAATAGAATATTTATCCCATCATGAAATAATGGGAATATTGCTTACATCAATCTCTTTACTTGGGACATGTACAACCAGTATAGTGGTGATCATTTTCTTCATATACAGACACACCCCCATTGTTAAAGCCAACAACTCAGAGCTGAGCTTCCTTCTGCTCTTTTCATTGAAACTGTGTTTCCTTTGCTCTCTTACCTTCATCGGCCAGCCCTCTGAGTGGTCCTGTATGCTGCGCCACACTGCGTTTGGGATCACCTTTGTCCTCTGCATCTCTTGTGTTCTGGGGAAAACCATAGTGGTGTTAATGGCCTTCAGGGCTGCACTTCCAGGCAGTAATGTCATGAAGTGGTTTGGGCCTCTGCAGCAGAGACTGAGTGTTCTTGCTTTCACTCTCATACAGGTCCTAATTTGTGTGCTTTGGTTAACAATATCCCCTCCTTTCCCCAACAAGAACATGAAGCACTACAAAGAAAAGATCATTCTAGAATGTGATGTAGGATCAGCAGTGGGGTTCTGGGCTGTACTGGGTTATATTGGACTCCTCTCTATATTGTGCTTTATTTTAGCTTTTCTGGCTCGTAAACTGCCTGACAACTTCAATGAAGCCAAATTCATCACATTCAGCATGCTCATATTCTCTGCAGTCTGGATCACCTTTATACCAGCTTATGTCAGCTCACCTGGAAAGTTCACTGTAGCTGTGGAGATTTTTGCTATTTTAGCTTCTAGTTTTGGAATGCTATTCTGTATCTTTTTACCAAAATGTTACATTATCTTACTGAAACCAGAGAAAAACAACAAAAAGACCTTAATGGGTAAAACACCATCAAAATCTCTGTGAAACTGTCAAAATATTTATAGCAGTCTCTGAAAGACCATGGGTCTGTCAACTACAGCTTTAATTGGTTTTATGGAATTAACAATAGCTGATTTTCTGCCTTGATTACCAGTTTAATTTAGCCCCTTCTCTAGCACCAAATTGTTTAAATAACATAAATAAAATGCTTGAACACCTTTGACTACAGGCATAATCCTGGTCTGTTTGTTGTTTTCCAAGAAACAGAAAAAACTCAAACACAGTGGGATTTCTTTTCTCTTGCCTAAAATATTTTTTTCTCTTTTACTTAAGATTGAAATGGACAAAATTAAATTACAAAATTGTGAACAACCTGGTCAGAAGCAGCTAACCATCTGAGCAAACTGTGTCCCCCAACATCTGATAGCATAGCTCATGAACAGTTAATCACACATCATTGAAAATGTTATTCACAACATATTTGGGAAGACTACAAGGTAGTTTCAATTTGAATTAATTGATATTCATATTCTGGCATGTGACTACATTCTGTCAATAATTGAGAAATGATCTGATCCCAGTACTATAGCCAATTTAATTTCAAATTTTAAACAAACAAATAATATTAACAGTTATCGATGAATGCATACTACAGTGGTACTACTACATGTTAATACAAAAATAAGTAAAGTTAGCCAGGTCGTTGCTCAATTAAAATGCTATATTTTCAATGCCTTTTATTTTTGTAAATAATGACTCAAATCTGACTAATGCGGTAAATGTAGTGGAACTGTGCTCATTAGTGTTCCGTTTCTGCACACTGGGATTTCACGCTGTTATTTCCGAAGCTTGGTTAAAGTTGACAAAAGTGCAAAACAGTAATGTTAGCTAGCCAGCTCTTGCTCTTTTAAATGGCAGCTTTAATCCATGTTCTTCCATCCTCAACATTATACTGAATATTTTACTAAACTAGCAAGCTTGGAAGCTTTAAATGTGTTTCAAAACTATAGTTTGCTAGTCACTTCAACTAGCTGTCATACCTTGCTAGGTTAGCTGGATGACTTCACAAAATGGGTGAGAGGAACACACATGTCCTTTAAAAAACACTTGTTTTTGCATTAGCAATATGAGATAACAGTGTAAGATGAACAAATTGGCAACAGTGTGAATATTCTTCGAATACTTAGTTAAGTCAGCTAGCTTAGCAAATGTTATATAATAAACTAGCTCGCTAACTCTTGTACATTTGTTGTTTCCATGAGATCACAAAAAACAACTAAATGGTGTGCTTGTTTTGTTGCATGCATTTATCTATTTATGCCAAGCTAATGTAAGCAACAGCATCCATCTCAGCTAATCCATCTCATCTCAACAGCCACACTCAGAATATTACAATTTGAATAGCAGTGTATATGAACACGAGTGGTGTCATTCATCCTCAATATGTGCTGGAAAGGAAATTAAGGTAGTCTGGAGAAAACCACATGATCATGCTAAATATGTTTAAAACAGCCAGGAAGTGATATGTATGTCTCTGTACAGTTGACCATCAATGTATAGTTTATCAACGGTAATTAAAGTAAATTTCCCTTGTCCATGAGTTTTTTTCTGACTAGAAATTGTTTTTTGCATCTTCCCTGAATTTCACGGGGGTATTGTTTATAACAATTGTTTATAAATCGGGCGAAGGGCTGCGCTTCTTTGGCTACATAATAAGCAGTGTGCATTATATTGGCCATTTTTGCTGACATATTTTCCTCTATCCTGTGAGGACACTAGGAGGTGATGGTGGGGTATCAGGTCCCCTGTCCGATTCTGGCAGCAGCTTCAGTAAGCTGGTGTTGCTTGTCCCCCTGCCAAATTTTGCATTGGTTTTAAGACTTTATTGATAACATACAAAGCCCTTCATGTTCTTGCCCCTTCTTATATCTCTAAGCTTTTTATCCCTTACCAGCAGTCACACAATGCAGCCTTAGGTCCGAGGGCAGAGCTCTACTCACTGTTCCAAAGTCTAGGTTGAAATCCTGAGGTGAATTTTTTTTACTTGTCCGTTCGGGCAAGTTAACCCCTAGGCGCAGATGGCAATAGTTTAAATTGTTTTATTTTTATTTTGCTGAGAGCTACATAACAGAAATCGGTAATATATATATACACTTCCTGGATCATAAACTCCATGTCCACAAGTTTTGCAAAATCTGAGGATGATATGCAGACCTACTAAAGGTTTATGATGCAAAATATAGCAGTGTACCCTGTTGTCCATTAGTGTCTCCAAATCAATCCAAATGGCGAAATTGTGAACTGCTCTAAATAAAAAAAGGTTATGACATATTTAACTAGAAATCAACAGTTTTGGCTCATAAAACTCACTTCTGCATAATTTTCAAGTGGGAATTACTATATTTTCATCAGTATAGGGGGGTAGATATCTATGGGTCCAAAACCCCTATGCAAAACATGTCATAAAATGAATAAAATTAGTTTTGTCCATTATAAGGCATATACATTTGCTCCTTCTGATGGCCTAAGATAAAAAACATTGATATCACAGTGTTACATACACCTAAATATGTTGCCTAATCATTCACTCTTGTACCTCAATAAAACATCACTTGTCCCTGTACTCTACAGTATGTATACTTTTGTCCTGGGATTGCATTTTTCTGTAGTTTTTTAAATTTTTTAAATTTTCCTATTCATAATGACTCCAAGGAAATGTTTACCTTAATCTACCACATATCAGCACACAGTAAATTGGAATGAGCATTTGTCATGCCCTAAGAGACAAGTATATATGCCATAGCCTATATTATGTGCGATAACATGAACATAAAATAGTATTCCACCATCTGCAAAATGCTGCCAAATGTTCTATCTTCAATGAACAGTGTGAGAGTGGGTGAATTAGCGTTCAATAAGCTACAGTGTATATGTGTTCAGTAAGTAGGTTATAAGGCTTTCTGTTCAGCTCTGAATGTTGGGTGCAAGAAGAGGCTGTAGAAACTGTTGTTTTGTTGATGGATAACTTTATGCTCCTTGTTATGCATTGACTGCGTGTGCTGCCTGCGAGTGGCACCCGGAGGCAGCGGAGATTTTTCATTTTCGTCTCATAAACTGGCAGACTAAATAAATGCGGGTTATTGGAAGGATTATCGGCCAAAAATAAGATTAACTATATAATTAAACTCACCCTAACTAACGGGGTGCAGCTGCCAGACCCATATTCTCTCATCTCCTCTTCGAAAAAAGAGGAACCAACTGTATGACCGTCTTTGCAGTGGCTGGACATCTATCTATACCTAGAAAAACCGTAAGAGTAAGAGATCGGTCCATAATAATTCATGGCTTAGTTGGCAAGTTTACTAGTAGCCAACAGTTTACTATACACAGAGAGTTTAAGATCATGTTTCATGTTTTTGCTAAATAACATTACGCAAGAATATAATGTTAGATTAAGAAGCAAATGTCTGCCTTTCAGCTAACTAAATTAACCTAGCTAACGAAATGTTATAAACTTTGAGCGTCTGCCTGATCTGTCCTTGTAAGCTAACGTTAGCCAACTCCCGACACGCTAACGATGCTAACAACGGTCAATGGCGTTTCCCAGTCTACATTAGCTAGCGAATGCCAACTACCTAAAACCAGAGACCCTCCCCCAGGGGGAGACAACAATCTTTGGTCTAAAACGCGTAACGCCTCAGAGAGACCGACAGATAGTGATGGGCAAGAATCGGGAATCGATTCCAGGGAACCGATTCCAAAAGCGGAACCGAGGAACCGGTTCCAAATTGTAGAATGTAACGATTCCGGTTCTTCGTCATCTTGCTCCAAGTTATCCCTGCCTGAGTGCAGATGCAGATTTAGAGGTAATAATAACCTACATTTAGCAAAAGTGATCTTACCGAGTTATAACCCAGTGATACAAGTCATCTGATTGAGCTCATAAGCAACTTCCGGCTACTTTTAAGAGGAGATTGCTTGGCACAGTGATCAGTGCCGCTTATCGTAACCATAGACTGTATAAAAATATGGACAAAGTCACTGTGACGTCACCCATTGCCTTTCCACGGCCTCGTAAAAACTGAATTGAAGCTCGGATGTCTTTTTCGCCACCCGTTTGTACAAACTGCGCCTGCTCTGTGGAGCCGAAGTGACCTTGGCTTGGAGCAGGGTCAACCGGATATGGCCCGGGCACAGTATGATTGACAGTTCGGGGTGGAGAAGCCACAGAACTATAAAGCCCATGACCTGACCAAACCCACCATTTTGCAAAACGAACTCGCGGTAAACTTCCTTAAAGGGTAAGTTCGCTATTTTGGACCTTGGACCCTATTTGCGGTCCGTCTTCCATGAACCTGACCCATGAAGTCCATTTTTTCGCTGATCGGTCCAGTATTGAGTTCGGTACAGATTTCCTGTAGGCTCTCACTGGGCTAAAATGGAAGTGAACGGGGCAATCAGAAATGTTATGGAAAAACAACGATAAATGTGCTTTTATAGCTCAGTGTGTATTCTTACGGTCTCAGTATGCTCTCCTGTGAAATGTAGGCTATCGCAAACGCAAACCGAACGTTGAAACAACAGTTCCATTTGAAACAGAACTATTTCTCCGACCACACTACCTCGCACTGTAAACTTCCGCAGTCTAGCTACGTTGTAGAGAGGGGGGGGGGGGGGCGCTTGAAAAGCAGTTGATCACAAATCCTGACCTCCCGTTGGAGTTTACTAGCTAGTAGCCTACAGCAGAAATATTTGTAACGCAGTTTTTGTAATCATCATTTGTAATAATTCATCACAGCAATGGTGCGCGAATGTGCAGTCCCCGGTTGTGGGAATAAAATGTCTGGACGCTCAAATACCAGTTTTCACAGGCTCCCGTTCTCTGACCCAGAAAGATTGAGACTTTGGCTGGTTGTCTTACGGATCGACATAAACACTCCAGTCAATCAACTCCGTTTGGCAGACTCGCGAGTTTGTGGAGCGCATTTCGACGCTACTGATTTCTGTAACCGCAAATCAGAAGCAAAACACTGGTTTCTAAAGAACACAGCTCGTGTCGGACCTGCAGCACTATCAAGCACCGGAGCGGAGGTAAGTTATATTTAGCTATAACGTTACTAACAATTATTTTTTTTTTGAGCGCGTCCTCTGACCCAGCACTCAATACCAACTAACAAAATCCGAGCTTGACATAAGTTGTTTTCTTGTAACAAAACTGTCGGAAACGTTCATCAACTATAAATTTTTACAATTCTATAATGTTTTATTTACAAATGCTTGACTCATGGTGTCCTGTCCAAAGTTCTCATCTATCACATATCTGTTGGCAGTCATAGTGTAATGGTAATCAATGGAGATGATCCAGTGTCATCCACGGATACATCCAGGTTTTCAATGGCATTCGGTAGCAACAGATCCCACTCCCTACAACACAAACTTTCCTCCTCTCTGGGCATCTGCTTGCACCTCTTGCAAGAACACCAAAAGTCCCCCGAAATTCTTGGTCTAGCCTCGGCAGCGACTTCGGATAACATTACCTGCGCAACTTCAGCCTCTCTCTCTTCTCTTGCTCTCTTATCATCCATCTCTTGTAGTTCCGTGTCCGTGTATTCTGGCTCAAATCTGTAGCCAGTAACGTCAAAGTCAAAATCGAATTCTTCGTCTTCGTAATCATTATAGTCATCCATCATCCAAGTTTTTTTGTGGAAATTGTAGCCTACGTTGCTGCAGGTAAACAAACGCAGACTGCTCAGCTAGATAGTTTCGTAAACGGCCGGCACACCTTCCCGCTCCCCTACCCCCGACACATAGTACTCCGCGAGTGCAGCGCAAACAAGCAACAGAGAAATGCTTACTTCCAAGCCATGCCAAGCACGTAAAAATGTTCGGATTGAGATACATTTCACAGGAGAGCATCCTGAGACCGGTAACAATACACCCTGAGCTTCCCGTCTCATTTATTGTACATGAAAGCACATTTATCGAACATTTCTGATTGCCCCGTTCACTTCCATTGTAGCCCAGTGAGAGCCTACAGGAAATCTGTACCGAACTCAATACTGGACCGATCAGCGAAAAAATGGACTTCATGGGTCAGGTTCATGGAAGACGGACCGCAAATAGGGTCCAAGGTCCAAAATAGCGAACTTACCCTTTAAGTTGCTGTTTTATAATATGACATTTCATTTTCATCCTCGATTTTACTGTGTCATTTATTCACATTGAATGTGTGGTATTCGTCACATAATTAACGTTCATTCAATTATCTTCAATTTATATTCAGCTAACATCAGCTAATTTGATTAGCGAGATAGCATACCAGCTGAGCTCGGTAGCCAAGCATCACCACCACACATGGACGAACAGGGTAACGCTATTGCCATCAACTACACTACTCACAAAAAGTTAGGGATATTCGGCTTTCGGGTGAAATTTCAGGATGAACCGAAAATGCACTATAACCTTTACAGGTGAAATTAATTTGACCTTCTCTAAACTTTTGAATGCACATGTCCAACTATTCAATGTTTCAGTACTTTTTGCACAACTTGCTGTTCTCTAACAAGGAGCTGAACGGCAAAATTCACAACAGGTGTTTGATCCATGAATCGACCAATAAATTTCCTGGTTCAATTAGAATTGGTATTTAAACAGTCCTCTTCATCATGCTGTTCACATTTTGACATCATGAGACTAAGACGACACCTAACAATTGATCAACAGTACCTCGCCATTGCGAGGCTTCAAACAGGATGTTCTCAGAGGGAAGTGGCCACTGAGCTTAGAGTGTCACAGAGTGTCATCAGCAGGTTGCAACAGAGATACAGAGAGACTGGAAGAGTCACAGAAAGGCATAGAAGTGGACGTCCTTTGGCCACATCCCACACTGATGACCGCTTCATTGTGAACAGTGCCCTGCGGAACCGGATGATGAATGCCACTCAACTCCAGGCACATTTAAGGGAGGTGAGAGGCACCCAAGTGTCACGTCAGACCATTCGAAACCGTTTACATCAGCGTGGTCTGCGTGCTAGACGACCTGCAAGGGTACCTGACCACACCACCAGGCACAGGCGTCATCGTCTTGCATGGGCCAGGGAGCATTTACGCTGGACGAGGGACCAGTGGGCCTCAGTGCTGTTCTCTGATGAAAGTCGATTCACGTTGAGCAGAAATGATGGCCGCCAACGATGTTGGAGACGTCAAGGAGAGCGCTATGCATCAGCCACTGTTGTCACCAGACGACCCTTTGGTGGTGGCGGTGTTACAGTGTGGGCAGGTGTGTCTAGTCAATACAGAACTGCCCTACACTTTGTGAATGGTACAGTGACAAGCCCATACTACCTGAATAACATCATTAATCCAGTCATTGTGCCCCTGCATGAACAACACAGGCCTAATTTCATCTTCATGGACAACAATGCCCCAGCTCATCGAGGTCGCATCATTAGGGAAAGGCTGCTGGAGACTGGGGTACCTCAAATGGAGTGGCCTGCACTTTCTCCAGACCTGAATCCCATAGAAAACCTATGGGATCAGCTGACTCACCGTGTAGAGGCTCGTAACTCTGTACCCCAGAACCTCAATGACCTGAGGGCCGCCCTTCAAGAAGAGTGGGATGCCATGCCTCAGCAGACAATAAGTCGACTTGTGAACAGCATGAGACGTCGTTGTCAAGCTGTAATTGATGCTCAAAGGCACATGACAAGTTATTGAGACATTGACATTTTTGTTGTGGTATACCCACCACTGTTGTTGGCTTTTGTTTCAATAAATTGTTTGAGATGAGGAAATCACCATTGCATGCTTCTACTTAAATGCCCTACTTTCATGATACGTATAATATCACTGTAGCGTGAACTTACATTTTCCATAAATTTCACCCGAAAGCCAAATATCCCTAACTTTTTGTGAGTAGTGTATATTGACGTTCAATTAATCACAGATGTTATTTTGTTAGATTACTTTTATTATAAATGTCCCTAGCAAGCTAGAAAGGTAGCAAGCTGACCCCATAGTCTTAAATGAGCAAACCACCACCGTCTTTTCGGCTAACCGCTAATTAACTCGACTGGCAGAGCAGTCTGTCACGATTTGCCGCAGCATGAACCCCCGTTCTGAAAACTCTTCCAGATAAAGTGGGGATTGTAGGTTAGTGGGTTCACACGCTAGCTAAGGCACAGTAGCTACATTAGCTACATCGTAGCTGGCATTAACTTTCATCTGCATCCTGTAACCTAATCACAAACATTGCAAACATTTACAAATGCAGACTCCGTATTCTTTTCCGATAAATTTTTGGTTTTATTTTAAACATCCCCGTATTGAGTCAGTACAAATATACCGCTAAAACTTTGGCTCTATTCCCCACACATTTTCTTAATTTTTGGGACCTAAAAAAATTATCCTCATGTAGAAATGTCCGGTTAGAGTTCTAGCTAGAGCAGCTGGCTAACGTTAGTAATGTTAGCTAGGCAATCACGGTAGCTAGCCAACTTATTTGGCCAGCCAGCAAGGATGACTTTAAGGAAGTCGAATAACTGTTTAATTAAAATGGCTTGCCATAAGCTATCATTAGCTTGCTAGCTAAATGTTAAAATGACCTGCCGTGAGATATTGTTAGCTTGCTAGCTAGCTAACCCAGCATTGCTAAGCAATGGTAACGTTCATGACAGGGGGAGTACGGCGATTGCGTACGGGAGGGGGTGGAATAGCTAAATGAATATCTAAATTGATAAGGTTATACAGGTATGGAGCAATTGATTTGAGATACTTAACCCACAGTTTGGCTGCTTGCTCCGAGACACTGGGCCTGTAGTGTAGCTGCAACATCCCCTTCTGTCTCATCTTACGAAACAGTATTTTTTTTCGTAGTAGACACATCATAGCTCGCTCCAACCAAAATGAATATGTGATGACAAACATGTTGAAGATGAGCGGGTAAGGCACTCAATTTATTATGCTACGAACTGCGTCCACAAAACAACAGCTTGTTCACGGTAGGCTACTAAGGGGATGTTCTCCATCGTCTTCCACTCAAAAATACAGCGTGTCTCCCTGTCCCAAGCATAGACTGTATAAAAATAGGTCAGTTTTAGACCAATGATTGTTGTCTGCCCCTTCTGGTCCCGCCCCTCCGAGTGAGGGCAGTGAGAACCATATAGAACCTATCTATGCCAGTGACCCCAGGACTCAACCTGTCCCTCTGATTGGTCCTGAACAAATGTTAATACCCTGTCCAAACGACACAATATTTTTTAAAAATCAGCACATGCAGAGGCATTAGATGAAGGAAAGGCACCTATTGCAATTAAATTTTTTTGTGGGAAAAATGTATTGACTGAGTATTTTGACCACATTGCTGCCATTGACTTACATGGTGAAAGATCTATACTGGAGCCAACCGCAGTGGCGTTAGTGAGCAACGGCACCAGGAAGTGAGCTTCAAAACGAAAGCCCAGTCTTGGCCCCTTGGTCGTAACGCAGCGCATGGCGCATGCTCAAAACAAGCACTGGACGTGAAACCGAGAGAAACGTTAATCCAAGAGACCAAAAAATAAATATGACAACGATGAGCTGACGATGCCATTAAAAATCCAAATGTTGAAATTAACAAAGATGGTTACTTGGTATGCATTATAGCCTACTTAAATAAATATGTTTTGTTAAACAACTGATTTATGTAATTGTGATGATTTACATCATTATTCTGAGTGTAACTTCACGTTGTCAGCAAATGGGACCAATGCACTATTTGTTTTGGTAGCCTAAGTGTGGTATAATCTTAGTCAGCTAACACTGGAAAGAAACGGATAGCTCTATCAAATCGGTCGTTCAGTTCTGTGCAGGGAAGCAAGAACCATTTTTAAGTGGGGGTGTTGGGGAAGTTCTTGCCTATGTTAGGAACCTACTGTGGCTAGCTACTACTATTGCCGCATATCACAAATTTCTCTTCATCTGCATTGTTAAACTTCATGATTGATACACGTAAAATATTAATCATAGCCTGTAGCTAACAGTAACACAACTAGGGGGTGGATTTAGCCTGGCCTTGTTGCACGTGTTTTCTTTTCCCCCATTGTCTAGGTGATGCTTGATTTAAAAGCAAATTTAAAAAACCTCCGAGTCCTGCTGTAGTAGGGTATGCTTCTGAAAAAAAAAATTTAAGACCAGACCAACACTATCAAACACTAGGCTATTAATAATGAATTATTTTATTCTTTTTTAAATCAAAGTTGAGAATGTTGTCTTCAAATAGACAACATAATTTCCGGTTGTTATTTAGAACCAATCCAATACACGCATGGAATCAAGATATGTGCAAAACTGCAGCATCAGAACAATTAAACTGACCAACAATTAAACTGGTTTTTAAATTATTATTAATGTTATTTTCTTAGCCTATAGTGGTTTTATTTATTTTTGGCCTAAAAAAGTATTCTTTGATTACAGATAGAACTTGAAGAAAAAAAACGAATAAAAGTTCCACCAAGACCACAAGCACTTGTCTTGTGTTCATTTACAAAACAAATCGGCCCTTCAGATGTGCGAGTCGGCTCCCAACGTTCACCTAAAAGAGCCGGCTCAAAGAGCCGACTCGTTCGCGAACGACACACCACTACTGTATTTCTTTAGTGGAAGTCAATGGAGAAGATCCCTTAGCACCCTGAACAAGCTGCTGTTTTGTGGACACTGTTCGTGACAATTGACTGCCTTGTCGCTCATCTTCAACATGTATGTCACCACATATTCATTTTGGGGTGAGCTATGTTGTGTCTACTACGAACAAAATTGTGAGATAAGAGACAGTAAGGAATGTTGCAGCAGTTAGAATTCATTTACGACACTACAGGCCCAGCGTCTCGGAGCTAGCAGGCAAACCTGTGGGATAAGTACCTGAAATCTATTGCTCCATGCCTGTATACCATTGTTTAATAATAAAAAATAAATCGGTGTTAGGTTGTGTTTCTGTTTGTTAGCGAGTCCGTTTTGGAAAGGGATGTTTAACGGTAACTGATACGATAGCTAGCTAGCTAATTAGCTACATAGCTAAACATCCAGATTTGCGTTTTTCTACTCTTGGAATTGTATTCCACAAACATTCTACCAAAACATCAATGTATAGATCACATCGCCATGCCACATCTATGTGCAGCGGTAACGTTAAATTGTAATAATAGGTCGAGACAAGGACTTTTAAAAAAAATATTTTTATTTATTTCCTTTGATGATTTGCAGTAGGCCCACGTTACATAGGCTAGCTAGGTAGCACCTGTAAAAAACGGTTTCCCTTCCTAATGCAATTAAAGTGTGGCCATGTGTCTTTGGTAAACACCGATATTTCAGTGTAACAGTGGTGACAAGCAAGCAAGTCACTCTTTATAGGTGCATGGAGTGGTGATATCATAAATGGTCGTTTTTCTGTCTTCAAAATATTAACGGTGTGTGCAATACCATATTGCCAAATGCCGTTGATAACTGGTCGAAAAACACTCTGAAGGAGTCTCACTGATGTCAATACTTTGAAATGATTGGCTAGCAACGGTGCACGTGATCTAAGCTAAGCTACTGCTAGCCGTTACGCTTTCTCACAATGCAAAAGACGCGGAGTCCTCCCATCTCCCCCTTTATAAGAAAATCTCTGCTATAAACTATCATCCAAATAATGTTGCTTACAGATGTGGTCAGAGACATTATAGAGAGATATCCAACTCGCCTATACTTCCTGGTTTCACATTTCTTAACCACTAGGGGGCGATACGGATCCCATTAAGTGTAGATGTGTATGGGGGTCAATGAGAGTTTTGCACAAAATCATCATTTGAGAATTATTTTAATCAATATTCTCTGATTTTACAACACAGTAACCATGTCCACACTAGATAAGCCAAAAAAGAGTATGTAGATAACATATATCCTCTAAAATATATTACGTTTTGTTGACTAATTATCAAAAAATCATGTGAAAACAAAATGTTATTTAGGCATTATGACAGTGATAGCAAGTTGGCTCTGATACAGTCATAAAATACATTCTGAATTACTCCCCCATGGACTGTGTGGCCTGTCATTATGGCTCGCATGGGTGCTAGTGCAGTTATGTCAGATATTTGTTGTTTATAAGCAAACAATAATAAGTCATCATGTAATCAAATATGATTTATGATCTGACAATTGTCAAAACTAAAATGGTATAATAGCATTACTTTTTATTTTATTTTAACACAAATGACGCTTTTAGACATGTAGCCCCATCCACTCCCAGTCTTTTTTTTTTTTTTTTACAGTTCTGCACTTACTGCAAAAAGTGGTGGATGCCACAACTGACCACTATGGGCACCATATAATCTACCTTCAATGGACAGGGGGTGCCGTAAGGGGAGGAAAGGGGACTGACAGGGGCCCTAAAGAATTATTAGAACATTAGGTCACTTTTTTTCAAAATTTAATTATTAACCTATCATCATTAATAGAATATTTTATTTACAATGTAGGCTATTAATAAAACTAACGGTTTCTTTTTCTTTTCCTGTTTTTGGCAAAAGTAAACACCCAGAGAGCCTGTATTCTGTATTTCACGTGAGCTTGACAATACATTCCTGATAGAAAACGGAGTTGGTTGACTTTTTGCTTCATTGCAGTGGTGATAAAACTTACAAGAAGTAAGTGTTAGTGTATTGTTAGCCTTTATTGATCCCCATAAGAGGCTAGAATGATGTAGCTAGCAGAAAGCAATAGACCCATTTCTTGTTTGTAAACAAAAGAGGATGCGCGCGCAACCCTGGGGCAAAAAGTGTATCACCTTGGCAGGCTATCATAATGCGGTTGACTTGATCATCAACGATTTAACGGACTAAGTGCATCTACTTTCATTTCTGGTTCTTTTATTTCACTTTCATCTTGGCACAGCGATACAAATTATAGCTTATTACAACTTTTCTGAAACTTTTTTTGTTGTAACGTTAACTTAAGCTAGCATATTTAGCTATAGCTTATTTACCTTATAAATGAGTGTAAGCTAACCATCTTTACTGTCAATGTTTGACAGTGACAAGTTAACTTATTTTTTAATGTTAGTCCAATTCAATAACTCGGACATATAGGATACACCACATTCACAATTTAAAAAAATTAGTCTAACGTTAGTCTGTTTGAAATTTATATAGCCTAGTGTAACTTCTGTTAATGCTGTTATTAACATGTTTGGCCAGATAGGATGACTCTACTTAGCCTGTCTAGCAGCTACGTTACTTAACACACACAAAGGTGGGGCAGCTGACAACTATTGTGTCAGTAAATTCTGTGTGATGATGTGTTGATAACTTAATGTTCATCTATAACCACAACAGTAAAGGCACCAGTACCACCAGCGTTTTCTTCTGTAACGGTGAGCAAGCTTGCGTACCGAACCCTGTTATCGGGTGAAAAACTGAAACTTGTGAACAACAAGGCTACGATACTGTTATTATTTGGGCACATAATGTTACTATTGAACATATTATATTTATTAGATTCAAAAAACAATAAGATAACTTTTAAGCCAATAAACATGTAAGTTAGACGTGACCGGTAGTTTTTTGTTGTTGTTGTTTTAACGACTTTTAGATTAGGCTAACGTTACTGCCATAAAGAAGCTCAAGATTTTTTTGTTGTTTTAATAATCAATTATTAGTTTATTTAATCAAGAAAGATACCTTTTGAATCCCCGATATGTTGGTAAGATGCCTGGCTAACTGGATTGTTTACATGGCAGTTCATTTGTCCATCTCATTGGATTTATTATTTCACCTCCCGCGCCCTCGAGTGGACATATAAAAAATGGCACTTCTTCATGAATTGATTACAATGAATTTGAATTTAAGAAAACAACAACAACACACATTTTGCTAATATTGTGAATGTGATAACGTTATAGACATAGCTACTGTTTTTTTTTTTACCATTGGCAAATCAGCTCTCGAGGAAGTTCAAATATGGTTGAACTCGGGCGTGCCCAATAATGGGCGCTATCTAGCTACGTTTCTTAACGTTATCCATCTTATTTCTTTTATCCAAGTGTTCACTGGTGGAAACTTGCTTTTTCGGGAAATACGGTGGATATAAGCTGGTTACTTCTTTAGATTTTACAAAATTAACATAGGCAATCTAGCAGTTAGCAAACTAATGTTCCTGAGAGATACAGACAGTAACATTACAGTGGCTAGCTAACGCTAATCTAGACACAGACAGACCACATGTCCCCGGTTCACAAATCACAGGGTATTCAAAAAAAGAATTAAGGTGACCAAGACCCACCTCAGCTCATCTACGCTGGCAAACTAACATTACGGTTAGTCCACCCAATTAAATAGCACGCTAAAGTAAATAATGCACAGTGCCTGTTGTCAAACCGGGTACAGGTAACTAGCAATAACAGCAGCTCAGTGATAAATATCGACCTGTGTCTTGACGACATGAACATATAACCATGCATGCAGCAAGACCTTTTACTTTTTATATCTCGGCCAACTCGCTAAAATGGTAGGCATGTGCCCCTCCGTCCCCTAGGTGTCTATTTCTACATTGTTAGCACATTCATTACCAAGCCATTATGCTAGGTTCGCTGTCACTTGCATAATTTAGTATTAAATAAATAATTTGATATTGGGTCAAAATAGTCTCACGTAATTTGATATTGGGTCAAAATAGTCTCACGTAATTTGATATTGGGTCAAAATAGTCTCACGTATGTTCTGTCATGGTTAGCCCAACTAACGTTACTCCATTTGCTTCAAAACCACAGCTATACGGTTGAATCGTTTCATTAAATTGAGTGCCTAATTTATATGATGAGGTGGCAGCATAACATAGCCTACTTCAGGACATTTACTAAATTGAATAAATATTACACATATTTACACCAAACTGCTTAGCTATCTCAGTGTTGATGTAACTAAGATATTCGATGTCAAACAAGTGTCTTTCATCATCCATTTCAGCTTCTACAATTACAAGTTGATGTTGATTTCTTTTGCAATATTGAATATTCTGCCCCAGTGTTGCGTGCGCTCCTCTACTGTGACGTTGGTGAGAAACCGGTCTATAGCATTAACCCATACAAAACTGATTTCTAACGTTACTCGTTCAATCGAATGGTAAAAGTGAAATCGTTCTATTGTGGTCAGTGGCACCGAAAATTTCTGACACACCCTCGATAAACGGCAAATGTCCCAGTAGAAGATGGAATTAAATCTTTAAGTTATATATTTTCTCTATCGTCATCGATTTCCCTTGGCCACTGTCAATGAGGCCGTGTGATCTGGGCATACAGTTGCGATGTAAATTACGTCAGAAGTATTCAGCATTGTTATTTGCGAATTAATCGTTAGGGCACGCTCATCATACTAAACGTGATTGGAGATCTTCAGAATCCGTTTAAACCACAGTCTATGGTTTAAACCTTTCGACTTTTAAGTTATAAGGCGGGATATACCGAGTGACCAGCGAAAATATTGACCTGACAGTCTTTCAGAGTTCTGACAGTTGATCAAGTCAACTGAAATAATGACCGCGAGACTACTGAATAGAACAGAATATTGGCTGCGCTGATCTGTTTTCGCTGCCCTCAGAGTTCTACTGTTATCATTGATCGAATG
Source organism: Synaphobranchus kaupii (assembly GCA_029718625.1). Lineage (NCBI taxonomy): Eukaryota > Metazoa > Chordata > Actinopteri > Anguilliformes > Synaphobranchidae > Synaphobranchus > Synaphobranchus kaupii. The sequence continues at coordinate 2,683,688 of CM056378.1, forward strand.
TTGGGAAAATGAGAGTTTAAAAGCCGCAAAAACTCATATCTATTCTAGCCTTCGCATAACAACGTTTTTCTGCAACCAATCTGCGCACCCATCAAAATGACGTGATCCACTAGAATTGGTCACTGCGCTTAGAAGTCAGAGCGCAGGGAAGAATAGTTTGACCCATCTGAGGGGAGCTTTTAGGGGGTGGAACATTTTTACGTTGTACTTGAAATTGTTGGATATTTTTCCAAATTTATCCGTTTAGACTTTCACACCTCTCGTGCCTTCTTGAATACATTTGAACTTTAGAGCCCTGCATTTGTGTTTCTTTATGTGTTTCTTTATGTGTCTGTAAATGTGAGTCTGTGTGTGAATTTGTGAAAGTACAGGTTATAGAAAAAATGGGAGGGACTTATTCATAAGTGGGTTTTATGTTTTTCTTTTTTTTTTTGTTGGTTTGCTTATGGTTGTAGATTAATACACCAGTGTATCCAACAGATTCCACTCTGTTCATGTACTGAATGGAAGTAAATTGGCACCTCCTTCATCTGAAGTCTGATGGCGCCCCCAAGTTTACCATTGAGAATTGTTGCTTTGGTAACACATTCTATATAAATATGAGCCAATAATGCAGAATTCCAGATTGAACACATGCAAATTCAGTTCTACTATAGAAGATCAGACATGCTGCATATAATGGAACAGCAAGAAAAGTGCACGGCAACCTTGTTCTTGCTGCTGCTGGCTGCTTTAACAGGAGCAGATGATCCTTTGTGTAAACTACGTGGGAAGCCTGAATATCCAAATTTTTCAAAGGAAGGCGATATCATCATAGGAGGGATTTTATCATTTCATAGCAGCTGGAAGGACAGGGAGCTCTCCTACACACATACACCTCAACCTTTCCAGTGCACCAAGTAAGTCAGCATTCATTCATTAATAGTACCTATGTGGAGTTGAAATAACTACATGATAACACCTAAAAGTTTTGCTTACAATTAAATGAAACTGACTAATGTACAAGTTGTTTTTATCATGTTTAACCTAGTTTAAATCTGAGAGCATTCCAATTTGCCCAGACGGCGATCTTTGCCATTGAGGAGATCAACAATAGTACAGATTTGCTACCCGGCATAGCTCTCGGCTACAAGTTCTACGACTCCTGTGGCTCCCCTGCGACGGCTGTGAAGGCAGGACTTGCACTGACAAATGGATACGAGGATTCAGGCTCAGCTGCTGCCTGCTCCAACACAGCTGCAGTTCAGGCAATCCTTGGAGAGACCTCCTCTTCACCCTCCATGGCCTTATCTACATCCATTGGACCATTTCACATTCCTTTGGTAGGCAAGTACAATCAAACTGCCTGACAAATAATAAAATAAGTAAAACAGTCTAAAACTATTAAAAAGTATAATATGAATTAGCACGGACATGTATTTGTTATGGGGCATAGCGGTTTCATACAAGTGTAAGTTAAAGGTTTATCAATCTCTTTGCAGATCAGTCACTTTTCTACATGTGCGTGCCTCAGTGACAAAAACAAATATCCATCATTTCTCAGAACCATCCCCAGTGATTATTACCAGAGCAGAGCACTGGCTCAGCTGGTGAAGCACTTTGGCTGGACCTGGGTTGGGGCAATCAGAACAGATGATGACTATGGAAACAATGGCATGGCTGCCTTTCTTAAAGCTGCCGAACAACAGGGGGTCTGTATTGAGTACTCAGAGCCCATCTTCAGAACCTATTCTAAAGAAAAATTTTTGAGAGTTATAGAGATTATAAAGCAGTCCAGCTCTAAGGTGATTGTGGCATTCCTCTCTCACTTGGACATGGACATGCTGCTCCATGAACTAGCCCAGCACAATGTTACAGGCTACCAGTGGATCGGAAGTGAAGGCTGGATCTCTGACTCCTACGTTGCCAAAGTGGAGGGGCACCATGTCCTCAGTGGAGCAATAGGCTTTTCCATCCCAAAAGCAAAGGTTACAGGCCTGCAGGACTTCCTCTTGGATGTTCTACCACTGAATTCATCTGGCAGCGTTATTTTCACAAAGTTCTGGGAAACCCTGTTCGGGTGCAAATTTCCCAACGGGAACACTTCAAAAAACACCAAAGCGTGTACAGGCACAGAGGATTTGAGTGGAGTAGATAATATATACACTGATTTATCCCTGATGCACATCTTTAATAATGTCTACAAGGGAGTGTATGCTGTGGCCCACACACTCCAAGAGATTTTCACTTGCAACAATGATCTGTCCAACAGAAAGATATGTTTCAACAATGAACTACCGACACCACTGAAGGTATGTACTGTTAAACAAGGTAATTCAATTAAATAATGCTCATTACATTTCATTTTACTATGCTAAGTACATTTCATTATGTTAATGTAAAATGTCTTGCATACCTTTCACCTTGCCCCCTTTTTGCAAATATACTGTTTTTGAAAGAATGTCCTTCATTCATCTGTAATTCAAGGCTGTTATACCTGGGTGGTTTATCTACAGGTTCTACAGCATTTGAGAAAAGTGCGTTTTAAAACCAAGGAGGGTGAAGAGGTTTATTTTGATGAGAATGGAGATCCAGCAGCAAAGTATGAGCTGGTTAACTGGCAGCAGAACAGCAAAGGCCAGATTGAGTTTGTTACAGTTGGATTTTATGATGAATCTTTACCTGTGGAGGAACACTTAACACTGAGCAATGTGTCAATTGTGTGGGCACAAAATTCAAACCAGGTGTGTTTAATTAATTATTAATATTTCCTTTTTTTGACTGAAAAGTGTTGGTTTACACAGTTGTATTATAAAAAATCAATGTATAACAAAAATTTTAAAATGACGAAAACATTTTTGGTAATGTCTGTGGGGAGGTTAATGCCTTCTTACCTCTCACCTGGAACAACAAAGCACCTGAGAATATGTAATAATCAGCCATTAGATGGAATAAATGTGAGAACCATGTAGTCCACTGCACACGAACACAAGGCTTATGCATACATTTGTGGCCATGGCAACTACACAAAGGAGCCATGCCAATCCTACAGCAGAGAGGTTCTCTCCACATTGCATTCTTTGTGTTTGACTCATTTCAGCAAAGTCTGCAGCTGAAACATCACTGTCGCCATTTCCCTGTGCATTGCACCTTGTTACTGAACGTACTGTTGCAAGGAATGTGCCTCACTGCAAAACAAGTTGTTGATATGGATTAACAATGCTTAAGTTAATAGTTTATTGCTTATTATCTTTATTGTTTATTATGTTTATTAAAAATATTATTTTAAATTGAAATATGAGGTTAGAATATGATCTTTTTACATATTTTTAAATAACACACGTTAATACGGTGTATCTTTTTACCTCCCTCTTTTGAAAAATCTGCAATAGTGTAAAAATTTATGTTAATTAATTTTGATGGAATTAGTTTTGACATTAAAATACATACTTCCTGAAACCGAAATATACTCCAATTGAATGCACATTTCATCTGTACTGCAGGTGCCTGTGTCGATGTGCAGTGAGAGCTGTCCCCCAGGCACTCGGAAGGCTGTGCAGAGTGGAAGGCCTGTCTGCTGCTATGATTGTGTGCCCTGTGCTGAGGGAGAGATCAGTAATGCTACAGGTAAGTATTGTGCAGCTTGTAAACACTATGAAATTGATAAAAATTCCAAAGACAATGGCTTGGATTTCATCAGCATTTCTAGTTAACATATAAAAAATGTATAATGACATGTCTTTCATCACAATGTCCTCTTTAGCGTGAAAATCCATGTTATTACAAAATGTATCACTGCAATGATCAGTACCATCATATCACGCTTACGTTATTTATTTTATTTTTAGATTCTATCGTGTGTATGCAGTGCCATTCAGACTACTGGTCAAGTAAGAAGAGGGATGAATGTGTCTTGAAGGAAACAGAATATTTATCATATCATGAAATAATGGGAATATTGCTTGCATCAATCTCTTTACTTGGGACATGTACAACCAGTATCGTGGTGATCATTTTCTTCAGATACAGACAGACCCCCATTGTCAAAGCCAACAACTCAGAGCTGAGCTTCCTGCTGCTCTTCTCATTGAAACTGTGTTTCCTTTGCTCTCTTACCTTCATCGGCCAGCCCTCTGAGTGGTCCTGTATGCTGCGCCACACTGCGTTTGGGATCACCTTTGTCCTCTGCATCTCTTGTGTTCTGGGGAAAACAATAGTGGTGTTAATGGCCTTCAGGGCTACACTTCCAGGCAGTAATGTCATGAAGTTGTTTGGGCCTCTGCAGCAGAGACTGAGTGTTCTTGCTTTCACTCTCATACAGGTCCTTATTTGTGTGTTTTGGTTAGCAATATCCCCACCTTTCCCAAACAAGAACATGAAGCACTACAAAGAAAAGATCATTCTAGAATGTGATGTAGGATCAGCAGTGGGGTTCTGGGCTGTACTGGGTTATATTGGGCTCCTCTCTATACTGTGCTTTGTTTTAGCTTTTCTGGCTCGTAAACTGCCTGACAACTTCAATGAAGCCAAATTCATCACATTCAGCATGCTCATATTCTCTGCAGTCTGGATCACCTTTATACCAGCTTATGTCAGCTCACCTGGAAAGTTCACTGTAGCTGTGGAGATTTTTGCTATTTTAGCTTCTAGTTTTGGAATGCTATTCTGTATCTTTTTACCAAAATGTTACATTATCTTACTGAAACCAGAGAAAAACAACAAAAAGACCTTAATGGGTAAAACACCATAAACATCTCTGTGAAACTGTCAAAATATTTATAGTAGTCTCTGAAAGACCATGGATCTGTCAACTACAGCTTTAATTGGTTTTATGTAATTAACAATAGCTAATAGATTTTCTGCCTTGATTACCAATTTAATTTAGCCCCTTCTCTAGCATCAAATGTTTTGAATAACATGAATAAAATGCTTACTGTTCTTGAACACCTTTGACTACAGGCATAATCCTGGTCTCTTTGTTGTTTTCCAAGAAACAGAAATACTCATCGCTGAAGCTAAATATCAGAACTGGGATTTTTTTTCTCTTGCATAAAATATTTTTTTCTCTTTTACTTAAGATTGAAATGGACAAAATTAAATTACAAATTTGTGAACAACCTGGTCAGAAGCAGCTAACCATCTGAGCAAACTGTGTCCCCCAATATCTGATAGCATAGCTCATGAACAGTTAATCACACATCATTGAAACTGTTATTCACAACATATTTGGGAAGACTACAAGGTAGTTTCAATTAGAATTTATTGATATTCATATTCTGTCATGTGACTACATTCTGTCTATAATTGGGAAATGATCTGATCCCAGTACTATAGTCAATTTAACTCCTCAAACTAAATTACATAGACCTAAGACAAACAAAAAAGCTGTAATTTTACATTTTAAACAAACAAATAATAACAGTTATCGATGAATGCATTTCATATGTGGTACTACTACATGCTAATACGAAAATAAGTAATGTTAGCCAGGTCATTGCTCAATTAAAATGCTATATTTTCAATGACTTTTATTTTTGTAAATAATGACTCAAATCTGACTAATGCGGTAAATGTAGTGGAACTGTGCTCATTAGTGTTCCGTTTCTGCACACTGGGATTTCACGCTGTTATTTCCGAAGCTTGGTTAAAGTTGACAAAAGTGCAAAACAGTAATGTTAGCTAGCCAGCTCTTGCTCTTTTAAATGGCAGCTTTAATCCATGTTCTTCCATGCTCAACATTATACTGAATATTTTACTAAACTAGCAAGCTTGGAAGCTTTAAATGTGTTTCAAAACTATAGTTTGCTAGTCACTTCAACTAGCTGTCATACCTTGCTAGGTTAGCTGGATGACTTCACAAAATGGGTGAGAGGAACACACACGTCCTTTAAAAAACACTTGTTTTTGCATTAGCAATATGAGATAACAGTGTAAGATGAACAAAATGGCAACAGTGTGAATATTTTTCTATTACTTAGTTAAGTCAGCTACCTTAGCAAATGGTATATAATAAACTAGCTCGCTAACTCTTGTACATTTGTTGTTTCCATGAGATCACAAAAAACAACTAAATGGTGTGCTTGTTTTGTTGCATGCATTTATCTATTTATGCCAAGCTAATGTAAGCAACAGCATCCATCTCAGCTAATCCATCTCATCTCAACAGCCACACTCAGAATATTACAATTTGAATAGCAGTGTATATGAACACGAGTGGTGTCATTCATCCTCAATATGTGCTGGAAAGGAAATTAAGGTAGTCTGGAGAAAACCACATGATCATGCTAAATATGTTTAAAACAGCCAGGAAGTGATATTTATGTCTCTGTACAGTTGACCATCAATGTATAGTTTATCAACAGTAATTAAAGTAAATTTCCTTTGTCCAGTTTTTTTCTGACTTTTTCTGACTAGAAATTGTTTTTTGCATCTTCCCTGAATTTCACGGGGGTATTGTATTGACCATTGTGACCAAAACTGGTACCTCTCAGTTATTTCCCTGACGTTTGACTAGGGATGCCCCGAACCGATGGCCAAAACCGATTTCCGATAATTTAGGCGAACCATCGGTGGATGCTGATATCGATACCGATATTTTGGTAGTTCTGCATCCAAGTTTTATGGTGTATATATGATAATATATATGAGAACCAACGCCAGGCGAACAGAATAAATTTTTTTAATGCTGAAAATAACGCAAATATCTATTAATTCAGAAGTCAATAATCATTTGCGCTTCGGAGCCTCTGCCTGGGAAATCTGAGCGAGAGCGTAACAAAAAGTGGAGTGGACAGGAACAGGCAGTAACGTTAGGTTGCACTACTTACGTACAAGAGATAGTGACATCGTGGTTCCATAAGAAAATATTAAATATCAAAAACTTACTTTCACTTCCAGAAGCCTTAGCGAAGAATCAATCATATAATAATTTATAGCGCCTTTCTCAATACTCAAAGCGCTTACAGTGATGAGGGGGAAACTCGCCTCTACCACCACCAATGTGTAGCACCCACCTGGGTGATGCAGCGGCAGCCATTTTGCGCCAGAATGCTCACCACACATCAGCATGAGGTGGAGAGAGAGAATGATTATTAGCCAATTAAACTGGGGGATGATTAGATGGCAGATTGAAAGAGCCAGGTTGGGAATTTAGCCAGGACACCGGGAAAACCCCTACTCTTTGCGATAAGTGTCATGGGATCTTTAATGACCACAGTGAGTCAGGACCTCGGTTTAACATCTCATCCGAAAGACAGCATCTCCTACAGCACAGTGTCCCCATCTCTGCACTGGGGCATTGGGATTTATTTGACCAGAGGGAAGATTGCCCCCTACTGGTCCACCAACACCACTTCCAGCAACAACTTAGTTTTCCCAGGAGGTCTCCCATCCAAGTACTAACCAAGCCCACACCTGCTTAGCTTCAGTAATTAAGCAGGAGCAGATTGCATGGTGGTATGGCTGCTGACAATCATCATAAAGCATAAAGCACATCTCTAGTCCACTCCACTCTTTGTTACGCTCTCGCTCATTACAGGATCACTCCTGTTTGGTTATTTCCCATGCCAATAATCAGTGTATCTAGAATATTTTTTTGCGGTAACAAATAGTGTATTGTGTTACTGATCCAATTTCAGTATCATCGTTACCGTTACTATCGTTGTTATTTTTGTTGCTGTTGATGCAAATAAATATATTTGAACAGAATAAATATAGTAGATCTAGTCTATTCCCTGTTGTTGGCGCTGCCATCTTAAAAAAAATCCCGCTAAAATCCGCTAATGTTTATGTAGCCCACACGGAAAATGGCAGAAGCAGCTGATATTGCAAGTAAGAGAGCTGCTAGCTAGTCGGATTAGCTAACATGGCTAAATACTAAATAGCCCATCAACCACTTTGTTGAAATAAAAAATAAAAAAGCCACTCTTGGAGGAAATTGTGTCAAGCAGCTTGGATCAGACCTGGGCCGAACTAATGTGAAACCAATGAAGTGGAGCATGCGAGCAAGATATTACCGGGGAAGTAGGCTTAGAGATGCAGTGTGGCCTACTGTAAAGTCTGCAGACACTTTCCAGAGGTGCATACAAAGTCTGTTCATTAGAGAAGGATTTAAATGGAAGTATTTTAGACATGCTTGTTCAAAACACAAGAACAGCAAACAGCACCATGTAGCACTTGTCACATCAGTGCTGGGACAGTAATGTTCTAAATCAACTGCATGATGATGCTATGCACATTTCAAGAACGCCAGCACGTGAAAGTAGTATTGGACATTGTAATGATGTGTGCAAAGCAAGATCTTCTACTTTGAGGACACAGAGAAACAGGAGTATTTATAGAAATATTCAGAAATAAGTTATTCTCCTTGGACAAATAACATTATAGCTTAACCATACTCAACACCAAGCCCTGCCGTCTGTGTCTTTGTCATGAAATCACACGCTAATTCAAACCCATCAAAGGTAGGCCCAAGTTTGAATACTGTCCCGCCATGGTAGGCTATAGGTAATTACGCGTTCAAAGTTAAAAAATTAAGCCCTATTCAGGCAGGGTATGTTTTCAGGACAATGTCTGGAAAGTAATTGTTATGACAGGACGTCTGTAATGTTAATGACCAATTCGTATGGGATAAAGTGTCTCCGTAATCTGTGTCTAGAAATGCAGAGATGGGAGTGTCTACTTCATTTTGTTGTCACACCAAAAATGTTCCATGCGTCATACAACGTTACACATCCTATCTTCACTGCAAACTTGATTGCTTCTGGCTGAAAAGCACTGGCAGGGAGCAATTGAGAAAGATGCAGGTGCTCAAAAAATAAAAATAACAATAATAATAATAATAATATGTGAACTTTTGAGCGTCTCGCAACTTTTTCTGGTCATATTAGGAGCCATCACATGTGTTCTGGTTTATATTAGCCTATAGATTTTATTACATAGAAAAGATAGAGAAGTGATTTTAGTGTTTGATTATTTTCTATGGGGACAACATTGTTGGAGGGGTGTACCCAAGTGAACCATTGCATTACGGTTTGTCATAGGCTGTCTGTTGGAGTGCATATTTGATTAAAAAAAATTTTTTAAAACGTAGTCTAAGGCGTAGACTTTCAGTCTGGGCGGTTGCATCCCGAGGATCGGGGGTTCGATCCCCGGTCCTGCCAGATCCGAGTATGGGCAGTGCCTTGAGGGAGTGGCAATTGGCGGCTGCTCCTGGGGTGGAGGGGGGGACTCTGCGAAATTCGTCGTGCACAAAGCGGCCCCGGGCGAGTTGGATCGCGGTCAGGAACTTGAGGAGTCGCGCCCTGAAGAGGACATGGCACCCTACTACCGGCTGACGGGGTTGTGCAGCGGTGAATTCTCAAGCGGTTGCTACATGGGGGGGAATTGAATAGCATAGGGTTCAATTGGCTACCAAATTGGGAGAAAAGGGGAAAAATCTGAAATAAATAAATAAAAAACAATTAAAATAGTTTCAAATGGTCTGATAGCCTATTATTCATTCAATCATGGTTCGCTTTGCCACGTGCATATCCCCGCGCGTCTGTAGGCTTTCCAAGTTTCCCAATCCAATTCGTCCCTATTATTATGTATTATCTAGGCTATTAAATGCAGTTATGTTGCTGTCATTTCATTGTAGAAATGTAGGTCCGTTAGTTGTCTATATGCCATATTATGAGGGCTCAATTGCAGAACTTTTGGGCAGTAACACAAAAGTAGTCTATCACGTTACCTTGTCAGTAAAGTATCAAGTATTGCATCTCCTTTCACTATTTCAAACGGTAACGAGTATTCTAAAACTTTTTTTTTGAGTAATGTTCCCAACACAATAATTCCATAACGAGTAAGCAACAAGGATGGCCATATGATGCAGTCACATATTGTTTCTCCTGACAAAAAAAGAAGGGGGAGGAAAAAGGAATTTTTTATCATTTTTATTATAATAAAAAAGATAAACATAAAATTAAAATAAAAAACCCAGCATGACAAGAGGCTTATGTGTTTCTTTGTTTGGATGAGTGTGGGCTGATGTGTTGTAATTTGGGGTCCCTGCCTGCCAGTTCCTGGGGTTTGTAGCTCTGCAGCATAGTGGCCTATCACCTGTCTCCTTTTAAAAAAAATGTTTTATTTGTTTATTAATTTCCCTCTCCCGAATACTTTACCCACCGTACACCCCCTTACCACCCCCCCAACAAATAAATAAATACCCCCCCCCCCCCCCATAACACTCATCTATCCATTCAACCCTTTATGAAGAATCTCTTCCCTCTGTAACTTCTGGTGCTGCATCACCCCATTCATGTCCCCAAGATTATGTTATATAAATTTTTACTTGTTTTTGTAAAATCCACTTTCATTATATTTAAATATCTTATTATGCTCTATCCCCAAATCATCCTATCCCATCTTTGTTTATCTATGTAAGACTGTTTGTTAGTATGATATTTTGTTTAACCCTTTAAAGCCGGACCGTTCTAATTTCAGTACAATTGTTCTGATGGTTTGACGTATAATAGCTCTGCCGTCCAATCACTGATTTTCTTTTTGAAAACTGCTAGTTACAGATGACAAAATAAGCTACAATTGCATATAATTGGTTCATGAGCTTAGTGGGCGGGGATTTATTTGTAGACCGCTAAATAAAACCGCACGTCAACCTCGTAAATCTCCATTTGCTTCACTGCGGGCGGAGCGGACCACCTTGGACAGAAGACTATCGTCTGAAGACTTTACTGCGACTGAGGGAAAGCCAGTAAACCCCCTGAGGTAAGAAATATTTAAGATAATAATTAACCATAGATATTACTTCAGAAACTATTTTATTTTGAATAAAATCCTGTTTTTGTACCGCAGACTTTCTCATATTTTCACTTGAAAGTCGCTAAGGTAGCTAACGTTCGGCTCTAGCTTCAAATGATGCCACTGTGTTGTTGTTCCCCCAGCTCGTTTCGAGATGAAATTGTGAAAAAGTCTGTCATACAATGAATAAGTTAAGTGATAACGTTAGATGTGAATATTTTCCGTATCTTAGTGCAGACTTTGATAGCTAAATAATAGCTAACTAAAGCTAAAACAAATAACGTTAGTCTAACAGTGAGCAGTCATCGTCTTGCCGCGCGAACAGCCATTTTCTTTTCTGCGTTTTTGTTTTCCTAATTTGAAACGTTAGCTCTGCTGTCTGTCTTGCTAGCTTTATAAATGTTATACTCAACTATTAGTCCTATCAATAGCAAGTACTAACTAGCTAGTTTTTTTAACATAACGTTATGTATAAATTTGAAGGTTGTTGTTGATCGGTCCTGTCGAAAATGAATGGAGTAGAGAACTAAACAGCAAACATTTCCTAACGTAACGTCAGCTTTCCGTTTTATTTTCTGACTCACGTTTTTGACTTGAGCAAGATTAGCCTGTTTAGACAAATATGACAAAAAGACATCATTCAGTTGAGCCAATGTCACTGATGATTTAGGTCTGTTCATTCAAAACAATATCTTATATGAATGGACATTATGCTAAGTAGTCTAACATTGTGTTATTGTTGTGCTTTTTATCTAGGCTAACGCTATTCTGGAACATAGTGTTTTCTGTAAAATGTCATTCTCACTATACACCCCTTTAATGACTCAGAAATGGTTTTATATGTTATGGATTAATGAAATGGCAACTGATAATATATTTATCTATTACAGCGATGAATGGACATTATGCTTGTGTCCAGAATAGCTATTTTATCTATTCCTGACATAAGCATAAAGCGTTTGCTGTAAGATGATGTTATTGCAAGCCCTTTATTTACTCAGAAATGGTTTTATATGATATGTTATGGATTAATAAAATGGTAAATGATTACATATTTATGTATTGCAGCAAAGGATGGACATTTAGCCATCTGATACAGTCCCCGAAGAGAAGGAAGGTGCTGAGGGTCATTGCAGAGCACGACACGGAGGACCATCAGGGCATGCATGCACTTACTGTTATCTTCTTGATTTTTGAATATATTGAAGGTATTTATGCTTGACCATAGATTTGTCTGCTGTATCTGTACTAATACATTAATGATTTTACTGTAAATAAATCCAATGCATTAATTTTACGGGTATCTAAACTGATATTTGGCCATGGGTTGTATCTTGTTTTTATTTGTTTTACAATGTTATCCATTTACTTAGTTCATCCATTCACTATGTTATACATTTTTTTAAAATAAAGTGTGTGTTTCTTTGAACACATAAATTGTATATTTCAGTGTATGTGTCTTTCAATTTAGCATTATATCAACAGATTCTCAACAGTGACCCATAGGAGTATGGATAAGTGGTAATGTGAAATGTCAATGAAGCTAACATTCTACTAAAAATTTTTTTTTTGCCTTTTCCCGTACATCATTAAGATGTTATAACTTTTGAGCAGTAAATGATAAATCTGTTCTGATTTCTACTCTATATCACTTACAAAACAGTGAAGATACCACACAGTTTGTCTCCCTCGATCTTGAACATGAAATGTTTAAAAACCTAGGTTTCTCATGGAGAATAGCCATTTAGAAAGTTTTTTTATTATTATTTATTTTGTGATTTGTTTGAATAATTGATGATATTGTGTTAAAGTAAGCATATTATTGCATATAAATGGAAAGCTCCAGTTGTCCTGTTTAAAATGGTATATTATCTTTAGGGGTGTAACATAATATGATCACACCACAAACAGTTTTGCATACACATGTCATATTTTCAGTGAACCTAACATTCTAAAGCGTTTATTTTAGCCTTTTCTTACCCATCACTGAAGTGGTTATAACTTTTGAGCAGTAGAAGATAAATCTATTCTGATTCCTATTCTATATGACTCACACAATGATGAAGATATCATACTGTATACTGTAAGTTTCCCCCTATCTTGAACATGAAATGGGTAAAATAGTAGGTTTCTCATGAGAAAATAGCCATTTAGAATGTTTTATAAATTTAGTTGGTAAATGTATTTCCATAATTGATGATATTGCCATCAAGTAATCCTATTATTTCTTATATCAATTGAAAGCCCCAGTTATCCTGTTTACAATGGTATATCAAGTTTAGGTATCTGATGTAATATGATCACACTACAAACATTTTTTCAACGCACATTAAGAAATAAAATGGAATAGAATGTTGACCCAATATTCGCTTAGGCTGGAAAGGGTTAAGCAGTTTGTTCTCACTCTGTTTGTTTGTGTCAATCATCTTCAATTAACCTGATAACATAAATAATTAGGTAACTACCTAGCTTTCACCTATCATTGACAAGGTATAACTATCCCTGACAATGACTTGATTCAAAATATAATTCACAAAACTACACCTACAACTACACATATATCCATGAACAACAGGGTGCTGGACAAACAATATATATATTTAGACAAAGAATTACAGGTGCAGTCCTCCAGAGGAAGAAAGGGGGAACAGGTGAGATTGAATCTCATATCCACTAGTAGTTAGCAAGGTTGTGTCATGAGTGATAGGGTCTGTGTTGTAGCCAATAGCTACATGCAAGCAGAACATTTGTCTGCCCACTGGGAAACACAGACACTCCCCATGTCAGGCTCCTCACGAAGGTTATCAGCATAGTCCTATATAAGTGACTTGGACAATGCTGCAGTACCAGTGGACATTGGCAGATTGAGACACACACATCCTCAGAGATGCTGCTGCTTGCACACAGCTTGGTACTTGTCTTGTTTGCTGGCCTTGGAAAACCTGTCTGTCGACCATATGGAGCTCAAGAATTCTCACAGTTTTCAAAAGAAGGCGACATCACAATAGGAGGCATTTTTCCTTTTTATCAAAATCCAGTAAATGTGGATCCGTCTCTTCAAGTGAACCCTGGAAGTATTCGATGTGATGGGTAAGCCAAAATGGTCACTTGTGATACAACTGCGGAGCGTATAATTATTATAGTTTTAGTGTAGTAAATAGCAAACTACAAGCAAAACAGCTTGTATGTTGCATGCACTTACAGTGCCTTGCGAAAGTATTCACCCCCCTTGGCATTTTTCCTATTTTGTTGCAGTACAACCTGTAATTTAAATAGATTTTTATTTGGATTTTATGTAATGGACCAACACAAAATAGTCCAAATAGGTGAAGTGAAATGAAAAAAAAAACTTCCTTTAAAAAATAAAAAAAAAATAAAAAACTGAAAAGTGGTACGTGCATATGTATTCACCCCCTTTGCTTTAATGTATTTTTAAAGTATCATATTTAATATTTGGTCGCATATCCTTTGCATGCTGTTACTTCCTGAAGTCTGTGACCCATCAACATCAAAAGACTCTCGATATCTTATTTTCAGGTACTGTTACAAGCGATACTATTTTGCAAAATTTGAGGATGATATGCAGAACTACTAAAGGTCTATGATGCAAAATATAGCAGTGTACCCTGTTGTCCATTAGTGTCTCCAAATCTATCCAAATGGATAAATTGTGCACTGCTGTAAATAAAAAAAATTTATGATATATTTAACTACAAATCAACAGTTTTGGCTCATAAAACTCACTTTTGCATAATTTTCAAGTGGGAATTCCTATATTTTCATCAGTATAGGGGGGTAGATATCTATGGGTCCAAAACCCCTATGCAAAACATGTCATAAAATGAATAAAATTATTCATTATTGTATTATAAAGCATAGGCCTATACATTTGCTCCTTCTGATGGCTTAAGATAAAAAACATTGATATCACAGTGTTACATACACCTAAATATGTTGCCTAATCATTCACTCTTGTACCTCAATAAAACATCACTTGTCCTTGTACTCTACAGTATGTATACCTTTGTCCTGGGATTGCATTTTTCTGTATTTTTTTCATTTTTATTTTCCTATTCATAATGACTCCAAGGAAATTTTTACCTGAATCTACCACATATCAGCGCACAGTAAATTGGAATGAGCATTTGTCATGCCCTAAGAGACAAGTATATACGCCATAGGCTATATTATGTACGATAACATGAACATAAAATAGTATTCCACCATCTGCAAAATGCTGCCAAATGTTCTATCTTCAATGAACATCGGTAGCCTACATCAAAAATACATTTAACGTTTGCACTACAGTATGTGAAATGCACTCAAAATGTGAAAATAATAATAGGGCTATCAAACATATTGGAAAGACAGTGCTCGAGTGGAAACACAAATGTACATATGTAGCCAGCGAGACCAACGGTATTTTAGACGCAAAAATACTTACATATCGGAAAAGGGAAACTCTCCTCTGTAATGCGTATTCTGTAGAGCTTGCATAATACTAGACCGTTAAAACGAAAACTGCCGTTACGCTGGGCTGTAGTAAATTGTTCAAAGCACTGAAAAAGACTTGACATATACCGTTGCTAAGGTTATAATGTACTCTATTGGATAAAAAAGCCGACAATTAAACCAGAATGAACTGTAATGAATGAGACAGGCTTACAGGGCATGGGGGTATTACGCGTCGACGTTTCAGATAGTGTAATAGCGGTATAAAGTGTTGTATATTTCTCAAACCGATTGTACCAGACAATAAATTACCACTGAATTTTGAAAGGAACATCTCGATGTGTAAAACCGATGGTAGGATTGTACATTTATTTCATATTTAGTAGCATATATTGCTAGTAGAATACATGGTAGAATGAGACAGTACTTTCACAGTGTATTTTGCATTTGAGTGAGCAGGGCTTTTCACGGCTTTTCTGGCATACGATCAGGCTATTGTTGGGTTTATCTCATTGCTATGACGTTATTCTAATTTTATATAATGAATAAATATATTTATGAACTCAAACATAGATGCTATTGTACACTATGTTACGCATGGGTAGGTATAGACTAGGTGGGGGGTTGCTTGTTAAATGGACTTGCTACGGGGAAATAGTGACACTTAGAAACTCCGTATTCAGCAGAAATCGTCACGAACCGTCTACCAATGAAGTTAAAACACAGAGGTTGTGATTTCCACTAATAGTTTGACTGCAGTAGCAACAAATGCCTCAGTTGAGCAAAAAGGTCCCGTCGGCGGGACCTTCTCCGCAAAGGAGTTAAGCAGGGTGGAGGCCCTACAATTTATGGTATCAGCTTCTTGTGAGGAGGAAACACTGAACAGTATTGTGATCTTGCATGAAATGAAAAATAAATAAAATTGTAAAAAAATAAAAATAAAAAATAAAAACAGTATATAGTTCGTTTCATCACATAGTGAACATGACGTATGTTTTTTGGATTAAATGTAAATTCCTTTTTGGGATCAAAATATCAAAGAAAATTCTATATATTCTGAAATTGTATTTAGGGAACATTTATCTATTTCTGTGTTTTGGTAGTTAATGTATATATCATATCATCTACATGTACTTTTGTGTACTGTACTTCAGAGGGAGAGAAAAGAACATGGGCTACATTCACACTGGAGGAATTAGTGCTCAATTCCGATTTATTGCACAGATATGATGTTTTTGTTTTATTTTTGTTCAATTTGTGTGAGCTATGCTAGCCAGTATTGTTTGTTGTAACTTGGCCTCATTTTGATGTCAATACTTTTAATGGCAGGACTACAATTTGTTAGTTTTATTATAGACAGTGCTTTGTATGCGTGAATACATTTTTGGACGTTGAAAGCATTTTATGTTGAGATATCATTTACTTTTTTACTGTGTTTGCTATGAGTAACTGATGATGATGATTTATAGAAATTTATGAACCATAATATAATTAAATCTAGAGAGAGAGATGCATTCACATACGCAAAAACACATTCTAGCTCAAAGAAACACATTCATTTCCTGGATTCATTTTCCCTTTACTGTTACTGCTTTTAATGCGTTATTGTAAAAGGTAGACATACAAATGGTTTGTATGTTGGTAGATGATCTATAGGCCTAACTAACATTAGGCGACTTTTTAAAAACTTGGAGTTTTCAAGGTACCTGCAGTAACCTAGTTAACATGAAGAGGAATGCTACAGCAGTTAATTTGAGCGTTGTCACTAAGAAAATCAATAAATCTGCCGTAGGGAAATCCATGGCTATCCCTTTGTGACTTATTATTATTATTATTATTATTATTATTATACATTATATTTACATGCGGCTTTCAAGAAACTCAAGGACACTTAGAATGGTGAGGGGGAAACTTGCCTCAACCACCAGCAACATGTAGCACCCACCTGGGTGATGCGCGACAGCCATTTTGCACGGCACACTCAGTTGAGGTGGAGAGGGAGAGAGCAATTTTTTTCTTTTACCAATTAAATCAAGGGATGATTAGGTGGCAGGTTGAGAGAGTCAAGCTGGGAATTTAGTCAGGACACCGGGGAACCCCCTACTCTTTGAGAAGAGTTTCAAGGGATCTTTAACTCCATTGTGCAGATGCTTCGTGGCAAAGACGCTGGTGCCAAGAATTTTCTCAATTCAGACATTCATTGCTCCTGCAACCAAACTATGAGTGGAAACAAAAACTCTGTGTTTTAGCTTTATTAGTACGCGATTCGTGACAACAATACCGAATACAGTGTTTCCCCGCCCCCCCCCCCCCCCCCCCCCCCTCCCCTGTCAGCGCATAGTTTGTAATCCATTGAATAGCTACAATCAGATATGCATTCATGTAAAAACCCCATGGAAACTAGTGTTGTCACGATACCAAAATTTTGACTTTGATACCGATACCAGGTTTAGTATCATGATACTCGATACTGAAACGGTACTTGAAACTGAAACGATACTGATTCGATACTCGGTACCCTCTACTGAAATGACCTTAACCCTATTTACTTTGGCCCTTCAGAGGCAATTTCCTCCTTGTTTCTACTAGTTTTATTTAAATGTCAATATCTAAAAAAATATTCCCTGCACATCCATGGTTTTAAGTTCGAACTGAAGAAGAAGCTGTATCATTCAGAAATTTGCTACAGAATATATTTATTTCAGAATAGTCACATACAGTACAGTGTTTCCCCTAGATTTTTTTTCAGGCCGGGTGGTAGGCCCCTCGAAACTACCAGTGTTGTTGCGCGTACACGGTGTCATCAACCGCGCATGCGGGGCCGAGGTAGTATCATCGCGCCGGTCGGGGGTACGGAGAGTCGTCGCACACATGGGGAGGGTGTTGGTAACAAAGTGGTGCATTTCTCCATTCTGAGCTAAAATAACATTTGCTCACAAAGGCGTATGGTAAATAAATATTAGTTATTTATAATATTAATAAACTTAAAACAGAACTTATATACAATAAACCCCCCTTAGCTTCACAAATGATATTCAGAACTATACAACTTAAACCCAGGACAAGGAGTTTGTTTCTACCGGTTTTTAAGGACTGTTTCTGGATCAGCTATCTTTGCAGCACTGTAGAGCTGCTTTTGAGACTCCTCCATAGTGCTGATCCATAATCAGTCCTTAAAAACAGGCAGAATCAAACTCCTGCCTCTGCAGTATTAGCTTTTACTCTACACTAAAATGTAAGAGTTCTGGTCAGATAGCGAAACGGACGAAAGTGCGCCATTTTGCGTAGAGGCGGAAACTATAATTACACCCTCATAATATCAGCCCTGCCATTGAAAATTTAATTAGGCCTAACGGGAAACCGAAGCTGTTTTGGCAAGGGTTTTTCCAGATGCTATTTTGATCATTCCAGCATTCTGCAGTAAGGGAAATATTGCAGCTACATAAAAGAAAAAGAAAAAAAAGATTATATTAAAAAAAAGAATAATATATATATATTTTTTAAAGTACCGAACGTCGGAAAATTCTAATACCGAACCGTTTTTTTTTTTAAGTATCGAAAAAGTACCGAAGTTTCGGTGTACCGTGCAACACTAATGGAAACAAATATTTTTTTTAAGTTTTATTTATTCCAAAATGTGCAAGAAAGCAAGTGAAAAAATCATGACTAAAGTTCAGTTGGAGATCTCCATTCACCATGCACCACGATTCTTTTGTTTAGCAAATGAGCAATTAGACGTGTGAATAGGACAGAGCTAGGCTCTGAAAAAAAAAAAAAAAGATTCTTGGAGCTCTAAGACTTGCCAGCAAGCTGGTCACAGGTAGCCTGCATGTGTTCCCAAAATGAACAATTTTTGGAGCATCAAAATTTTTTTTATTTGCGCTATTAATTGAAACATTTTTCACTTAGCCTATACGCAATGGAATAGCATAGCCGATAGGTGTCATAACATATGCTTTCTCGTTCTTTGAATGTCTACACGTAGCCTCGGAATTAATTGCGAGTATAGCTCAATAAGCAGCAGGTGGCTTGAATTGTTCATTTTTTAAAATTGAGTTTGCATTTAAGTTTTTAAACTCTGTCATCAAAGAAATGGATAAAAGAGTATAGAGTAGTCTGGACGTGATCAGACATCTCAAAACGCATTCACTGGAAAAATGATCCCGCATGCCTGATCATTTAGATCGCTACATTGCCACCTTTGACTCACAAAAAACCTGGACACCGTATTTCACAATAAATAAATAGGCTATGTTGCCCACAAATCAAATGACTCTGTCCATGTAAGCCTATACAGACCTACTGGGATTTTCAGGGACAGTCAAAAACAAGAACATTCAAAGCTGGAAGGGTCACAACCCGAGCTGCGTGTAACGTTCTTGCAAAATGAGAAGGCTGCCAAAAACACTTGTGTTACCTCGTAAATGTAACGTGAACCGACTTATGCAACAGTGAGAGTACCTATCCCCCGCAGACTGAGCTGTGCTCAGTGTGCTGACTGGGGTGAACAGTTATAAATTGAATCTGAGGTTTTGGGGCATAACTTGTAGTCATGTAGCTATCCGAGTCATGAACCGATATTATGTGCGGTTTGCATGTGAAATGACAGAGAATGCAATTTGAGCGCTGCGGAGGCACAGCTGCAGTTCCACACCGAGGTACCAGGGGTTCGAGCCCTGGTCCTGCCAGATCTAAGTACAGCCGGTGCCTTGAGGGAGCGGCAATTGGCGGTCGCTCCTGGGTGGTGGCGTACAAGCAGCCCTGGGAGAGTTGGAATCATGGTCAGGAGCTTGAGGAGTCACGCCCTACTACCGGCTGACTGGGTTGTGTAGCCGCAAATTCTCAAGCGGTTGCTACAGGGGAATTGAATAACATAGGGTATAATTGTCTACCAGATTGGAAGAAAACGGGGGAAAAAATCTGAAAGAAATAAAAAAAATTTAAAGAGAGAATGCATTTTTACAAAGATCATAAAGCAAAAGATTACATTTTTTGGCAATTGTTACTCAGCATGCAAGCTAGCTTCCACAAACAACAAAGATGGAGACAACAAAGTTTTAAAAACATTGTCGCGATTATTCTATTCTACGTGCACTTGTTCAAAAGGATCATGTATTCACACCAATGTCAAACAAAAGCATTACGTGTGCACAGCGTTCATTTTGCCTGTGTATTCTGCAATTGGCTACTATGAGCAGATGTTATCTAATGGGGAGAATTATTCTTTGAGGGCATGAAGCATTTTGGTTGATGAAATCAGCAGGAAAAAGAAGAAGAGGAATAAGATGAAGGAGATAAATACAAAAATATCCCTAGTTTGGGGCTTTATTGTGTGGATGTGTGAAGTTTTCATTGAATTTTGTGTGTTTACATGAGGTCTGAAGAAACAGAAGTTAATGCTCTTAAGGGCTGAGAGTCTGTGGACATTGTGGTTATTCCTGTAGGAAACCCCAAAAAGTGCCAAACCCTCAGTGATCTATAGGTATGGGGCATACCCCACCAAGCCGCAACTTGAATGATGGCTAGCTGCCATCCCAATAACATTTACAAGTACATTTGTGTACTGTGCTTCAGAGGGAGAAAAAAGGACACTTTTTGTTCCTTTTTTCATCATACATCATCATGTTACACTAGTTATAATATACTTTAAAAAAAACTGACAACACCAGGCAATTTCTCATGGCAGGCTGGATCAAGGAGAACTGCAGTTTGTTCAAACTATGATCTTCGCCATTGAAGAGATAAACAACAACTCTGAGATTCTCCCAGGAGTTACTTTGGGCTACAGGATATATGATTCCTGTCCAAGTATTCCTCTCGCTGTGAGGGCATCCCTGGCTCTAATGAACAGGCATGAGGAAGGCACGGAAACCTGCCTCAAACATTCAACGGTCCAGGCAGTAATAGGAGATGCATACTCAACTTCAACCATTGGGGTTTCAAGAACAGTGGGACCATTCCACATACCTGTGGTTAGTGACATTTATATAATTTTAAACTGAGAAATGTCAACCCATCACGCAAATTTGTTTTTAAACGTACAAAATAAAGTTATTCTCTTTGTGTATGAGTACATACGGTGTGTATGTGTGTGTATCAGTGTGTAGGTATGTACAGTGTGTGATGGAGTGTATGTGTCTGTGAGGATGTGTGTTTGCGTATGTGTCTGAGGGTGCATATGTGACACGAGCTGGTTTTAGAAGTCGCTTCATATAATATACAACGTATTTACGATTTCTAAATACCTGTAATAAGTAACACGAATACGCTTGTCTAAAATCATGTTTGCCAGGGGCGGGCTTCAGAATGAGGGGACAGACTAATTCACAGAACTTTCCTAATTTCCATTGGCTCTGAGTTTGGTATGCCTCGCACAAACTCACATGGCCTTTACTTGCTCGCTTCAAAAAATCGAGACGCTGAAAATGTTGCTACTGCTATGAACTGTAATGGCAATGGATGTTGAAAAGGTTTTTAAGATCAATTGATGTGGTGTCAGAGGGGTTGTGAAGTGTGTGAGTGTGCATGTGTATAGTATGTGTGAGAGCTGCTTGAAGTGAATCTGATGGATGAATTTTAATGTTTCCTTCTGTACAATGCATACCTTCTGTAGCACTTTCATAAATAGTGAACACTTGCTTATCTTGTTTTTTACAGGTCAGTCATTCAGCCACATGCGCATGTCTCAGTAACAGACGGGAGTACCCAAATTTCTTCAGAACCATTCCTAGTGACTACTATCAAAGCAGAGCCTTGGCAAAGCTGGTCAAGCACTTTGGGTGGACCTGGGTTGGGGCCATCAGAACAAACGATGACTATGGCAACAACGGAATGGCTACTTTTTTAAAAGCAGCCAAAAATGAGGGCGTCTGCATAGAGTACTCGGTGCCCATCTACAGGACTGACTCTAGACAGAAATTTCTTGAGGTTGTGGAGATCATTAAAAAATCAACTGCTAAAGTGATTGTTGCTTTTGCAGATGGTACTGATTTGGACATGCTCATCAAAGAACTGTTCTTGCAGAATGTGACAGGTTTTCAGTGGGTGGGCAGTGAAAGCTGGATCACATACCGGTACATTGCTTCTCAGGTGAACTATGCAGTCGTTGGAGGGGCCATTGGCTTTGCTGTCCCTGACATTCACATACCAGGACTGAAGGAGTTTATCATGAACACTCACCCATCGACCAGGCCTGGGAACCAGGGCTTAGTAGAGCTCTGGGAGGGTATTTTCAGCTGTGTTCTAAAGCCTCACAAGGATGTCAGCATGAAAGCTTGCACGGGATCAGAGTCTTTGCATGGAATACACAACCGCTACACAGACGTATCAGACACTAGCTGGCTGAACAATGTGTACAAGGCTGTGTATGCTGTGGCCCATTCACTGCACAATCTCATCATGTGCAAAGATGGACATGGACCGTTCATGAACAAAACCTGCGCAGACAAGGCCAGAATAGAACCATGGCAGGTTGTACAGCAGAGATGCCATTGTTTATATATGATGTCATATATATATATATATATATATATATATATATATAAAGTGACTCACTGCTAACATGTGATTCATTTTTCCCCTCTAGGTGCTTCATTATTTGACCCAGGTGAACTTCACCACTAAACAGGGTGAGAGGATTTACTTTGATAAACAGGGGGACCCTGCAGCAAGGTACTCTTTGGTAAACTGGCAGCTCAATTCCCATGGTGCCATTGTGTTCGAGAGCATAGGGCTATATGATGCAGCTCTGCCAGAGGGGCAGCAGTTTGTGATGACGGATGATGTTCAAGCTGTCTGGGCAGGCGATGGGCAAGAGGTAAGCTGATGAGCTTCTGTACACAGATTAAACAGCTTGGTAAAATCAGACCATGGGAAACGGTTGATGTGTACTTCCCTCGACATGATGTTGCCAAGAAAACTGTCACCGATAACCAAAATATGAAAACCTAATAAAATCTTAACTGTACATGTACCGCAACCTTTCTGTCCAGGACTATGTACTGTGCGCCATACAAAATCAACACAAGATCCCAAGAGACCTTTTGTCCCTTCTTTTGGAAAACATGCACCAAATTCTAGTAAATTGTGCAACAGTAACATTATCCAGTTGTCTAATTAAGAAAGGTCTCTAATCAAGCAAATTACTGCATTGTGTATGGACAGGTGTTACGACCCGAAACCCACCTTCGTTACAATAACCAAATGGTTACAAAGGGTCTAACCAAAAATGTATGCCTTTCACAAATAAGCCTGTCCCAACGGTTTTTATTTTAAATAAGAAAAATCTCAACAGCAGCTATAACACCAGAGGAAGCTCATAAGCTAACTCACCTGATCTATTACTCTTTAAAAGGAAATCTAGCTCACCCGGAAAGCAAAAGGTGCACGAGAGCAAAACAAAAGTCTTCCGCAGGCTTGCTATGCTTCTCTATCTGTTCCTTTCTATTAAAAGGCAACATTATAAAAATAAGGTGAGCTTCCTCCCAAAATGGCTGATGTAGGCTTCCTCCCAAAATGGCTGATGTAGGCTTCCTCCCAAAATGTAGGCCTTTTCACGCAGTACAAAATAAGTGGCTGCAAATAGAACTAATGCCACAATAAAATAAAAAATAAAAACTTAAAAATGCGCTTCAGCTTGACAGCAAGGCTGGCAACATGCATGGAGCAAACCAAAGAAAAGGATGAAACCCACTTTCCAACGAAAGAAATGCCACTAGTATATATGCTCCCCTGGTAATCAGGCACTAGTATATATGCTCCCCTGGTGATCAGGCACTAGTATATATGCTCCCCTGGTGATCAGGCACTAGTATATATGCTCCCCTGGTGATCAGGCACTAGTATATATGCTCCCCTGGTGATCAGGCACTAGTATATATGCTCCCCTGGTGATCAGGCACTAGTATATATGCTCCCCTGGTGATCAGGCACTAGTATATATGCTCCCCTGGTGATCAGGCACTAGTATATATGCTCCCCTGGTGATCAGGCACTAGTATATATGCTCCCCTGGTGATCAGGCACTAGTATATATGCTCCCCTGGTGATCAGGCACTAGTATATATGCTCCCCTGGTGATCAGGCACTAGTATATATGCTCCCCTGGTGATCAGGCACTAGTATATATGCTCCCCTGGTGATCAGGCACTAGTATATATGCTCCCCTGGTGATCAGGCACTAGTATATATGCTCCCCTGGTAATCAGGCACTAGTATATATGCTCCCCTGGTAATCAGGCACTAGTATATATGCTCCCCTGGTGATCAGGCACTAGTATATATGCTCCCCTGGTGATCAGGCACTAGTATATATGCTCCCCTGGTGATCAGGCACTAGTATATATGCTCCCCTGGTAATCAGGCACTAGTATATATGCTCCCCTGGTAATCAGGCACTAGTATATATGCTCCCCTGGTAATCAGGCACTAGTATATATGCTCCCCTGGTAATCAGGCACTAGTATATATGCTCCCCTGGTAATCAGGCACTAGTATATATGCTCCCCTGGTAATCAGGCACAGGTGTCTTCAATTGCCAATCACTACCCAGGTGAGCCGAATGAAACGAGTTAGACATTTTAAAGGGCCACACTCGCAAAGCAGCATAGGAACGTAACAACAGGGTTAAGGAGAAATTGTATCATTCAAGTGGTGTTTTTGTGGAAAAAAACACCAACACACATACACACACACACACACACACACAGACTTATTTTATAGTCAAATTAAACATAATAATGCAAGGTAAACCAATGCGGTACACTTGCAGAATGCAGACCTATGTTGGGAATCTTGAACGAGATAACTAAACATGCTTAAATGTTTAAAATGTCCACTTGATTAATGTTGTCTTTTAAAATGTGCAATCAAGGAACAAGCTAAATTGAATGGCCAAAGTTGTCTTGCAGCAAAATGCCCTAAATTTATTAAAGGGATAGTTCGGAATTTTGGACATAATGTCTCAATTACGACTTACCCATGATGTAGTTGATTGATGGAAACCATTTTCAGCTAATTCCATGCTGTCCCTTCTTTTGGACATACACACGTTGCTAATGCTAGCGCAACCATCATTTTTGAAGTCAAACTATCGTTGAATCCTTTACTTTGTGCTGACCTATATTCTCTGTGGAATTATGGCGGCGGAGTGATACTTTACGTTACCTACGAATGTAGTGCCGGCACTGGTCGACTACAACAACAAAGAAGAGCAACAAGTTGCAATGGCCACGTTCCCTCCGCCGCCGTACTTCCACAGAGAATATAGGTCAGCACAAAGTAAAGGATTCAACGATAGTTTGACTTCAAAAATGATGGTATAAACACTCAAAATAACCCTGATAGACTGTCGTCATATTTTATTTGCTTTGGGTGCACTGTGGAGTGTTTAAGTGCGTTTGGTAGTGGATGCTACCGGTTACCTTAGAGTTGCGCTAGCATTAGCAACATGTGTATGTCCAAAAGAAGGGACAGCATGGAATTAGCTGAAAATGGTTTCCATCAATCAACTACATCATGGGTAAGTTGTAATTGCGACATTATGTCCAAAATTCCAAACTAACTTTTTTTCCCTAACAAACAAACCCGTTTCACTTGCAAATGTTATTTCTACTATATAAAAGGTGCACTATGTAAAAGTTTTACCTAGAAAATGTCATAAAATTACCATGCTCAGTCATATCTATGGTGCACTGGCAATCTCAGTCGAAAAAAAATAATTGCCAAAAGCCAAACAACAAGCTGACAGAAGCAGTCAACCTAGGATTTGCTTTTCCAGGAAGGCAAAAGCTGAAGTTTTGCAATGGTTTTAAAAGCCGAGCTTTCTGTTGCACCTGTAAATAATGTTACCTCTAGCTATCCAGCTACATTAGGTAGCTAGATGAACAAAGCCAGGCACCTTTTGTATCAAATTAATATAATAATGTAATTACATCATATTTGAGAAGTAAAGTCATATTTATATACCAAGTATCTTCATGAAAAAGTTATTTACTTTACAAGGGTATTACCTATGATAAACAAGAAATGGTTTGCTAATATTACTTATTCCATACAGGATGCCGTCTTTACATCCAGTTCTAAATGAATGTTCAGAATAATGTAAGCTAATTACTGAACATGGAAAATCACCACCAGATAGCTGGAAATGCACGAGGGAGTAGCTAACGTTACAGTAACGATGTTCCTAAAGATTGTTTTATCACCTGTTGACTCTGAAGACGATACTAAGTTGAAACGTCAGTCGTATTTAATAAACGGGCTTCATTCTCTTTGATGAGCCCGGGTACATTTTTCTTTATCTGCACTGTCCCATACTGAGAGCACCTTCTCTCTTTCATAAGCTTAGACTGAAGTGTGTGGAATAGTCTTTATTTAATCTGTATAGCACTGCCTAATTACTGTTAAAATGTTATTTTCCTTTCATCTGCGCTTGACATTTTGCTTGCTGTGCTAAAGCGTGTTTCTTGCCCTCGACTGAGGTGATTGGGCGGGGTTTAGGACGGAGGAGACGACATCTTTGACTGTAAACAGGAGGATAGAACAGCAAGGATAGAAATCCTGTAAAGTGCAACTTACCACTCAGCATTTTAAAATTATATTGGTTCCATATTTAGCTTTCAAATATTGGTTTTCTGGTTACATTTCTTCATATATTTTGGTCAGATAAGTCAATTTATTATATTGTCACAATGTACTTTTGTTATTCATGCAACTTGAACCAAAGATCATTCTTCCAAGATTTGAGCCAAACTGTGGCCCTATTGAACAAGTACACCCCTTGTAATTGTGGCCAAGACGGCCATTGTGTGTTCACATGTTATGCCTGTGTAGATGTCCTGTACTTGGCTGTGTGTGTGGTTGACCATAAGTATGCCCATTTTGTAGGTGCCAAGGTCAGTCTGCAGTGAGAGCTGCCTACCTGGAACACACAGGGCTTTTGTGAAGGGGAAACCTATCTGCTGCTTTGACTGCATTCCATGTGCAGATGGAGAATTCAGCAACACCACAATTAAGTTTTGCCACATTTTTCTTATAATCGAATACTGACCTTGTTTCCAAGAAGAAACGATACCATTTATTTGATGTAGACTAAAATATTTATAACTTTAACCCCTCCGCGCAGATCCCCTTGTGGCCATGGCAAGATTTTGCTGAACTCAGATATGAATTTCTCCTGCAA
Source organism: Synaphobranchus kaupii (assembly GCA_029718625.1). Taxonomy (NCBI): domain Eukaryota; kingdom Metazoa; phylum Chordata; class Actinopteri; order Anguilliformes; family Synaphobranchidae; genus Synaphobranchus; species Synaphobranchus kaupii. Next base: position 2,711,097 of record CM056378.1, read on the forward strand.
CCAAACTATGAGTGCAAAGAACAAACTCCGTGTTTTAGAGTTATAAGTACATGATTAGGTACTGTGACGATTATAAAATTTTGACTCACGATATATTGTCACAAAAAAAAATGGCGATATACAATATAATTAAAAAATTATTATTGTTACAGTATTGCCACATAAAAAATGCTCCAATGACAACCTATTTTATGGAAGATTTATTTATCTAAAACAGATAAAACAGTCCCATCACATAAAATGTAAAACTTGGCAAAAATACAGTGCTTCTGCCCTGATAAAAAAAAAGTGCATCACTCTTAGGCTGCTAATGCCTTGTAAACGAGATAAAACATTGCATGTTTCATATTGAATGAACAATATTGTATAAGAAGAAATAAAGTGCCTCATTCTTAGGCTATTGCCTTGGAAAATTTGTTCTGAACAAACAATCGTACAATTAAAGAAACATTTTAAACTAGGGCTGCGGTCCAATCCGTGAAATGTTTGTGCACTTCCACTCGTTCCACTTGGCAGAATGTGACACAGCACCAAAATAACACGAGTAGACACTCAAACCGACGGGGAGGAGCAAGGGAGGGAGCGCGGAATTATGCGAATTGGACCGCACTTGCGGTCGGAAATTTGCCAGAGCCGCCAGCAGATCATTGACAAATGAGTTTTTCCAAAACTTTCCAATAAATTGCATAAGATAGCAAACTCCAACCAACATCTCAATTTTTATTCTGGCAAAAAAGCAAACAAGAAAATGATTGACAACAGAGCGCGAAGTCTGTAAAAGTTACAGACATGGCAGATCGGACGGGACTAAAATAATGGAGATCGTCCGGTAATAATTACATTACTCCACCTCCCCCCAGTATCCCGTCCAAATAGGGCTGAAAACTATTTGCTGGAGATACATTTTAAAGCAATTTGATCAAACCACTAAATCAATGTTATTTCCTAATTTATTCAACATTACAGTCGTGCAATAAAAAAACTTTTAAAAGATCTCTTATACTTGGGTGCCGCTTTCTCTATTTTTAGGATTTTTCCCGGGAGATATGTAAGGCATTAAATTTAAACTTCCGAAAGGGGAAGCTTGGGGTTACAGTAAAGCATTCTAGGCAAATTCACTGCCCGAAGTCTGCAGTCAGGCAGATTTCACATACTTCACGTGCATTTGTAACGGATTGGACCGCATTCGCCCTTGGCAACAAGCAAACTAATTAGCATATCGCGATTTTATAAAAATAATCATCCTCAACTAAAAAAAATTATATTTCTTGTTTAGACGATCATAGGCACAGCTCTATACATGATTTGAATCTGTCGAATACAGAGTTTCTAAGTGTCACTATTGTCCCGTCGCAAGTCTATTTAACAAGCAACCACCCACCAAGTCTCACCTACAACTATACCTACCCATGCGTGACATAGTGGACAATAGCATCTATGTGTGAGTTCATAAATACATTTCTTCATCATATAAAATTTGTATTCTGTCATTGCAACAAGATAATCCTAACAATAGCCTGATCGTATGCCAAAAAAGCAGTGAAAAGCCCTGCTCACTCAAATGCAAAATAAACATGCAAGATTCTTTTATCCAATACAGGTCATGATTACCTTAGCAATGATGTTTGCAATGTTGTATTGGATGCTTTGATCAATAAATTAGAGCTGAATTTCTATTTTTATCGCTTTAGTTTTACGCAAATAACTTAAAGGGCTCTATTTTCAAACCAGCGCAAGGGGACGGTATAGTCAAACGCAAGCTTGTTGACAGCATCAACGTCTTAAAACTGGCGCTATGGCGTTTCTCAGCAATACCGCTAGGATCAACAAATTCTCAACATAACATCCTTTCGCTTGCGCTGCAGTGGGATGGGTGGCGCTGTCTGGGGCGTGTTCTAAAATACTTTCGGCTCAGTGACAATTTGAACCAACGAAAACCCATTGCGTTATGATCAGCTGGAACCACCTCTTAGCAGGAACGCAATAGACTCTGGCAATTTGGCAACTTATTCGTCATGTAGTTCTATATAGTGTCTATAGGTGATGCCAACATTACACTTCCATTTAATGAACAAATAGCCTATAATTATTATTAATTAATTAATTTTAATTTAAACTACTAGAATAAAACAGGACAGCTTACAAGAAACTTGCGATCATGTAGGCCAATAGCCTATAATATATAAATTACACATTGACACAGTTGAATCATAAGCCTACCATTTGAATCATAATTATGCCTACATCACCTAATGTAGGCTAATTAATGCATTCGCCACCTCCTCCCGTGCCTTCGAACTTCTGGGAGACGAGGTGGTGTGGATTGTTATCCATAAATTACTACAGTCCTAGCCTGTACTTCTGTTGCAAGTATGTCTGATTCCTGTGCGGAAAATCGCTCTTGTCGTTGACGGTCCAGTGCGTTTGGGTTGCTCATTATGAAATTGCATGGAGCGATTGCGTTCCAACTGGCTTTTTTTTAAAGCATGAGAACAACAATTTGATTGGCTACCATAGAGACACACCTTGGACATTTAAACCCAGCCTTTTAGCAATACCGCCATAAGGTGCGCCAAGATTGCCGTCATGAAATGACCAAATTTCTCGCCGACACGCCCTCAGAGCGATACCGCCAAGCGATTACTCTTGCGTTCACCATTGCGTTTGGTTTATTAAAATAGAGCCCAAAATGTACATTCACTCCCCGAAGCTTAATAATTGTTTCCTGTTATTTTCGCAAGTTTTTATGAATTTACTAACTCGTCGAGAAAATCGTTGTCTGCTTACATGGATTTTTGGAGTGGTTGTGCCATAATGTTCAATATTGTTATCTTCGCATTTTGAGTGCATTTCACATACTGTAGTGTAAATGTTCATAGGTGGTTCAGTCATGTGTTATGTTTGATTTGCCCTGAAGCTAGAACATTTCCCACCATTTTCCTGATGGTGGAATACTATTTTATTGTAATCTTAACGTACATAAAATACACTGTAAAGTATAGTATCTCGCTGGGCAATACTTGTCACTCAGGGAATGGAAAATACTCATTCAAATTTACTGTGCATATATTCTAGATGAATGTAAAATGTTTCTTGGAGTATGAATATGTATATGCTTTATAATGGACACAAAATATTTGATTCATTTTATGACAGGTTTTGGATAGGTGTTTAGAACCATAGATATTTATCCCCCTATACTGATGAAAAAACAGTAATACCGACTTGAAAATGATGCAAAAGTGAGTTTTAAAAGTAAGCCAAAACAGTTGATTTGTAGTTAAATATATAATTATTTTATTATTTACAGCAGTGCACAATTTAACCATTTTTGATACATTTGGAGATGTTAAGGGACAGCAGGGTACACTGCCTATACTTTGCATCATAGATCTGTAGTAGTTCTGCATATCACCCTCAGAGTTTATGATCCAGGAAATGTATAGTTTTACCTGTTTAACATATGTAGCTCTCAGTATTTCAATGCAAACAAAAGAAAAACCTTTTTTTTGTTGCATTTTTTCCAAGGTTTCTTTGCATTTGACCTAAATTAAATTAGGCACTTTATTTTGACCTAAATTATAAAATATATATTGTTTCATTTAAGCCATGTTCCAAGTCTCTGTGATGCTCACACCTGGAGTTATAAAGCCTTACATAGAACACCCCCTAAATAGGTGAGAATTGACCAAATTTGGCATCTGCGCGTAGGGGTTAAGCTTAACATTGGACATTTCAAAATGCTAAATAATTTGCTGAAAAAATAATCAAATAAAAAAATTCCTTATCTTTTCCAGATGCGCTGACATGTGTCCCATGCCCTCCGGAGTACAAGTCAAATGAAGACAAAAATAATTGTGATTTAAAAAGCATTGAATTCCTGACCTTTAATGAACTGATGGGGATACTGTTGGTGGCATTTTCTGTAATTGGATGCTGCCTTACACTCACAATAGCACTAATATTCTTTGTATATAAAGACACACCCATTGTGAAAGCCAACAACTCAGAGCTGAGCTTTCTGCTGCTCTTTTCATTGAAACTGTGTTTCCTTTGCTCTCTTACCTTCATCGGCCGGCCCTCTAAGTGGTCCTGTATGCTGCGCCACACTGCGTTTGGGATCACTTTTGTCCTCTGCATCTCTTGTGTTCTGGGGAAAACAATAGTGGTGTTAATGGCCTTCAGGGCTACACTTCCAGGCAGTAATGTCATGAAGTGGTTTGGGCCTCTGCAGCAGAGACTAAGCGTTCTTGCTTTCACTCTCATACAGGTCCTTATTTGTGTGCTTTGGTTAACAATATCCCCTCCTTTCCCCAACAAGAACATAACGCATTACAAAGACAAGATCATTCTAGAATGTGATGTTGGATCAGCAGTGGCATTCTGGGCTGTACTGGGTTATATTGGACTCCTCTCTATATTGTGCTTTGTTTTAGCTTTTCTAGCTCGGAAGCTGCCTGACAACTTCAATGAAGCCAAATTCATCACATTCAGCATGCTCATATTCTGTGCAGTCTGGATCACCTTTATACCAGCTTATGTCAGCTCACCTGGAAAGCTCACTGTAGCTGTGGAAATATTTGCCATTCTAGCCTCAAGTTTTGGTTTGCTTTTCTGTATCTTTTTGCCAAAGTGCTACATCATTTTACTAAAACCAGAGAAAAACACCAAAAAGAATATTATGGGCAAAATGGTGTCAAAATCTCTCTGAACAGATTAAAGGGGAATTCCACCCAAAAATTATGTTTGGTTTGTAGAAAAGTAGCTCTCCTTCTGATTAAAATGAGCTCTCAGCCAACTTTCTGCCTGTAGTGAGAGCAGAGATAGCCCCAAACTACTGCGCATGTACCAGGTACCTGCTTTACAGTGAACTACCATGGCCAAGAGCGCTTACAGTTTATGGGCGGAGTCAGACAACGCCAGTCACACTGAATAACGTTACAGAAGCAGAGGCCAAGGGGCTTGGACATTTTACTGCTAGTGTAATGCCTGTCTGCAGTCTGCACGAGAGAGGCCACGAAACTAGCTGGCAAGTTAGCCACTAATTTAACTGTTATACTGAGAAAACACCACCATCATTACCTCAGTCCCCAGAAAAACGGGGGAAATATGGCCCTTCATTTAACTAAATTTGGTATCGTGAAAATATTCGCCAGCCAGCCAGAAGTCTGTAAGTAAGTAAGTAAGTACATTTTATTTATAAAGCACATTTAAAAACAACAACTGTTGGCCAGTGCTGTACAAAAACATACAAATTAGATATAAATACATAAACATACAAACACATACACATACAAGACAAAATAATAAATTGAGACATTTTAATAAAACCTTAAAACAATTAAAATGCGAGGGTAAAAAGTCTTGATTTAAAAAGGGAGATGGTAGGGGGAGACTTAATGTTGAGTGGTAGGGTGTTCCAGAGCCTCGGAGCAAAGACCGCAAAAGCACGGTCACCTTTGAGTTTTAACCGGGATTGTGGAACAGTCAAAAGCAGCTGGTTAGACGACCTCAGTGACCTAGAGCAGGGGTTCCCAAACCGGTCCTGGGGGACCCCTGTGTATGCTGGTTTTCATTGCAACCACAGTTGCAATCCCAGAATTTTAACAAGCTGTTAATTTTTCTTAATTAGGTGCTTGTCATGTTTGGAGGAATTATTCACCCTCTTAAGCCACATTATATCAGAAATAGCTATGGATGCCATGTAGAATAAACACCCCATGTTCACATTGTGCTTATTGTGCTATATTATTTTAAAAAGATAAGAAAATTATTTAACAGATCCATTCAAAGACTGATTTGAATCAATAGGCTCCTAATTGGTGAAAGTGTGGACACATGGCCACTAAAACTAACCATTTGGTAGATAATGAAGAATTCAAATAAGTAAATGATAACGAGCCAAACCTGCATTGTGTTAATAAGCTTAAAGAAAAAATAGAGTGTTGAGTGTTAACAACCTAATTAGGAACCTATTGATTCACTTCACTCTTTAATTTGAGTGAAAATACATTATTTTGTAACCTCTTTTTATGTAATTTTTGCAATATAGCACAATAAGCACAACGAGACATGGGGAGTTTGTTCTACATGGCATGCATAGCTATTTCTGACATAATGTGTCTTAAGAGGGCGAATAATTCCTCCAAACATGAAAAGCACCTAATTAAGAAAAATTAACAGCTTGTTAAAATTCTGGGATTGCAACTGTGGTTGCAACGAAAACCAGCATACACAGGGGTCCCCCAGGACCGGTTTGGGAACCCCTGACCTAGAGGTAGAGTAGGGGCAAATTAGGTCGGTAAGATAAGAGGGAGCCAGCCCATTAAGCGCTTTAAAACACAAAAACTAAAAACTTAAAATGGATTCTAAAATGGACTGGAAGCCAAGGCAAAGATGGTAAGATAGGGATGATATGATCCCTCTTCTTAGTACCAGTAAGAAATCTGGCTGCTGCATTCTGTACTAGTTGTAAACGAGACAAGGATGACTGATTGATACCGGCATGTAGAGAATTACAATAATCTAGGCGGGATGAGATGAAAGCGTGGATGATTTTTTTCTAGGTCACAAACGGAGAGAAATGATAAAATTTTTGAGATTGCTCTCAACTGGAAGAAGCTCCCTTTGACAACGGATTTCATTTGTTTATCAAATCTCAGGTCAGAATCAAAGATAACACCCAGATATCTGGCATGTGGTTTAATTAGTGCAGATAGTTGACCTAAGTTTTCCTGTAGACTGTTTATGGATTTGGGAGGGGCCGAATAAAATTATGTCACACTTTGAGTCATTTAGCTGCAGAAAATTGTTTGCCATCCAACTCTTAATCTTCATAAGACAGTAATTTATGTTCTGCAGGGAGGACTGATCATTAGGTTTCAAGGGGAGGTAGAGCTGGGTATCATCCGCATAACAATGAAATTAAATATTGTATTTGCGGATGATGTGTCCCAGGGGGAGCATATAAATTGAAAAAAGGATAGGCCCTAAGATGGAGCCTTGAGGGGACCCCACAGGTGATAGAGGCGGAAAGAGTGGTGGTTGCCAATATTCACTGAAAATAATAATAATAATAATATTAATACTAATTTAGTGCTATACCCTGAACGCCAACATTATGCTTGAGATGTTCAATGAGTATGTCGTGGTCAACAGTGTCGAAGGCGGCACTAAGATCTAATTAAAATGGCACAATCACCAGCATCAGCAGCTAGTAGCAGGTCATTTGTTTCAGGAGAGCAGACTCGGTGCTATGGAAAGCTCTGAAACCAGATTGAAATGTTTTGAGGATATCGTTATTACTTAGATAATAAAACAATTGGGAGAAGACTACGTTTTCCAGGATTTTGGAGAAAAAAGACAGTTTAGAAATAGGACAAAAGTTACTGAGTATTTTGGAGTCAAGCTTGGGTTTTTTGAGCAGGGGTTGAACCACTGTGTGTTTAAAGCAGACAGGAACAGTACCAGTGGCTAAACAGATGTTGATGATGTAGAGAACACTAGTACCCGATTACATCAAATGAGTCTTTGAAGAGACATGAAGGAATAACGTTAAGCGGGGAGGATGTGGACTTCATGTGAGACACTAAATCTGATAAGGACGGGAGAGAAACTGGCTCAAAATGGTTAAGGACAGCAGTGCACGCCAGATGGGGAGAGGAGTCAGGAATAGAGTAATATGTGATCTGATGTTATCAATTTTGTTAATAAAAATTTTAAAAACTCTTTGCAGGTTTCAGAGGAGACATCAACACCATGGCAGACAGGGGGGTTCAGTACAGAATTGATGGTACTAAAAAGAACTTTAGGTTTATGGCAGTTTTTGGAAATAATGTCTGAGAAATAATTTGCCCTTGCTTTGGTGGTATCTTCCTGAAAAATGGCTAGGCTATTTTTTTAAATATAACGGGAAACTGTCAAATGATCTTTTTTCCATTTCCGTTCCGCTTTTCTACACTCCTGCCTAAGAGCCCAGGTGGTGTCATTAAACCATGGCTGGGCTTTAGTTTTGGGCTGTTTAAGTTTAATAGGGACAATAGAGGCAAGGATGGCTACGAAATGCTTTTGTATCGATCAACATGCCGATACAGAATATTAAACATATACAATTAAAAGTTAAAACGTCATTGTAGGCTACTTGTTAGCCGTTTTAGCTATGTTTGCTAGCAAAGCCAAAACTTTCCCAGGGCAACTCGAACGCACTGAACGACGCATTTATCACCCCGATATCCAACCTCCTTCCATTAACGAATGCAAGTTAGCTACTATAGCTAGCCTACTCCATGGCAAACATTTTAAAACCAATTTGTTTCATGCCAAGAAACCCGTTGCTACCAACAGCTAAAGCACTACACACATTGCTTCTGTAATTGAATGCTCAGAGCGAAACCGTTCAATTATGGTCAGCTAGCTAAGTTAGTCTACTTAATGGTCATGGATCATAATGTAATGTTAATTGACATGGTTCCTTACTGGGTGCTGTTCAATAAGGCAGAGGAAGAATCGGGGAATACCAGAGAAGCTTCACTCCGTAATCGACAGCACTCGAGTACTGTTTGGTTTAGTTTGCCAAAACATCTTTAGGAAATAACGTAGCCTATCAATGTAATTTTCGGACATTATAATAAAATAGCAATGATAGCTAGCTTGATCTACGATGTGTCCCTACCACAGAACCGTCCCAATTCAGAACAGTGAGATCCAGACTGTAATTCTTCCCTCGCTGGCACCGCCTACTTGCTATATAATTTACATGCCCACTTGAAAACACTGTAGTCTTTCAATCCAAAAGAGCAAGTGGTAGAGGTATACGCCATTTTGACGTATACCTCTACTGAATTTTCAACTTTATATTCAAATATTATATATATATAAATATATTCAGATTTTTGTTTTGGCCAGCCACAAAGAAAGACTTAATTAGTTGCACCTTGATCTGTTCAATAAGGTTAATCTTGTTTTTGGGTGGAATTCCCCTTTAATATGTAATGTTGTATCTGAATGTATGTATAGCTGGGCTTAGATATTCAGTGTATTAATATGTGCAATGCTGAGCTTGACTTTAACCAAATCTAACTTCCTGTGTATTAACTGATGAATTCACTTTGTGACTGTTAGATTAGTAAATAAAAAAGTTAATAAATAAATACAATAAATCAAAAAAGGTTTTGCACACAATAGTTGCCACTTTGGGAAAAAAAATGGCACATTTACCTCTTCCTCAGCCATGTTTCACTACAAAGAGGAAAAACTGACTGAAACACAGCACTAAATGAATGAAGATTTGGCATATGCCACATAGGTGACAGTGTAGTCCAAACCCCGATTCCAAAAAAGTTGGGACAGTATGTAAAATGCACGTAAATTCAGAAAGCAGTGATTTGTAAATTCTCTTTTACATATATTTAATTGAAAACGGTACAAAGAAAAGATATATTTTACCTTATCAACTTTATTGATTTTTGTAAATATCTGCTGATTCTGAATTCTGATGCCCTGCAAACAACAGACTTCCAAAAAAGTTGGAATGGAAGCGCTGGCGATACGTCTCCGCACTGATCTCATATTTCTTCACCATGTCGTAATCTTTGGTGTGAGCAGGACTCATGGCAACAAATGCGCTCCTGGCTTTTCCCGTCAGCAACGAAACAAGACGCACAGGCCAGTCCTCTTTTGGCCACTTGTACGCCCCTGCCAGCCTTTCAAACGTGGTCAGGAAATGTTCAATGTCATCTTTGTCCTCCAGCTTGGCTAGCCGGGACTCCCAGTCCAACACCTCTGTGACTAATCTTCTCGTAGCAGCTTGGCTCCATTAGCAGAGTGCTCCATGTCCAGCAGTAGTTGGGTGACTTAGTGGGTCAGGACTCTAAGTCTGCTCCTGCCTCACTGCCTCCCTCTCCTGCCGTCTGTCACGCTCCCGCTGGAATGTCATAAAACTTTGAAACATCTTTCCTAGGGTGGTCAGAGCGGCATCACCTCCAGCACCAGGAACGGTAGCAGGTTGGGCAGAATCTGGTTCGCCTCTTGTTGCACCCTGGCCATCATCCGGCTCCTCTGTGAGCCTGTGTGGTCCTTTTCTTGTGGTAAGGCGTGGCAGCTGATGGCGGATGCTCAGTCCCCGTCCTCTGGTCGGTACTACCCCACTGCTAACACCAACTGTTAGGATGTACAGAGGGTTGGAAGTCAAGGAAGACGAGGGACGATATCAGGAATTGTGGTGCTGTTTATTTACAGGTGATAACAGTGGCAGTGTAGGAAAATTTACATTGAACAGAAAGGAAATAATGATATGAATAAATAAATGAAAAAAATGTACAAAACT
>CM056378.1:2721920-2726920 GCA_029718625.1 Synaphobranchus kaupii
GTGCGTGTATAGAGTGTGTGTGTGTATAGAGGGGCGTGGTGTGTGTGTATAGGGGGTGTGTGTGTGCGTGTATAGAGGGTGTGTGTGTGTGTATAGAGGGGTGTGTGTGCGTGTATGAGAGGGGTGTGTGCGTTATAGAGGGGTGTGTGTGCGTGTATAGAGGGTGTGTGTGCGTGTATAGAGGGGTGTGTGGTGTGCGTGTATAGAGGGTGTGTGTGCGTGTATAGAGGGTGTGTGTGTGTGTGTGGTGTGTGTGTGTGTATAGAGGGGTGTGTGTGCGTGTATAGAGGGCGTGTGTGCGTGTATAGTGTGTGTGTGTGCGTGTATAGAGGGTGTGTGTGCGTGTATAGAGGGTGTTGTGTGCGTGTATAGAGGGGTGTGTGTGCGTGTATAGAGGGTGTGTGTGTATAGAGGGTGTGTGTGCGTGTATAGAGGGTGTGTGTGCGTGTATAGAGGGTGTGTGTGTGTGTATAGAGGGTGTGTGTGTGTGTGTGTGTGTGTGTATAGAGGGTGTGTGTGTGTGTATAGAGGGTGTGTGTGTGCGTGTGTATAGAGGGTGTGTGTGTGTGTGTGTATAGAGGGGTGTGTGTGCGTGTATAGGAGGGTGTGTATGCGTGTATAGAGGGTGTGTGTGCATGTATAGAGGGTGTGTGTGTGTGTGTATAGAGGGTGTGTGTGTGCGTGTGTATAGAGGGTGTGTGTGTGTGTGTGTATAGAGGGTGTGTGTGCGTGTATAGAGGGTGTGTATGCGTGTATAGAGGGTGTGTGTGCGTGTATAGAGGGTGTGTGTTGGTATAGAGGGGTGTGTGCGTGTATAGAGGGTGTGTGTGCGTGTATAGAGGGTGTGTGTGTGCGTGTATAGAGGGTGTGTGTGCGTGTATAGAGGGTGTGTGTGTGCGTGTATAGAGGGTGTGTGTGCGTGTATAGAGGGCGTGTGTGCGTGTATAGAGGGTGTGTGTGCGTGTATAGAGGGCGTGTGTGCGTGTATAGTGTGTGTGTGTGGTATAGAGGGTGTGTGTGCGTGTATAGAGGGTGTGTGCGTGTATAGAGGGTTGTGTGCGTGTAATAGAGTGTGTGTGTGCGTGTATAGAGGGTGTGTGTGCGTGTATAGAGGGTGTGTGCGTGTATAGAGGGTGTGTGCGTGTATAGAGTGTGTGTGTGCGTGTATAGAGGGTGTGTGTGCGTGTATAGAGGGTGTGTGTGCATGTATAGAGGGTGTGTGTGCGTGTATAGAGGGTGTGTGTGCGTGTATAGAGGGTGTGTGTGCGTGTATAGAGGGTGTGTGTGTGTGTATAGAGGGAGTGTGTGCGTGTATAGAGGGTGTGTGTGCGTGTATAGAGGGGTGTGTGTGTGCGTGTATAGAGGGTGTGTGTGCGTGTATAGAGGGCGTGTGTGCGTGTATAGTGTGGTGTGTGTGCGTGTATAGAGGGTGTGTGTGTGCGTGTATAGAGGGTGTGTGTGTGCGTGTATAGAGGGTGTGTGTGCGTGTATAGAGGGTGTGTGTGCGTGTATAGAGGGTGTGTGTGCGTGTATAGAGGGTGTGTGTGCGTGTATAGAGGGTGTGTGCGTGTATAGAGGGTGTGCGTGTATAGAGGGGTGTGTGTGTGTATAGAGGGTGTGTGCGTGTAATAGAGGGTGTGCGTGTATAGAGGGTGTGTGTGTGTGTTATAGAGGGTGTGTGTGTGCGTGTATAGAGGGTGTGTGCGTGTATAGAGGGTGTGTGTGCGTGTATAGAGGGTGAGTGTGCGTGTATAGAGGGTGTGGTTGTGCGTGTATAGAGGGTGTGTGCGTGTATAGAGGGTGTGTGTGTGTGTATAGAGGGGTGTGTGTGTGTGTATAGAGGGTGTGTGTGTATAGAGGGTGTGTGCGTGTATAGAGGGTGTGCGTGTATAGAGGGTGTGCGTGTATAGAGGGTGTGTGTCGTGTATAGAGGGTGTGCGTGTGTGTATAGAGGGTGTGTGTGTGTGTATAGACGGGTGTGTGCGTGTATAGAGGGTGTGTGTGTGTGTGTATAGAGGGTGTGTGTGTGTGTATAGAGGGTGTGTGTGTGTGTATAGAGTGTGTGCGTGTATAGAGGGTGCATGTGTGTGTATAGAGGGTGTGTGTGTGCGTGTATAGAGGGTGTGTGTGCGTGTATAGAGGGCGTGTGTGCGTGTATAGAGGGTGTGTGTGTGTGTATAGAGGGTGTGTGTGCGTGTATAGAGGGTGTGTGTGCGTGTATAGAGGGTGTGTGTGCGTGTATAGAGGGTGTGTGTGCGTGTATAGAGGGTGTGTGTGCGTGTATAGAGGGTGTGTGTGTGTATAGAGGGGTGTGTGTGCGCGTTGTATAGTGTGTGTGTGTGCGTGTATAGAGGGTGTGTGTGCGTGTATAGAGTGTGTGTGTGCGTGTATAGAGGTGGTGTGTGTGTGTATAGAGGGTGTGGTGTGTGTGTATAGAGGGTGTGTGTGTGTGTATAGAGGGCGTGTGTGTGGTTGGGTTTAGTGTACAGGGAACAGGAGGGGCTGATAAAGGGGTTATAAGTGGCAGGCCATTTGATTTAAAGCAGATACCGCTAACCCGCTAAACCCCGTCACTTAGGCGCAGGCTTGAAGAACGATCATTAACCATGACAGACGGATAAAACACCACTGTGCTGTCTGCCAGAGGGCTTATACTATATGCTTCTAGGTCATTTCTACCTACACAACAAAGCGCACATAATTAGTTCATTTATAAATCTCCAGACGTTTAATTCCTCACATGGCTTAGGCGACTGAACACTTCCTCCACGTGTCTCTCAAACATCCAACACACAGCTCAGTATCTCTGAAACAAAGATATCTAGGGGCACACACACACACACACACACACACACACACACACACACACACACACTGCGCTGATCACAATGCATTTTTGATTTGTGCGTATGCTCGCAGGAAACATGTTGGGAATTTGACCTTGGCCCCAGTCATGTTTTAGGCAGTGAACTATGACCTTTCAGCTGGGGAAATGAAGCTTTGGAACCTTGCCGTTCCTTTTCAACAATCCCCGAGTGATGAAAGATGTGGCTCTCGGGCTTTGTTTGTTTTCCGTGGGTTTGTTTTCATTAGTCGTGTAATTGTACATAATACCTGTATTCATCCCAGCAGAGCTAATTATGCATTCATATCTCATCAACATCATCTACACGTCTTCAGAAAGAAAAAGAAAAAAGAAAATAAGTTTCTCCCCAGATATGAGTTTGCAGGGTTTTAGATCAAATAGCAAATGGAAGAAAGGAGATGGATTAAATAAGAAGCTAAGCAACAGTATATTGTTTATACACTTATTTACTTATCTACGATAGATCTTGTAAATTCAGTGCATCTTTGACTAAAGGACTTCATAGCCCGACATAAACACGGCATATTTATTTGGGATGTTCTGGCTGGAAAGAAATGCTTTTGCTCTCTAATGACATGTTTGTCTACTCAAAATCTTAATTATAGTTTTGAAGTGCCTGGCGCATCAAAGTCTCTGCTGAGTCTAGCACAACTCCACTCCAACAGAAATGCACAGAAACCCAAGCACTCTATATTCCCCATCTGTAGAGTCTTCAAGTAATTTAAGCTGCTTTCCAGTGATACAGCAACGAGCCCCCTGGTAGACATGAGTGTAACTTTCTTCAGTTTGTTCTAGCGTTTAAAATATTATTATCGTTATTATTATTATTATTATTATTATTATTATTTTGTTGTATTATTGTTATTAGTAGTAGTAGTAGTAGTAGTATTGTTATTATTAGTATTATTACTATTGTTATTATTATTATATTATTATTATTATTATTATTATTATTATTATTATTATTATTATTATTATTATTATCAACAACAGAGGTCCCCCACCTGAGACTTGAACATGCAACCTCCTGGTGCCACGCCCACTTCATTTGCCGCTATGCAACACTGCTGTTTCATGGGGGTTCAATTTATCTTCCTGCTTCTTATTCCAAGACTTCATTCATTATGCAAATGAGGTGAAGCAGTCGCCACCTCTCTGTACACATGAATCAGGGCACTGTTGACACAGTGCGTAATACCAGCCAAATACCGCCATGCAAGCGTCTCCGAGCGTGTCACAATGACACACTCACAGGGGTGAGTGACATGCCATCAACCAATCAATCAGTCAATCAATCAAATCTTAGTTTGTAGAGCAGCCTGTTGCTGGGGAAGAGAGTAGGAAAATAAATGTACAGACATGAACCGAATTCAGTAAAATAGAAGAATTATACTGACCAGAAAGCAAAAAGCAGAACAATTCAATTGCCGGAGACATAAAACATAAATAAAATAACATTAAGGACAATACTGTCTTAGCGCAAATATCAATGCAGTCTGCTACATGAGTATGGACCTGGTTTTAGAGATCATAAAAGTACTATTAAATACAATTATTATGATCTTCATCATCATCAACAGAGGTCCCCTCACCTGAGATTTGAACACTCAACTTCCTGGTGACACGGTGACAAGTTTCTCTGGAATTCCTGTACATGTTGGAATGACACAAAATGAAAATGTCTGATGTTGGCTAAAACAAACATGAATAGCTCAAGTGGACATGCATGTCTGACAGGGAGGGACTGGGGTCCAAATCGCTGTGATTGGACAGAGTCGGGGGAGGACTGGGGCCAAAACCGCTGTGATTGGACAGTGCCGGGAGACACGGAAACAAAGGGCTGTCATCTTGAAACATCTCGGGCTCTGCGACAAGAAAAAGCACTTCATTTGAAAGGCAGGCATGACGAGGCGGTTGCAGGTTATTTAAGGATAGCGCGCCACTGCACATAATTAGTCCGTGCACCTGACTGGCAGACTTAACCCTAAGGGTGCCTGTGAGGCCTATAATACCCCTGGTGTACTTTAGTGTACACTGATCCTCATGCAACAGGCACACAGGTGAAAGACGAATGTGGAAACACAGGACACTGGGAGCCTGGAAGGGGCATTATGGGATCAGTGGTGTATCAGGT
>CM056378.1:2731920-2739420 GCA_029718625.1 Synaphobranchus kaupii
AATGTGAAGAAAATTAACCTACACATGTTTTTGTGTTTATGTGTATGAGGGTATTCTCTTACAAAGCGTGCCAAAAGTGCCCAAATACCTCTCCGAAAAGGATTACTTACCCTAATGTTATCCAACCAATCTGCTTTACATTTAAAATGGCACTGTACTTCAAAGTTAGATTTACCAGAGCCCCATAAGCCAGCAGAATAACAGGTTTATCTATAACAAGCCTTCAACTTGACTTTTTACAGCAAAAGTAATGAATTATACATCACTATTTGGCAAACCTGTCTGTTACCACCTCCTACGACAGAGGTGTTAGGTGGGGGAGGGGTGTCTTCACTGTCCTCCCTGAAAAAGACAGATTCAAGTACATTACTAAGTAGAATCACTAAAAAATGAGAACACAAATTATCTCAAAAAGACATATGGCAAGTATTACAATTAAGTGGAAAAATAATTTTATTTTTATTAAAAAAAATATATATATATATATATATACACACACACACACACACACACATATATATATATATTATATATACGTATATACATTAAAAAATCTTACATCCACAGTACGTCTGATATTAGCTCCAACATAATTAGCAATCGTAGCTAACTAGGATTTATGAATTCGGTTTGTCAGCTTGCACGAACTAAATTACATTATTATAATACTGTAATGTCTTGACTGAACCGTGAAATAAAGTACTGAGAATGGATGTCGTTTCATGCGTAAATTCAACAACTAGCCCTTGTGTTGGTTGCTGCACAAAGAAACTGCGAATGAAAGCTAGAAAACAAACAAACAGCAGGCGCTCCTAACCAGCCTGTGACACCATAGAAACTAGCGAACTCCTGCGAGAATCCATTTATCACCAAACTAAAAATACTCTAGATAATAGCGCTCCATACTGTTGATGATTATGATGATGATAATAACAATAATAATAATAATAATAATTTGTATTATATATTTTTTAAAACACTTACATGTCCAGGCACCGGGTCCATGCCAGAGTCATTGCTCTGCCAGAACACAGACTTCTTCGCCTCTGGGACACTTCTTCACCTCCAAAACCTGAGCAACCGTGAAATAAGCGCCTCTTCTTTCCACCGTTGATTGCCACGTTCGCGTATAAATGTATAAAATAATCGTAAACTTTGAAGCAGCAAAGACATAACCAGCGCAATTGCACCAATACAGCTGCCCGTGTCTGCGTACAGAGAAAGACTGGTCTGTGACGTTTTTTCAGCTCACAAAAAAGCTACACATTGCTAAATACATCTGGATAGACTACAAACTTACTTGTAACAGCAATCCAGCCCATCCCTTACAGGATAAACTCAGTCAAAATGGCCACAGGCGTCATCTGATGCTGTCGACAGTCAGGAGCGCACAGCCGATTGCCCTATGGGTTGTCGTTACGCGTGGATACAGCGCCGTTCACAGTCGCTTGAATATGACATGTTTTACTTCGTTTGAAAGGGCAGGAACCCCCGTAGAAGATAATCTACGTGTTTTACGTTAGATCATTCCTGTAGCAGTCTAGTAATGCTTTTACGCAAACGGTAGTAACGTAGTACAAACGCAAAAGCGAAGGGTACGCACTGTGGAAATTGAGACTTTCCTGGATAATGGATAAATGGGTTACGAAAAAACGTTGAGGATTCTTCAGAAAAGGGTTATAACTGCATAACCAGGTATCGTATTTGGTTGCTTAAACATGTTTATCAAGAGAATTTGTAGAAAATAAAATGTATTTATACAAAACCGGAAGTATATCGGTTGTATGCATACTGAAGTGAGCACGGGAAAAAAACACCTAATGTTTATTTATACAACTTTTCAATAATATACAATTGTTCCTGAATCGGATCTTGATTTTTTAGCGTGTTGAAATGGTACCAAGAGCTTTTGTGATACGCATTTTATTGCCTGTGATTGCGGCGAGGTGAAGGCTGTAAACAAATAAAAAAAGTGGGTTGGGCTATTAGCACCCTGCTGCTTTATGGCTCTGTAGTGTAACCTGAGAGCTGATAAGCATATAGACGAATGTGTTCGCAGGCTGTGACTGTTTTTAACAATTTTGCGTCGAAAGTTCCGTGTTTTATTAACGTTATAATTTATAATTTAAGAGAAATATGAACACTATAAAAAATTGGACCGCATGCGTCTCACCACTAGGGGGCCAAAGCCTATAGAGTTTCAATGGTAAGATGTTAAATGTAATTTAAGACAGGAACATTTTGAGCATATTCTGCATTAGTGGTACAGGTAGGGTTGCCAACCGTCCCTTGAAATAAGGGACGATCCCTTATCAGTTCAATAAGGCTTATTGAAACAGATAAGGGATTGTCCCTTATTTCAAGGGACGGTTGGCAACCCTAGGTACAGGCAGCCAGAGAGCACGTTGTCATGCAACAAGCGGCGAATAATGAACAATGAGTCAAGCGCTGACAGCCAATGTTTACTCCTGGAGCTCCACAAACACCTGTAGAACAAACAAGGCTCTCTCAATCTCCTCACTCATTAAATTATCCCTCCTTCCATCATGCAAATTAGATTTTCACTGGGCCACGTTGAGGTCTGGTCACGAAGTCTGAGAGAACCAGCCCAGCAGACCTGCTGCTAACTCGTCCTAATGAAACGGTGACTGCAGCAGAAGCCAGAGGGCATGCTGCATCGATCTGTGCACAAACACCAAATGGAAGAGAATAAAAAATAAAAAAAACATAAATTCATAAGCTAAGAGAGTGGGGTTTATGAGACAGCCCCCTGGTGGACTGGCTTTCAGGCGGTAAAATGCAATTTGTAATCGCATCGTCACTGGGGACCAGGAGCAAATACGCTCTATTGTTATATAAATCCAAATCCTATTTTACCACAGGAAAGGATGTGGATATTTGTTTTTATTTTTTATTTTTTTAAAGGCAAGAAAGCCAGATCAACGACTTGAGGGAACGCAGAGGAAAGTGTTTAGAGCCACCCCACCCCCCCCACCTGCCAAAACTGTATGGATTCCATAAATCCATTTCCTTTCATTTTCCCCGTTTTCCATAAGGCTATTTATACTCTCATGTAGCACAGTGATCCCTTCCCTGGTGTGGGGACCGGCGCTGGATTCTATTAGCGCTTTGGGCATTTGTATTAACTAGTGTGGAGATTTCAGATGACAGCCATATAACATTTAACCAGAAACTAAATGCGCCTCTTCCGGTACATTTCTTGCGATAATATAAAAAGCAATAAAGGGCATAGTAACTCATAGTAAAGTTTTGGAGGACATTATAACAGGTTATAACTTATTATTAACATTATAACCGCTTGCCTCGGTGGAAAGACGGAATGGGCTTATAACGAGCGGGAATGGCAATATCAAAATGGCTCCTCCCATTCCGGGGGTTTCTGGAACACTCGTTATCCCAAGACCATGTGACCACCACTGTCCTAGAGAGGAAGGGTGGAGAGACTGTGCCCCCTTTTTAAGATTTACTTTTCAAAGGCTAAACAAAATCAAAGTGCTTTGTTGTGGTGCATCCCTGTGTGTGTGCGAGTGTGTGTGTGTGTGCGTGCGTGCGTGCGTGCGTGCGTGCGTGCGTGCGTGCGTGCGTGCGTGCGTGCATTTGTACGTACGTGCAGCCGAGTGGGTGATCGCGTCTAACTCAAGGTCCGATCTGTTTCTTTGTGGAAAATGGGAATCTAGATCAGCAAACACTCATTAATATAGGAGAGTGTGATGGAGGGCTGGTAAACAGTGGGTGAGAGATAATTTAGGGCCTGCTTTCCTGACAGACCCCTCTTCCATTATTAATTCGGTCTTAATTAAAGGCAAAGAAAAGCTCTCAGTATTGTCTGACCTAATATCTGCCACCAGCCCATTTGCATTCCTCAGGAAAGGGGGAAGGAATTGGCCTGGGTCCTCTGCGACTTTGGCAGACAGAACTCACGGCGACAGACTTTATCAGCACACTGTCTCTCCAGCTTCCACAAGCCCTCAAACATTTATGGCTGACATTTTACCAATCGGGCAGTGCGTGACAACGAGTTCCCGCGCAGGAGCGTGTTCTCATCCCGTCTGCCATCATCGTCCCCCTCCACCCCCGCACCCAGCCCAACTCAAACTCCCTCTCAACCTCCATCTTCACCCACATCTCCAATAAAGAAATTAACAGCATCCATTTTGTACAAAGGAAATAAGTAAATGAAGGAAAAGAAAAGTGTTAAAGGTTCTTGGCGTTTCGCACTCGAGAGCCGGATTGACGTTACAGCGTTTTATCCATCCGCTGACATAAGTATGTGGAGACAGTCTGTTAAAAGAAAAATATTTTTAGTTTTCTGTATGTCCGTCATTTTCCAGGAATGTTACTTCAGCCAGGGAACAGTTTTCTGCTCTTCCAGCTGACTCTGGAGATTCCGAAATCTACATTCCACAGGGAGAGGCAGCACAAACAGACATGCCGTTAACCGTAACCAGATTGCCCTGTTGCCCCCAACACATCTGAGCCCTTACAGGAAGTGGATAAACCCTGGCGTACGCAGGGTAAAGTCTTACAGGAAGTGGATAAACCCAGGCGTACGCAGGGTAAAGTCTTACAGGAAGTGGATAAACCCAGGCGTACGCAGGGGAAAGTCTTACAGGAAGTGGATAAACCCAGGCGTACGCAGGGGAAAGTCTTACAGGAAGTGGATAAAACCCAGGCGTACGCAGGGGAAAGTCTTACAGGAAGTGGATAAACCCAGGCGTACGCAGGGTAAAGTCTTACAGGAAGTGGATAAACCCAGGCTTACGCAGGGGAAAGTCTTACAGGAAGTGGATAAACCCTGGCGTACGCAGGGTAAAGTCTTACAGGAAGTGGATAAAACCAGGCTTACGCAGGGTAAAGTCTTACAGGAAGTGGATAAACCCAGGCTTACGCAGGGGAAAGTCTTACAGGAAGTGGATAAACCCTGGCATACGCAGGGTAAAGTCATACAGGCAGTGGATAAACCCTGGTGGACACCACAGGGGAAAGTCTTACAGGAAGTGGATAAACCCAGGCTTACGCAAGGGAAAGTCTTACAGGAAGTGGATAAACCCCTGGCGTACGCAGGGTAAAGTCTTACAGGAAGTGGATAAACCCAGGCTTACGCAGGGTAAAGTCTTACAGGAAGTGGATAAACCCTGGCGTACGCAGGGTAAAGTCTTACAGGAAGTGGATAAACCCAGGCTTACGCAGGGTAAAGTCTTACAGGAAGTGGATAAACCCAGGCTTACGCAGGGGAAAGTCTTACAGGAAGTGGATAAACCCTGGCATACGCCAGGGTAAAGTCATACAGGCAGTGGATAAACCCTGGTGGACACCACAGGGGAAAGTCTTACAGGAAGTGGATAAACCCAGGCTTACGCAAGGGAAAGTCTTACAGGAAGTGGATAAACCCTGGCATACGCAGGGGAAAGTCTTGGAAGTGGATAAACCCTGGTGTACACCACAGGGGAAAGTCTTACAGGAAGTGGATAAACCCAGGCTTATGCAGGGTAAAGTCTTACAGGAAGTGGATAAACCCTGGTGTACACCACAGGGGAAAGTCTTACAGGAAGTGGATAAACCCTGGCGTACACCACAGGGGAAAGTCTTACAGGAAGTGGATAAACCCAGGCTTATGCAGGGTAAAGTCTTACAGGAAGTGGATAAACCCTGGTGTACACCACAGGGGAAAGTCTTACAGGAAGTGGATAAACCCAGGCTTACACAAGGTTCAGTCTTACAGGAAGTGGATAAACCCTGGTGGACATCACAGGGGAAAGTCTTACAGGAAGTGGATAAACCCAGGCTTACGCAAGGGAAAGTCTTACAGAAAGTGGATAAACCCTGGTGTACACCACAGGGGAAAGTCTTACAGGATGTGGATAAACCCTGGTGTACACCACAGGGGAAAGTCTTACAGGAAGTGGATAAACCCAGGTGGACATCACAGGGAAAAGTCTTACAGGAAGTGGATAAACCCAGGTGGACATCACAGGGAAAAGTCTTACAGGAAGTGGATAAACCCTGGCATACGCAGGGGAAAGTCTTACAGGAAGTGGATAAACCCTGGCATACGCAGGGGAAAGTCTTACAGGAAGTGGATAAACCCTGGCGTACGCAGGGTAAAGTCTTACAGGAAGTGAATAAACCCTGGTGTACACCACAGGGGAAAGTCTTACAGGAAGTGGATAAACCCAGGCTTACGCAAGGGAAAGTCTTACAGGATGTGGATAAACCCTGGTGTACACCACAGGGGGAAAGTCTTACAGGAAGTGGATAAACCCAGGTGGACATCACAGGGGAAAGTCTTACAGGAAGTGGGATAAACCCTGGTGGACACCACAGGGGAAAGTCTTACAGGAAGTGGATAAACCCAGGTGGACATCACAGGGGAAAGTCTTACAGGAAGTGGATAAACCCTGGCATACGCAGGGGAAAGTCTTACAGGAAGTGGATAAACCCTGGCATACGCAGGGGAAAGTCTTACAGGAAGTGGATAAACCCTGGCATACGCAGGGGAAAGTTTTACAGGAAGTGGATAAACCCTGGTGTACACCACAGGGGAAAGTCTTACAGGAAGTGGATAAACCCAGGCTTACGCAAGGGAAAGTCTTACAGGATGTGGATAAACCCTGGTGTACACCACAGGGGAAAGTCTTACAGGAAGTGGATAAACCCAGGTGGACATCACAGGGGAAAGTCTTACAGGAAGTGGATAAACCCTGGTGGACACCACAGGGGAAAGTCTTACAGGAAGTGGATAAACCCAGGCTTACGCAAGGGAAAGTCTTACAGGATGTGGATAAACCCTGGTGTACACCACAGGGGAAAGTCTTACAGGAAGTGGATAAACCCAGGTGGACATCACAGGGGAAAGTCTTACAGGAAGTGGATAAACCCTGGTGGACACCACAGGGGAAAGTCTTACAGGAAGTGGATAAACCCAGGCTTACGCAAGGGAAAGTCTTCAATTCACCAGCCGACTGTTGCGTGTGCCCACGATTTAGAGGTGTGCAGAAAGCCAATGCTCTAGGTGCAGGTGCTCTAGGTGCAGGTGCTATAGGTGCAGGTGCTGTAGGTGCAGGTGCTCTAGGTGCAGGTGCTATAGGTGCAGGTGCTGTAGGTGCAGGTGCTCTAGGTGCAGGTGCTGTAGGTGCAGGTGCTCTAGGTGCAGGTGCTCTAGGTGCAGGTGCTCTAGGTGCAGGTGCTCTAGGTGCAGGTGCTATAGGTGCAGGTGCTCTAGGTGCAGGTGCTATAGGTGCAGGTGCTATAGGTGCAGGTGCTATAGGTGCAGGTGCTCTAGGTGCAGGTGCTATAGGTGCAGGTGCTCTAGGTGCAGGTGCTATAGGTGCAGGTGCTATAGGTGCAGGTGCTCTAGGTGCAGGTGCTATAGGTGCAGGTGCTCTAGGTGCAGGTGCTCTAGGTGCAGGTGCTATAGGTGCAGGTGCTCTAGGTGCAGGTGCTATAGGTGCAGGTGCTGTAGGTGCAGGTGCTGTAGGT
>CM056378.1:2744420-2759057 GCA_029718625.1 Synaphobranchus kaupii
TACTAACCCACCACACCACAACAACAACACCATTACTAACCCACCACAACACACCACAACACCATTACTAACCCACCACACCACAACAACACCATTACTAACCCACCACAACAACACCATTACTAAACCACCACACCACACCAACAACACCATTACTAACCCACCACACCCACAACCAACCAACACCCATTACTAACCCACCACACCACACCACAACACCATTACTAACCCACCACACACACCACAACACCATTACTAACCCCACCACACCACAACAACAACACCATTACTAACCCACCACAACACACCACAACACCATTACTAACCCACCACACCACAACAACACCATTACTAACCCACCACAACAACACCACAACAACAACACCATTACTAACCCACCACACCACCACAACACCATTACTAACCCACCACACCACAACAACAACACCATTACTAACCCTCCAGACCAACAACAACAACACCATTACTAACCCACCACACCACAACAACAACACCATTACTAACCCACCACTACACACCACAACACCATTACTAACCCACCACACCACAACAACACCATTACTAACCCACCACAACAACACCATTACTAAACCACCACACCACACCACACCAACAACACCATTACTAACCCACCACACCACAACAACAACACCATTACTAACCCACCACACCACAACAACACCATTACTAACCCACCACACCACAACAACACCATTACTAACCCACCACAACAACACCATTACTAAAACCACCACACCACACCAACAACTCCATTACTAACCCACCACACCACAACAACAACACCATTACTAACCCACCCACACCACAACAACACCATTACTAACCCACCACAACAACACCATTACTAAACCACCACACCACACCAACAACACCATTACTAACCCACCACACCACAACAACAACACCATTACTAACCCACCACACCACAACAACACCATTACTAACCCACCACACCACAACAACACCATTACTAACCCACCACAACAACACCAATACTAAACCACCACACCACACCAACAACACCATTACTAACCCACCACACCACAACAACACCATTACTAACCCACCACACCACAACAACAACACCATTGCTAACCCACCACACCACACAACAACACCATTACTAACCCACCACACCACAACAACAACACCATTACTAACCCACCACACCACAACACCATTACTAACCACCACACAACAACAACACCATTACTAACCCACCACACCACACAACAACAACACCATTACTAACCCACCACAACACACCCACAACACCATTACTAACCCACCACACCACAACAACAACACCATTACTAACCCACCACACCACAACAACAACACCATTACTAACCCACCACACCACAACAACAACACCATTACTAACCCACCACACCACAACAACAACACCATTACTAACCCACCACACCACAACAACAACACCATTACTAACCCACCCCACCACGCCGACAGAACATTCCAGCAAAGCTTTTCAGAGCCACTATCACCAGTAACAGGTTCAGTAGGACTCTGGCCTCTGCACTAGAACCACCCCCCCCCCCCCCCCCCCCCCCCCCCCCCCCCCCCCCCCCCCCCCCCCCCCCCCCCGGGAAGACAGAGAAGAGCCAGGGGGATATTTTCCGTCGTTAGGCCTAATAAAACGGAAACCTTTTCACCTGCTGTTGGGATTATCTCAGAATTGGGCTTACCTGGCTGTTGCTTGTTCTCTTCAATCTCCCTCTTTCCCTCCAATAATTACAGAGTTCCTGGTACCTGTGGAATGCAGAATCGTGTGGGTGTGGTGTGCCAGGTGACCTGTACCTGTAGAACACACAAAAAGCGAGGGTGGGCGTACTTGTGGAACGCACGGACACACGTGCCCGCATGGTGTTGTGCCTCTGTGGGGGAGTGAGGTCATCGCTTCGGGGCTCACGCTCATACTGACGCATACTGTGTAATGGTACGTGAGATAGTGTAAGCGTGATCCTGGTTTACGATTCATAATCCTTCAAAAGGATCACAGGCCCGTCTGCTCTCCAATTCCTCCTCCCTTATTTCCGCTTCGAGACGATCTTCTGTCCTTTTAGTGTGAAAACCTGTCACACCCCCCCCCCCCTCCTCTCTTCCCTGAGGTTGAGATAGGCTCTCAGACTCTTCACAACCCTAATCTCCCCTGTGATGATGAGCTATAGCAGGAGGAACAAGGAGGCAAAGAACAGAGAGGAGAGAGGAGTGAAAAGACCACACAGGAGCACACCATGTGCTCAAGCGTCACATCTACCTGCAATGGGCTCAGCTGAGTGGCCGGTGCCTTCGACTGCACTTTAACCCCATGTGGTTTGCTTTATTACAAATCTAAAATTGTGGAGTGCAGAGCCCTAACAATTCACATGTGGTTAAAGTGCAGATCCTCTTATTAGATGGCATTTTTCTTGGCATTAAATGGCATTTTTCTTGGCAAATTTTGTGTTCACCATGTAGAAATTACAGCACTTTTCATCCATCCCATTTCAGGGCACCATTTTTTCTTTCCCTTTTCAGCTTTTCAGATTAATACCCTGGGTCATTCAATTCTGCCAAGAAGGAACGTAACCTGTCAGGTATAATAAACAGGAGGAGCGCACGTGACTGTAAGACTTAGTTCTCCTAATGCATCATATATGTTTTCCCTTTACCTTGAACTGACATTCAACCTTGAGCGCAGTCCAGGAGTTATACACAAAGGTACTTTCTTTTTTTCAACAAAGAAAATGGTTCTTGGCTCCAAAGCATTTTACCTCTTTTTTTTTTTTTTTAAGTTGCTTAAGTACTATTCCTTATATGGCAGCATAAGAGCATGTCCCTCTGGAGGGATGAGAGTCACCTTCTCCAAATCTCATTGAACAGGAAAGTCACATAAAAAAATAACAGAATCTATACCATATTTCCTCCTAGCACAGAGAGTTCAAGCTTAGCGGGAGCACGCCTGCTTCCTTTTTTCTCCCTCCGTCAGCAGTAAAAAAAAAATTAAAATAGAATAAAAAAACTGGAGAGCGAAGGAGAGGAAGCAGGTCAGGGAATTATAAATAACATTAAAGCTTTTCTCTCATTTACAAAAGCCATGTTTGGGGCGGCAGCCTCCACTTTTATCCACTTTTATCCACATTTCAAGGTTCCTTTTCACATTCCCTCCTCAGCCCATAACTTCCCCCAGAAACGTCTTTAAAAAAAAAACTAAAAAAAGAAGATAAATACATAAAAAGCGGCCCAGAAACTCAGCATCACGTGGCTTTGCTGGGGAGGAAATAAGACCGACCGCCTTTGAAGAGGCAGTCAGTTGTCACTACTGCAGTAGCAGCACATTTTAACACTGTGATTTAAAGGAATGTATGTGTGAAAACAACAAGATAAGACCTGTCTCTGCTCATCAGATCCGTCATCAAAGACACAGTCCTGCTAATGCCTGAGACCAAACATTCTCAAATGCCTTCTCGATGAGTGGTAGTATTTGCCCTGTTATGTCAGACTGATGTTCCCAAACCTGCCAGCAAATGTGGTTATTTCAGAGAGAAATACAATACAACAACCCCACCCCCCCCACCCCAGAGAGAAATACAATACAACAACCCCCCCCCCCCCCCCCCCAGAGAGGAATACAATACAACAACCCCACCCCCCCACCCCAGAGAGAAATACAATACAACAACCCCCCCCCCCCCCCCAGAGAGAAATACAATACAACAACCCCCCCCCCCCCCCAGAGAGGAATACAATACAACAACCCCCACCCCCCCACCCCCAGAGAGAAATACAATACACAACCCCCCCCCCAGAGAGGAATACAATACAACAACCCACCCCAGAGAGGAATACAATACAACAACCCCCCCCCCCCAGAGAGGAATACAATACAACAACCCCCCCCCCCCCCCCAGAGAGAAATACAATACAACAAGCCCCAAAATTTGGTCTGAAAAGGACATGAAAAATAAATTAACTACAAACATGCTATTTTCCATTAGCCACTCTATTTTCCATTTGCCCACCTACAGCCAATGGTGTTAAACAAATGTTACATGTATATGTTGATCTGGCTGTTATTTTAGTGGTCAAACCTGTACATAATACTGTATGAGTACACTGATAATCTAATACTTTATGAGTACACCGATAATCTAATACTGTATGAGTACACCAATAATCTTATACTGTATGAGTACAACAATAATCTAATACTGTATGAGTACAACAATAATATAATACTGTATGAGTACAACAATAATCTAATACTGTATGAGTACACTGATAATATAGTACTGTATGAGTACACCAATAATATCATACTGACTGCGCCTGTGTTTGAATTCGTATTTACCTTTTAGGGTGGTTTTAACGCACTTGTTTCAGGTTGGAAAATGCACTAATGTACGTCGCTCTGGATAAGAGCGTCTGCCAAATGTCTAAAATGTAATGTAAAATGTAAATGTAATCCTATACTGTATGAGTACACCGATAATCTCATACTGTATGAGTACACAGATAATCTAATAATGTATGAGTACACTGATAATCTAATACTGTATGAGTACACCAATAATCTAATACTGTATGAGTACACTGATAATCTAATACTTTATGGGTCCACTGATAATCTAATACTGTATGAGTACACCAATAATCTTATACTGTATGAGTACACTGATAATCTAATACTGTATGAGTACACCAATAATCTTATACTGTATGAGTACACTGATAATCTAATACTGTATGAGTACACCAATAATTTTATACTTTATGAGTACACCAATAATCTTATATTTTATGAGTACACTGATAATCTAATACTGTATGAGTTAGGGGTGTCACGATTCTCCAAATCCGCGATTCAATTTGACTTTCGATTTTAAGGTCACGATTCGATTCGATTTTCGATTTTTTTTTTCAGCACTATTTTTTTTTTCCAGCACTATAGTCTAACTAATGGCTATGCCATTGTTAGACTATCGAGTCTTGATTTGAAAAGAAAAATACTTGTTTCTCAATAAGTAACTTTTATTTGAATAATAACAATTGATAAATAATAACAAAAATATGAAAATATTTAAACACACACCTAAACAGTTAAGAGCTTTATCAAAACTAGACTCTAGAATAATAAACAGTTGAACATTTACCACGCTATTAACAATTTACACATTGGTTTTATGCCCTTCTTCGTTTGTTTGGGTGGGATCTTTTTGTCCCACATCCCCAGGCTCGGGGCCGAGGGGCTATCCTTTTACCACCCCGAGCCTAGGGGGGGGTTCACCCGGGACTATATTTCAGGGCACACCTCCAGTAGCCACGTCACCGTGTCATCATCCAGAACCGACAGACCCATGCATCCCATTGGGTGCCCGATAAATCGGGCAGTCCAGGATGACATGGTCTGCGGTTTGTTCCTCCGCGCCACACTCGCAGGGCTGCGCAAGAAGCCAAGCCCCATCTGTGCATCGATGAGCGGAAGCGCCCAACGCCGGTCCGGAGGCGGTTAAGCCTCACCCATGCCAGTCTAGGCAGGTCCACCCCAATAGGGGGGAAAACCGACGTCTGGGATGAAGTCACGGAGTCTAGAGGTGTTCTCCTCCCACTCCGTGCTCCAGATGTCATCCGCCCACCGTGCCGCACTGATGTTAAGATCACTGCATTGCTGCAGGAATTCCTGTGCGGCAGGCACAAATGGGTGTCTCGACTTAAGGCGCCGGGGGAGGCTCAGCAATTACAGCGAGCCTTTCGTGGAGCAGATGGTTTGGGCTCCATGGCCCGGCACGCGAGACGTGCTGTGGCTCCCCGCGCGGCGGCGAAGCCCCAGCGGGCTGGATGCCCTGCAAGAATGGGAAGATTGTCCACGGGAGTGGGACGCAGGCATCCTGTCACGATGCGCAAGGCTTCGTTGATGGGCGTATCGATGAGGCGGGTGTGGGCACTGCGACACCCATACCGGTGCGCAGTACTCACTAGTCGAGTAAACAAGGGCCAGGGCTGCCGTACGCAATGTTCTTGCGTCGGCGCCCCAGCCTGACCCGACTAGTCGCCTCATCAATGCCACACGAGATGTTAACTTCTTGCGCAGTGACTCAAGGTGTCGGCGAAACGTGAGCGACCTGTCCAATGTCACGCCGAGGTAGATTGGCTCAGCGCAGCATGGCAGGGGTGTTCCAGAGTGCATCAGATCAGCGTTGTCAATTTACTACCGTCGGATAGCCTAAGTATCGTCTTTTTCATTTAGTTCAGCTGTGCGTAGTTGATTGAACTGTCTGCAGTGTAGTCACCGTTTAGTTAACGTAAATTGCAGCATTACCGGCCACTTGTTTACTTGCTTTGTGTTTATAGGTTAGCTGATAGCCTTTGTGTTGCTAATCGCAAATAGATTCACCTGAGTGAATAAAAAGCGTGTTTAGAATTCCTCCTAGCTCAGAGTGCATCAGATCAGCGTTGTCAATTTACTACCGTCGGATAGCCTAAGTATCGTCCTTTTTCATTTAGTTCAGCTGTGCGTAGTTGATTGAACTGTCTGCAGTGTAGTCACCGTTTAGTTAACGTAAATTGCAGCATTACCGGCCACTTGTTTACTTGCTTTGTGTTTATAGGTTAGCTGATAGCCTTTGTGTTGCTAATCGCAAATAGATTCACCTGAGTGAACTAGCCCTGCAAGCAGCTGAGTGCAATTGGGAAATTAGCAGTCTATAAGTTAAAGTAGAGGCTGCTGTGAAGACAGCAGCCTCATCGTCAGTTTGACCAGTTTTGTAATGATCTTTCTCCACGTAACCTGTCTTCTCACCCCCTACCATGTGCCTAACCCCCATTCCTTTGTGCTCCATGCCTCGCTCCAGGGAGGCCCAACCACCGCAGGACGCTGTCCGGCTAACCTGGTCTGCCCACCGCTGTCCTCTCATAAGGAACTCTCAGTGGTGGGTGGGCTATGGAACTGCCGGTCAGCCGTCCAGAAAGCTGACTTCATCACTGCATATGCCAAGGTGAAGTCCCTCCACTTCCTGGCTCTCACTGAGACCTGGATCACTCCTGATAACACAGCCACTCCAGCTGCTCTGTCTGCTGGCTACTCCTTCTCCCACAACCCCCAGGGCCTCAGGCAGAGGCGGGGGTACTGGTTTGCTCATTTCCACATCCTGGAAATTCTCTATTCCCTCTGTACCCCTGCCTGAATATCTCCTCCTTTGAGTTTCATGCAGTCACTGTAACTCACCCATCTGCACTTAACATTGTTGTTCTCTATCGCCCCCCCAGGTCCGCTCGGCGCTTTCCTGGATGAACTGGACAC
Source organism: Synaphobranchus kaupii (assembly GCA_029718625.1). Taxonomy (NCBI): domain Eukaryota; kingdom Metazoa; phylum Chordata; class Actinopteri; order Anguilliformes; family Synaphobranchidae; genus Synaphobranchus; species Synaphobranchus kaupii. The sequence goes on from CM056378.1 coordinate 2,751,763, forward strand.
TCTCCTGAGCTCCTTCCCTGAGGATGGTACCCCTGTAATCCTACTGGGAGACTTCAACCTCCAACCAGACAGTGCCCAGCTATCCAGTGTCACCCTCACTCCTCCAGTCCTTTGCCCTCACTCAGTCCCCATCGCCTGCCACCCACAATGGTGGTAACCAACTAGACCTTGTACTCACCAGGAGTTGCGCCACATCTGAACTCACCGGTGACCCCCCCTCCACGTATCGGACCATTTCTTTATCTCATTCTCTCTCTCCTGCCCACTCTCCCTCAACTCCGCTAACAACCCACCCGCTGTTACGTTCAGGAGAAATCTCCGCACCCTCTCTCACACCTCTCTCACTACTTCTGCTCTCTCTGCACTTCCTCCTCCTGCTACCTTTGCTAAGATGCCCATTGATGTTGCCACCCTCTGTGTTTAACTCATGCCTCTCTCAGTCTCTCAACTCACTATGTCCTCTTATCTCCAAACCAGCCCGACTATCACCCCCCCTCCCCGTGGCTGACGGATTCCCTCAGATCCAGCAGAACCACGCTACGAGCCGCTGAGAGAAAGTGGAGGAAATCCAGATCCCCAGATGACCTGGCCTCCTACCACACTCTGCTGGCAGCCTTCACAGCTGCAACCACATCAGCAAAAACTTCATTTTTTCCAGTCTAAAATTGATACATGCCTATCTAACCCACGTAAACTCTTTTCCACCTTCTCCTCCCTGCTCACCCCCCCCTCCACCCCCCTTCACCCCTCCTCCCTCTCTGCAGATGACTTCCTGACCCACTTTGAGGGGAAGGTGGCCGCGATCCGGAACTCCTTCACGCATCCGGTGACACCCCCACATCCCCCATACTGAACCCATCGCTACACTGTCGTCCTTCAGGACTCTGGAGAACTCCGATGTGCTCGAGCTGGTGACGCGTCATCGTGCAACCACCTGTCCACTAGACCCCATACCTTCAGCAGTTCTCCAGTCTATATCTGCTGAGCTCCTTCCATATCTGTCCTCCATTATTAACACCTCCTTTATCTGTGGCCATGTTCCTGCTGCCTTTAAAACTGCCCGTGTAACCCCACTCCTTAAAAAACCTAGCTTAGATCCCGCTGATGTCAGGAACTACCGTCCGGTATCTCTCTTGCCCTTCCTGTCCAAAACACTTGAACGTGCTGTCCTTAACCAACTGTCTGCTTTTCTCCACCAGAACAACCTGCTTGACCCGCATCAGTCTGGCTTCAGAACCGGCCATCTCGACTGAAACTGCTCTCCTGGCTGTGACTGAGGCACTCGCCACTGCTAGAGCCTCCTCCCTCTCCTCTGTTCTGATTCTCCTTGACCTGTCTGCGGCATTCGACCACGGTCAATCACAAGCTCCTGATCTCCACACTCGCTGAGATGGGCATTTCAGGAACTGCCCTGTCTTGGTTTGTATCGTATCTCACTGATAGATCCTACCAAGTCTCCTGGAAGGGTTCCGTCTCTGCTCCCCGTCCCCTGTCTACAGGAGTCCCGCAGGGATCTGTACTGGGTCCTCTGCTGTTCTCTATGTATACTAAGTCTCTTGGCTCAGTAATACATTCACATGGCTTCTCATACCATAGCTATGCTGACGACACTCAACTCTTCCTCTCTTTCCCTCCCTCCACCGCCACAGGTTAAGGAGAGGATATCTGCTTGTCTGACTGACATCTCGGAGTGGATGGCTACCCATCACCTGAAGCTCAACCTTGACAAGGACAGAGCTCCTCTTCATGCCGTACAAGACCTCCCCACTACATGACCTCTCCATCACCGTTGATGGGACCGTGGTGGCTGCCTCCCGCTCTGCAAGGAACCTGGGGGTGGTCCTGGACGACCGCGCTGGACTTCAAAGAGCACATCAGGGCGACGGCACGGTCCTGCAGGTTCCTCCTGTACAACATCAGGAGGATTCGACCGTACCCTGACCACCTACTCCACCCAGCTTCTTGTCCAGACCATGGTCACCCTCACGCCTGGACTACTGCAACTCCCCTGCTCGCAAGCCTGCCGGCCTGCGCCATTCTGCCCTCTTCAACTGATCCAGAATGCAGCTGCCCGGCTTGTGTTCAACCTCCCGAAATTTTCCCACGTAACCCCCCCTGCTGAGGTCTCTCCACTGGCTGCCAGTTGCAGCCAGGATCAGGTTCAAAGTTCTGACCCTGGCCTACACTGCAGCCAATAGGACAGGCCCCCGCCTACCTGCAGGACTTAATCCAGAACTATGTTCCTGCTCGACCACTTCGCTCTTCTACAGCAGGGCGACTGGCACTTCCCCCCCCTCCGTGTCAAAGGCTCTCGCTTGTCCCGACTGCGGAGTTTTTCCACATTAGCTCCTCAGTGGTGGAATGAACTTCCCATTCCCCTACGTTCTACTCCCAACCCTGCCTGCATTCCGTCGAGGCCTGAAGGACACACCTCTTCAGGACTCCACCTTGACTGATACCCTCACCTAGGAATATCAGTTCCCTGTTCCCTGTGTTTTCCTGTCTGTTTATTATAGTTTACAATAGTATTTGGAATGGTAGTGTGGTGTTGCTGATTTTCCCACAGCTTACTGTGAACTACAGTCGACGCTCATTGCTAGGGATAGCTGCTACATTATGTGAAGGATGTGCTTTGCCCTGTCTGTTCTGTAGTGATCTTGATAATGTCTCTGTACGCACTTACTGTACGTCGCTTTGGATAAAAGCGTCTGCTAAATAAATGTAATGTAATGTAATGTTCCGCCAATATATATTCGGAGCTCACGTTTAGCCTCCCTGTTGTTAAGATGGAAGGGCCGCCGACACCGTCTTTGCCTCGCTGAGCTTCAACCTCCATTTCCAGAGGTATGCCACTAGTGTCTGCATGTCCTGGCTCAAAGTCCCCCTCCAATGACTGCCAGTCTCCAGCGGAGTACACCAACGCGAGGTCATCCGCGTAGGCATACTTCCGCGAGACTGTATCAGGCAAGTCATAAGTGTAGATATTATAGAGGAGGGGGGCCAGGACAGATCCCTGGGGGGACGCCGTTCTTGAGGCGTCGTAACCTGCTTTGCTGTCCGCTACCGGTGGTAAGGTTAAAGCTGCGATTTCGGACAAGCTCCAAGATCATACTGACCATGTGCCTGTCCGGCAGCAGGCGGAGCAGCTTGCAGGTGAGGGCCGCGGTGCCATACGGTATCATAGGGCAGCCGTCAGATCGACAAAAACGGCTCCGGGCCTTCTTCTTGAACGAAAAGCTGTCCTCGATGTCTTGAGTCATCAAAGTGACTTGGTCTACGGTCGATCTCCCCGCGTCGGAACCCGGCCTGCTCCCGAGGGAGCAGTGGGTCGACGATCGGTTCGACGCGGGCGTAGATAAGACGCCTCGAGGATCTTGAAGGGGATGCAGAGCAAGGAGATGGGACGGTAGCTCTTAGGATCCCCTTCAGGCTTATTCGGCTTAGGGATCGCGGACAACTAGGGGCTCTTCTCCAGATTTTGGGGGATCTTGAGTTGGCGCAAGCAGGAAGAGAGGAAAGCTCTTAACCAGGACTTCAGGGCAGGTGCGGCATGGAGTATAAGCTCCGGGCAGATGGAATCAGGGCCCGGAGCTTTTTCCTGGCTTTAGGTGCTGGAGGGCGGCAGCGAACTCCTCCGGTGTGAATTCACCGGAGATGTTATCGCTGCTAGATGTTGGGGCCCTCCAGAGGTCAGACACTTCTTTTGCCACGAGTCGTGATGACTCGCGGTCTTTACCCTCGTATACCCCATTTTTCACAAATTGTGATGCGATTTTATTTGCAGAAATGGGGCAGTGACGAGGGGAGTGTCTTGACCTGCCAGTGAGGGTTGTTCAGGATACTCCATGCCTTGCGGCTGGAGGTGCGAGAAGTCGATGGAATTGACAGCCTCCTCCGCAGCGCCTCTTGTCTCCTCCGGCCCGAGTCTTGACAACAGGGCTGTAGCAGCCCTGTTTGACTCGGTTCCGGCAGGAGCCTGAAGGAAAACGCGGTAGAGGTTCTCGCACTCCGCATCCCAGCACGGTTTGTAGCTATTGCGACGTCCGCCGTGGGATGGATTTCTTGGCCGCTTTCACTAACATGCCACAGAAGTCCCGGTATGCCTCATCCACGTTGTTGGTATTAGGCGATGGGAGACGCCCACGTGGATTTGTTAGTGAAGAGGCGGAAGCGTTTCCAATTGGCCTTACGGAAATTCCATCGCTTCACCGGCTCACTCGGGATAGAGTCCACGAGTTTAGGCACGGTTATCAGCGATGGTCGATGTTGGGGACCGCGGGAACTTTCCGAGCACCACGTCTGTCCGGGAGCTGGTTGTCTGCACCGACACTCGCAAATGCCACGTCAGGATTCGTCCCAGTGTTCCAGCGACCGGAGAGAAAGCTGGCTGCACCCTTTGGATCGTATAACAGGGCCAGGCAGTTGTTAGCTGCCCAAGCAGCCAGGTTCTCTCCGTTGGGTGTGTTGGTATTGTACCCCCCAGTCTTCATGCTGACAGTTAAAGTCGCCAGCATAGAGACAGGGGTGAGGGAACCACCGGGACAGACACCGGCGTGAATCGCGAGGGGGGGAGGCTTGTAGACGTTTACAATTTTTAAAACCGGCAACGTCCACGCACAACCACTCAATCTCCGAGTCAGCCGGAGATTGATCGGCGAGAGTCCAGCTCAGCCTTTCATGGACAAACGTGGCAAGGCCCGTGTTTCCTGCTTAGGATAGACCCAGCTAGTGTGAAATTTGGTAATACTAGCTTATCTGCTGAAAAGCAATGGGTCTCCTGGAGGAGGATGACGAGGGCCTTGGTGGTATAGGCCAGCTCCTCGATGACGCTGATCTTGTTGGAGGTGAGTCCTTCGGTGTTCAGCTGCAGTATTCTGGGTTGGAGGCCAGCGGAGTAATCACCACCGGCTCTCCTCCCCGACTGCAGCCGAGCACCAGCCCGGGTGAGGGCCCTAAATTGGCAAATTCTGTTTCGCTTATGACTGCGATTGGCAGTCATAAGTTACTGACGGGGGACACCACGAGAAGGTGTTTGCCATGTCCCCCCTGACGGTCATTTACATTTACATTGTTGTCAAGGCAATTACTTCTGCATTAAATGCTTAAATCCAGCGTTCTCCACCACCGAATATGGTCGCATGTCTGATGCTACAAACACTCCTATTGCGCTAGTTATTTCTTTAGCGCAAGTTGAATTTTGTGGAAGCTTGGCTCTAAATGAGAATGGAAGAGTTGCCTGTGTCAATGTTTTTTTCCCAGTCAAATCTATTTCTTTGTGATGCCTGCGAATGTGTCCTGCCATATTTGACGTGTTGCCTGAGGTGGCGTATAGGTACTCGCGCGTAGCATAGCCGACAAACTGTCTGTTTTTTTGTCAATGACGCGTTCGTTGTTTATATAACTCACGGGGAAGGCAAACTGTTGCCCACACCGGTGACTTGAGGGAAGCAGGAGGATTTTGCAGTTCTGTTTCTCCATCTCCGACTCCGGCAGTGGCCATGGTGTGTCGAAAGTAATGCAGGCTACCGGTAAGCTAACGTTAACTAGCAGCTGTGTCTTCTTTGAAATATCGTTGTTTTTTTTTTTCTTCGGACGCACGCCTGCGTGGACGAACAAAATGCAGTGGAAGGCGTCAAGTTTCGTTTTGTCGGAAACGCTTACATTAGAGATGGCCAAGTAGGCTACTTTTTTTACATTTTACCCATCACATGAAAGGCTAAGAAGAGCGCGCGGGGGGCGGGGGTGGAGAGAAAAAAAAAAACTTGGAGAATCGCGAACCAGCTTGTGATTTCGAAGTTCGAAATCGAATGCTCATTTCGATCGATTTTCGATTTCGAATCGGTATCATGACACCCCTAGTATGAGTACACCCAATAATCCTATACTGTATGAGTACACTGATAATCTAATACTGTGTGAGTACACCAATAATCCTATACTGTATGAGTACACTGATAATCTAATACTGTATGAGTACACCAATCATTTTATACTTTATGAGTACACCAATAATCTTACATTTTATGAGTACACTGATAATCTAATACTGTATGAGTACACCAATAATCTTATACTGTATGAGTACACTGATAATCTAATACTGTATGAGTACACCAATAATTTTATACTTTATGAGTACACCAATAATCTTATATTTTATGAGTACACTGATAATCTAATACTGTATGAGTACACCAATAATCCTATACTGTATGAGTACACTGATAATCTAATACTGTATGAGTACACCAATAATTTTATACTTTATGAGTACACCAATAATCTTATATTTTATGAGTACACTGATAATCTAATACTGTATGAGTACACCAATAATCTTATACTGTATGAGTACACTGATAATCTAATACTGTATGAGTACACCAATAATTTTATACTTTATGAGTACACCAATAATCTTATATTTTATGAGTACACCAATAATCCTATACTGTATGAGTACACCGATAATCTTATACTGTATGAGTATACTGATAATCTAATACTGTATGAGTATACCAATAATCTAATACTGTATGAGTACACCAATAATCTAATACTGTACAATTTCACATGTTTGTATACAAAATTGCAACAATTAGTAGATAGCGATATAGTAAATTTAATTTAGGAACTATTCCGGCTACAAAAGTCTATTAAGAATTCAGCCATTTTTAAAATTATTTTCTCACTGAAAAGGGAAATGCATCCTTTTTTTCCACTGGGAAAGAACTCAAAAACACGACGTTTGCCAAGCAGGCTCCTGCCTTATTTGCATCTAATTTCAGTAAAAACACGTTTGCTTTAGATGAACGGAGTGCTTTTTAATCTGAAGGCAGACTTGGAAGTAAGTCTCTTACAAACGAGTAACAGTTGGCATGGTGTCTTTTCTCTGGCCTGTGATGTGTGTACGGTCTTGGATTCCTCTGCCTGCCTCAGATTCATTACTGACCTTTTTTTTTTTTTGCCTGCCTGTGTATCCAGAAAATCTGCCCGATTGTCTGTCTCCCAATTGACGCTGATTACACGAGCAAACAATGTGTTTACAAAATTCTTAACATAATGGGCTCACACTAAGTACAATATTGTCAGCTTAATGAGTGAATGCAATTTGCCAGCATTCGTTAACAATCAGCAGGCGAGATATAATTGATAAATAGACAGTAATTTGGGGTGTGGGGGTGTTTTAATAGACCATAACATAAGCAATAAAGCCATGGGAGGTATCTGTAATGTTATGGAGTTGTGTACACACATACACACACACCCCATTTACACCTACACACATACCGTCT
>CM056378.1:2759557-2790376 GCA_029718625.1 Synaphobranchus kaupii
AGCAGGATGAAGCTGGTGCATGCTTTTATCTTAGAAATATAACCAAGGTTAGGCCATTTTTAACTCAGCAGGATGAAGCTGGTGCAAGATGGATTATTGTAATGCACTTTTAACTGGCCTTCCCCAAGAAATTGGTTGACAGATTACAATTTACACAAAACACTGCTGCCAGAAGTTTAACAAAAACTAAAAAGAGAGACCATATAACTCCAGTCCTGCGTGCATTGCACTGGCTTCCTGTGTCTTTTAGAATTGATTTTAAGGTTTTATTACTGGTTTTTAAAGCTCTTAATGGTATAGCACCTTTTCATATCTCAGAATGCCTGTCTTTATGTCCCACAGCGTGCCCTCCGTTGCTCCACTGCAGGCCTTTTAACTGTACCAAAGGTAGCACATGTTAGGAGCAGCATGACAAGCTTCTCTTTTTATGCACCTAAACTGTGGAATAATTTACCTCAACACATTATTACCTCAACACATTAAAGATGCTGGTTCTGTGATCATTTTTAAAAGGCTTCTTAAAACTCACCTTTTGACTTTAGCTTTTACTTAAAATACATACAAAATACCTTTTTACATTTTAAATTTGAGTATTTTAACTTTGTGCAATTGTTTTACTGTATTTTTTCTTGATTTTCCTAACCATTTTATTTATTTACTATTTTATTTATTTATTTTCTGCCTTAGATTGATCTTACCTGGTTACCCTTTTATTCCTTGCTATCTTAACTTGCTCTATTATTTTAATTATTGCACACTATTGTGTTTTCATATTTTATATAATCTCTTCTTACTGTAAAGCACTTTGAGCTGCAAATATTTGTATGAAAGGTGCTATACCAATAAAGTTTATTATTATTATTATTATTATTATTATTATTATTATTATTATTATTGGTTTGTACATGCATCATTTAGCCTCATACAGCGATCAAAAAAGGCTAACAACACACTAGCACTTACTCCTTGTACGTTTTATCACGACTGCAGTTAAGAAAAAAAGTCAGGGCTAAACAACATACGTTTTCTGTGAAGAATGTATTGTCAAGCTCACGTGTATTCACTGCTGTGCTGTCTACGTTCTAAAGCTCCGGTTTGCCCTCCCTACTATCGACTGTCAAATATCTAGGCTTAATGGTGCAGTGTGTATGTGTTATTTTTATTTAGTTTAGTTTTAAGTAAATATTGGGACTGTGTTTATTGGTTGCTATTTCGTCATGCAATACAAACAATTGATTACATTTAAGTCTGTAAATGAATACAAGAAAGCAGTAGGCTAAATGACATAAGTCTACTGAAGTGTTGTTACATGAATGTTTTTGAAGTTATCGGGGAAAACTGACTATGCATTAACTGTTTTGGTTAAAAAGATTAGGCCAGAATATCTGTATGAATGTTTAGGCCTAGTACTGATTGTTATATTGTGTTGCAATAAAAGCAAAGATACATTTGTTTTTTTGATTTGTGACATTGTGCTAGTCTGCGCCGTTATGTACACCAGGAAATGGGTTAGTTTGTGTTTTTTGACAGGTCATTCATAGCCTTTATTTGACAAATTGAGAAAAGGATGTCTGAGCATTCTGTTTATGAAAATAATATTATTACTTTACCAGAGTATTGTCCAAATTAATTTGACACTCTCTCAATCTTAATTGGCCCACCCACAAATTACCTTGGCCCACCCGCGATGTAAATCCGGCCGCTGCTACTGATTTAGCAGCTGCTTACACAATTTTTTATAATTTTTACATACTATCCATTTTATACAGCTGTAGCAATGCAGTGCAGGTTAGGAACCTTGCTCAACGGTACAGTGACAGTGTCCTACCTGGGAATCGAACCTGCAACCTTTGGGTTACAAGCCCAAGTTCCCTACCCACTATACTACACTACCACCCCAAAAAAATGATGAAATCAGAAACGTAACCAATCTTGAACATTGCCCCAACTGGGTCAGAATCATACAGTATATGTATACCTATTTCCATCCATCCATTATGTAAACCGCTTATTCTTTATTCTCTCCCTACTAGAGAGTTTTTACCTCTGCTATCTGGGGGCTTAGAGCTGGCATTTCCCATTTACCCTTCTTTCTGTTCTGTAAAGCGTCTTTGTGACAGTCGTCTGTGAAAAGCGCTATATAAATAAAATTGTATTGAATTTAATTATTCCTGGTCAGGGTCGCAGGGGGTGCTGGAGCCTATCCCAGCATGCATTGGGCGAGAGGCAGGAATGCACCCTCGACAGGCCGCCAATCCATCGCAGGGCACACACACCATTCACTCACACACTCATACCCACGGCCAATTTTAGAGTCTCCAATTAGCCTAACCTGCATGTCTTTGGACTGTGGGAGGAAACCGGAGTACCCGGAGGAAACCCACGCAGACACGGGGGAGAACATGCAAAATCCACACAGAAAGGGCCTCGGCCGGGATTCAAACTCGGTACCTTCTTGCTGTGAGGCGACAGTGCTAACCACTGCACCACCGTGCCGCCTGTATACCTATTTATTTCTATAAAATGCCATTGCACTGTTTTCAAATCATTCAAATCACTTTTATTAAGCTGTTCTCAGCATGAATGCGCATGTGTTTTAAGTGTATTGTTATTAATTGTACTTCAAACAATTAATCAAAGTACTTTCCAGATGACACACGCTCCACGAGAGGACGGCCTGGGAAACTATTCGGGGAAAGTGTCGGTGGAGGTTCCTGTTAACGTGAGCCTTTAGGGAAGGAAAGGGACTTGTCCGGGCTTATGGGTAATGCATGTTGCGATAACGTGTGTTCTTTGGTGAGTAATGTGCCCTTCGGTAGTGAGGACAGGGGAGGAAATGAAGGATGAAGGAGTGGCATGAGACCTGCTCTCCCTGCCCCCCCCCCCCCCCCCCCCCCCACCCCCCATGAAAACACCACTTCCCTGTGGCACACGGCATTCTGGGACAAAGTGTGTCACAATCAGGGAGGGATCCCAGTCCCCCCCAGAGGCAATGTTACTGAAGTGAAGATTTCTGCCAGGACCTGGCAACCTGCACATCTCACCTTTTATCAGACTGGTACATAATCACACATGCACACACACACACACACACACACACGCACATGCAAACACACACACACAGTCACTTACACACAAATGCATGCACACACACACACACACACACACACACACACACAGTCACTTACACACAAACGCATGCACACACACACACACACACACATGCACACAATCACTTACACACAAACGCATGCAAACACACGCACGCACACACACACACACACACACACACACACACACACTTTCTCACATACAGATGGGGGGAGTCACACACACACACACACACACACACACACAGACAGATGGGGGGGACGGGAGTCACAGGAAGTGAAGCGTGACTGAGGGCAGAGAGCAGGGGGCCAATGGGGTGCGGGGTGCAGGGTGGGGGGGGGGGGTGAACAGGAAATGGGAGATAGAGGCATTAAGGGGTGACTGAGGGGGAGGGGCGCAATCTCTCTTCCCGGGAATGACGCATTTCTCACGGACACACTGAGGAAGTCATGTCACTGTGAAAAACAGAAAAGAAAAATAAATAAATAAATAGTCATAATGACTAAAATAAACAATGGAAGCCTGTCTCCTAAAGACACTGTCCCAAACCACCTGCACAAAACCAAGCCCCTCCCCTTCTGCCCACCACCCAAGGGTCAATGCCCCTCCCCTTCTGCCCACCACCCAAGGGTCAATGCCCCTCCCTCAACCTCAACAGATCCTGTTGAAGATCCACTTCCTGTTTGCTTTCTGTACGGACAGGAAGCTCCTGTGGAGTGCACAGAGTCTGATTGATTGGTGGTTATGAGATCACCATCTGCACCAGTCAGACAGAACGTGTGTGTGTATTTGTGTGTCTGTTTGTGTGTTTCTGTGTGTGCGTCTATTTGCATTTGTGTATAAGTAATATTCATATGTGTTTGTAAGTGTTCCGATGGAGCCTATTTTTCACGTGGTTGGACACTAGCAGCTGATTTTCTTTTACATGGCAAAATGAGAGGTTTGCGTTGGTATTCACATTCTACACACGCAAGAGCGATTTCACACGTGTGGACCTGCTACACGTATGTCTCACTGTGTTTGTCACTATTCACATGGTTAAAACAACGCCGTCGCCAAGACAACTTGCATCATTTCACAATCACATATTTCAAATTACACATAGCCAGTTATACATAAGCGGGTGAGATAAGAAACGTTGCTTTGAGTGGCGCTCAAGCTGGGGTTTGATCCTGTAACCTTAGCAACATAAATCCAGCTCACTAACGTCTGTACACACAGATGCACGCGCTCCGTTTCCTCTTTACTGAATGAAACTGGGTTATAGGTCAGGGGAGGAGTACAGGCTAGGTAAGTGTGGTAAGGTAAGGCCGGGTTACTGGGTCACGCGGTAAGAATGCTCGCTCAGTGTTTATTTAACTCTCGCAGAGTTTGTATGAGTCCAACAGGAATGAAATTAACACTATCAAGATGTGATTTAACACTGAACATTTCACTGTGCAGACAGGTAAAATGTGATAAGGTAAGACTGTGACAGTGGTCAAACAGGTACAGGTTTGGTAAGGTAAAAGTGGATCAGGGGTCAAACAGGTAAGAGTTTGGTAAGGTAAAACTTTATTGGAGGTCAAACAGGTAAGAGTTTAATAAGGTAAAACTGGTAAGAATGTGTTATGGTAAAACTGGATTAGGGGATCAAACAGGTAAGAGTTGAATAAGGTAAAACTCAATTGGAGGTAAAACAGGTAAGAGTTTGGTAAAGTAAAACTGGATTATGGGTCAAACAGATAAGAAGAGTTTGATAAGGGGTTAAACTGATAAATGTGTAATGATGTGAGGCGGCAGTGTAGTATAATGGTTAGGGAACTGGACTTGTAACTGAAAGGTAGCAAGTTCGATTCCCAGGTAGGACACTGCCGTTGTACCCTAGAGCAAGGTACTTAACCTGAATTTCTTCAGTATATATCCAGCTGTATGAATGGATAAATGTAATAAGAAGTTGTGTAAGTCGCTCTGGATAAGAGCGTCTGCTAAATGCCTATAATGTAATGTAATCTAATGTAATGTAATGTAAGACTGATTTAGAGAAGACCTTGTCACCCAAAGGCTGCAGGTTTGATTCCTCAATAGGGTGTAGCTGTTGTAAAAATTCAGCAGGATAACTTCACCTGAATTAAACGGCAAATGTCCAGATAATGTCTACAGTAAGTTTCCATGTAAGAAAAGGAACGTCTCTGATGTTCGTTGAAAATTACCAAGTTTATTCTTCGTAACAGCAGTTGTCAGAGATACAGCAATGCACTCTGGATTCAGCGGAGTAAAATCTGAATCCTGTTCTGTGAAATGTACGACTAAATACCCTTTTTCGGGCTCTGTCTTCTTAAGGCGGGAAACAGAAAAGTATATTCAAAATTATGTGATTGATTTAAGGAAGCCACTGTCTGGCTCCCTTAAATCAATCAGTCTGTCCATCAGTAGGGGGTCTGAAGGTTCAACTTCCTGTGGTCTAACCAGGAACCAGTTTATTGTATTGCTAATCTAGTCTCCTCGGTTGGAATAGGCCTTGATCACTCACTCCCAGCTGGTATTCTATAATTGAATACTATGCCTATCAGTGGCGACGAGTCACTGCTTACACTTACATTTTAACCTACATTGTATTTATAATTTGGTTGATTCGGCCGGCGTGGTTGATTTGCCAGTGTTTGAGTGGATCATGTCAATTTAGAATCTTACACCATGTATAAAGAAAAAAACAAACAAAAAAAACAAATAAGCGACGATGTAACCCGTCCCCGAGTGAGGTCATGGGCAGCGGACCGTCCCCCTCTCTCCCTGCCTTGTGTTACCCCTGGCCTGATGTCATTTGGTGTTGCAGGATTTCGGCAGTCAAATTTCCCCCATTTGCATGTGAGCCGCATTTGCGTCCACCGAAGGCGTTTTGCAGGGTCGATGTCAGGCTGTGTGACCTTGACGTCCGGGTGTTTGTTTCGGCCTGTCAGGGTGCCGCAGTGATGAGGTGTACACAGGTGTGCCGTGTCAGTTGTGTGGTGCTGTTCTGTGAGTTGTTTCAGGGGCAGCGTTTTGCCCCTCAGGGGGGTAGAAGGGCAGTGTTTTGCCCCTTAGGGGGGCAGAAGGGCAATGTTTTGGATGCTCTGTGTAAGAGGGGGCGGCAGTGTAGTATAATGGCTAAGGAACTGGACTTGTAACCGAAAGGTTGCAGGTTCAATTCCCAGGTAGGACACTGCCGTTGTACCCTTGAGCAAGGTACTTAACCTGAATCGCTTCAGTATATATCCAGATGGATAAATGTAATAAGAAGTTGTGTAAGTCGCTCTGGATAAGAGCGTCTGCTAAATGCCTGTAAAAAAATAAAATAATAAGAGTGTCTGCCAGGTGATTGTAGTGTAATGTATTGTAATGTAAGGTAATGTAATGTACTATAATGTAATGTACTATAATGTAATGTAGTGTAATGTAGTGTGATGTAAGGTAATGTAATGTACTATAATGTAATGCAGTGTAATGTAGTGTAGTGTAATAGAATGCAAAGTAGTGTAATGTCATTTAAGGTAATGTAATGTAATGTTCCTGCACGCCCATAGACTCACGCATGTTATCCTACAAAAAAGTGGCGTTGCACACACACACGCACACATACACACACGCACGCGTGCCCACACACAAGCAATTGATGTACATGCATACACATAAAGACACACACATTTTTTGAGAATCAGATCAAATGACTTTATTTCATAGCTACCATGAGAAAACAATAACAAAAATGCTTAGTTCAAATCAAAAGGCATATGCTTGTTTGTGTGTGTGTAGGTCTATGTGAATGTGTGTGTGTGTCCATATGTACGCATGTTTGTGTGTTTGTGTGTGTATGCATTTATGTGAGAGTATGTACATGTATGTGCTGTCTTAAACTTGGCTCTTTGTTAAACTGGACTCTGTGGAACTGCTGCTACTGACAGACAGAATACTTCAGCTGTTCCCATCCACATGAGCAGGAATAAGGAGCGGAGCTTGGCTTCAAGAACCCACTCCTGGAGAAGAGGGGCGGAGCTCAATCCTAGAGAAGGGGTGGAGCTAAGAACAGAGAGTGCAATCCTAGAGAAGGGGCGGGGCTTAGAATGTACAGCCCAATCCTAGATAAGGGGGTGGAGTTTAAGACAGCCAGCCCCAATCCTAGAGAAGGGGGTGGATCTTAGAACAGAGAGCCCAATCCTAGAGAAGGGGGTGGGGCTTAGAACAGAGAGCCCAATCCTAGAGAAGGGGGTGGGGCTTATAACAGAGAGCCCAATCCTAGAGAAGGGGGTGGAGCTTAAGACAGGGAGCCCCAATCCTAGAGAAGGGGGTGGAGCTTAGAACAGAGAGCCCAATCCTAGAGAAGGGGGTGGAGCTTAGAACAGAGAGCCCAATCCTAGAGAAGGGGGTGGAGCTTAGAACAGAGAGCCCAATCCTAGAGAGCTTTATTATATTTACAGATAATCCACTGCATTCAGACTATAATATCCAAAAATCATCTTCACGGACGTAACAAATCGAGGAGCATTTATCTACAGTTTATCTAAAAACGGTTTAATCGGTATATTTAAACTTTTAATACCCCTAAATCTGTGTGGTAAATAGGTGAACACGCTGCCATGGCAAAGCTGCCTTGCGTTACATCACACAGAGGATTGTGGGATACGTGAGTTTAATGTCCGGAGCCTGGTGCTCAACGGACTGTTCGCAGCTATCCTGTAACATTCCTGCAACGTTGAAATAATTAATAAAACAATGCAGCGGTCCTACCACAACTTTGCCAAAGTTCTGCAAGAACACTGCAACACTGTCGTCGGATGAGCGCACGCAACTTAGCGAGGAACCCTGTTGCCCTGGAGATCAGAGCCGTCAGAAGAGTTCTGACCTCGTCTGTGACCTTGGGGGGTCATTCTTTTTCGTGACAATAAACTTTCGCGTCTCCACGTTTCTCTTTTAACTCTTTAAGGCGTAAGATCGCAAGTACAGTGTGTGATTAGAATGTTCTTAACTGAACATTCTAATGCTGATGTAACAATCGCTGCTGGTAATTGAAAGCAATGGCGTTCTAGAACACTGACTTAGAATTTTGGAAAAACATTCCAACTACTTCAAAGGGTTAAAAGGTATCAAGCTAACACCTCACATACCCATCTGAACCCTAAAGTCCATAAATAATTTGCCTGACATGCCTGTAATCTTGCTGTGACGCGGTGTGGGATTCCACTCAGTGACGGAAACAATTTCCTGTTCCTGCCCCCAGGAACCAGTCTCACCACACTGTGCTACGATGCACGATCCACCGCATTTGTTTCCACGTGAAAAAAAAAAGGCTCAATGACACGGAATGGAAGGGGCAAAGCATTTGCTCCCAGTACCAACCCCGGCATGACCTCTGACCTTTGCATGAAGCCACAGTTTCTTTACAGAGGACAGGAAGCGGAGCTAAAAAAAAAAAAAAACGTCTTTCTCCAGGCGAAACGCGCCAGGCCAGCACTGAGAGGGGTGGGGGAGATAAAGCAGGGAGATCTTACAGTAGAGGAAAGAAGATAGAGGAAAAAGGAGGAGAGAAGAATGGTGGGACAGATGGGGAGAGGAGGGAGAAGAGGGAGGGTGGGTTTGATGCAGTACAGAGAGACAGGGGCGCTGGGTTAAACAGCAGGCCATGTTATTAACATGACAGCTCCCCCCCTTACAATCTCCCCCCTCATCTCTCCCTCTCTCTCTCTGTCTCTCTCCCTCTCTGTTTCTCTCCCTCACTCCCTCCCTCTCTCTCTTGGGCAGCTGTTGGCCCTGGCAGAGCTCCGCCTAGGACCGGCTGCTCTCTGTGTGACAGAACAGCGGTGAAGCCGAACGTAACAAGGCTCGAAAAAGAAGAAAAAAATACAGAAAAACAATGGGACAGAGAGAGAGAGAGAGGAACAAGTGTGAAGACACACAATGATTTTATTCACTGCTATATGGGAAGGGAAGGAGCTAATAACTGTAGTCATATGGGGGTGGGGGTGAAATCTAGGCAGCTGGTCAGTGCTTGGAGAGAATGCATGAATACTGCGCGATTGTGTTCACTCCTTTTTCTAAATGGCTCAGAGGGGGGGCTAACAATGCTCCCGGGCTTCCATATATTGTGCTGGGATTATCTCTGAATGCCCACGCTCCGAGACCCGGATTGAAGGGGCATGGGGGGCAGAGAGACCGGTGTGTTCTCCTAACACAGCGACGTTGAAGATCTCCGACCCCAATATGCTAATGCGACTGGAGATCAGGGATCTGGCCGCCATGTTAATCCCGGTCATGTGACCTCGTGTTTGGAGCTCAAAGGAAGCAGCAGACTGTCAGACAGACACATCGGAGCAGCCAATGAAATATCAGCTCCATTATAAAACAGCGCATCACCCCTGTCTGTGTGTGTGTGTGTGTGTGTGTGTGTAGAGAGAGAAAACATAACTGTAAAATGCATGGCGGAAGCTGAATATATCAGAAAGCATATTAAAAAAATAAACAAATAAATAAATGGTTGGTTATGTTTCTGCTGGGGGTTTGTGTGGTTTGGTTATTTGAGTGTTTAGGCAACGTTTGGTGTTTGGTTGTGTGTGGTTGGATTCTACATGTGCTGGGTTCAATGACAGGTTGCGTTCTATATTTGTTGGGTTCTGTGTGTATTGGATTCCGTGTGTTGTTGGGTTCTCTTGCAAATGTTGTGTTCTGTGGATGTTGGGTTCTGTGTGGTTGGGTTCTATATATGTTTGGTTTCTGGTGTTGTTGGGTTCTATATGCGTTGGGTTCCCTGTGTTATTTGGTTCTATATATGCTGGGTTCTGTGTGTGTTTTTGCAGAGGAATAAGAGCAAAGATAGGCTAGCAGGACTCAGCATGTGCACGCAGAGAAGGGCTGTGTTCTTTCAGCAGGACGGAGAGAGAGAGAGAGAGAGAGAGAGAAAGAGAGAGAGAGAAAGAGAGAGAGAAAGAGGGATTATCAGTCCTGGAATGGAAAGAGTCGTTCCAACTTCAAACCCCCCCACACCCACACGCCTCCGTCCTTCCCTCCACCGCCCCCCTCCCTCTCTCCTCAGCGACGGAGTGCCCTTATTTGCTCCTGTAGTTTCCGCCAGCGATATCTCCACCTGAAAGCACAGGAAATTTCAACATTATTCGGCGACCTTTCACAAACAAGGACGGCCGGATATCAGCGCCACACCGCTGGTGACCTGATTAGCATTTTATATCACTTATACTGAGCTAGACAGGACTCTGGACATGGCTGCTCAGATATCAGAAGAAAGCTTGTTTTCATGATAACACAATATAATAGAATGCATATCAATAAAGTCCAATAAATGTACTTCCTGTTTAGCACTGGCTCACAGGAAGTGGGTTTAAATCTTACAGTATATCATCTGAAGCGAGGGTACATTTTAAGTCATGTTGATATAATTTTTTCCTGAAGTCCCAAGCATTTTCCAGGTCATTCCAAACATTCCTGGTCAATCCCTGAGTGACTAATTTGTCCTGTATTTCTCCAGAAATGCCTGAATTCAGGAAACGTTGTTTTCATTCCAGAGTATTAATGTCAACACATACTCACAAGACAAAGTTATGCTTATGAAGATTAATCTGCAGTTTCCATTTTTGTTAGCTTACCATGTCATACATCAACTGTCAGGAGAGGAGATTCGTACTTACAAACAAACACACACACACACACCCACACACACACACACACACACACACACACACACACACACACACACACACACACACACACACACACACACACACACACACACACAGATAGACTCGCACATAGACAGACAAACCTAGAAAATGTAACACACACAGAGCACTAATACATTAATACACACACGCACACACGCACACACACAGATACACACCCACACACACACATACACACACACACACACACACATGCTGAGACACTTGCATACAGGACAGCCTGCATAAAAACACACATTCTCACATACTCTCGCATAACGCTCATGCAAATACAGGCAGGCCTGCGAACACACACACACGCACACACACACACACACACACACACACACACACGCTCCTTGTTCTCTATCATCGTTCTTCTGACAGCTCCATACATCCACAATCTCCATACGCCTCCTGGTTTTCCTCCTATTCTTTATTTAGTTGCCTCCTTCTCCTCCTCCTCCCTCCCTCCCTCTTCTAAAACCCCACCCGGGCTCTCTCCTGACTCCCGTCACTGGGCTCTCTCCTAACTCCCTTCACTGGGCTCTCTCCTGACTCTCTTCACTGGGCACCATCTGCTCGCTGAAGGGAGGCCAAACGAAGAGCTCACCTTAAACGGCCCGCCTGCTCTCACCTGTTTCACGTGCACGGCGGGGAGCCTGTCACGGCTTTCATCCCCTGCATTCCCGCTGCTGCTGCCGCTAACTCCGGTCCTGGAGGGCCGCTCCGCATACTGGTTTTTCTTCCAACCAATTACTTTAGTTACACTTTTCTGACAGCTCTATCGACTACGCCGGTCCCCCTCCTGTATTTGAGCACAGTAAAATCTTTAGGATACGCTCGCAGTCTGTGGCCGTCATCGGTCCTTATACGGGTGTCAGATCAAGATATTATTGAGCTAATTAAAATAATTAAGAGATTGGCGCGAAATCCCGAAATGGATCGCCCCCCTGTTGTGCAGCCCTGGTGTATGGCGTGTGCCGTTGGGCTGAGAGTGTGTCCAGGAGGTCAGGGGGAAGTTTGTTTCTCTGTGAGCTCCTCCACACACTTGAGCATCCGCACGCGAAGCCCGCGTTATCGGAACGGCAGCTGGTGAAGCAGGAACACTACTTGTATTTGGGCGGAGCACTCTTTCCTCCTTCCAAAAGAGGAATAAATCAGGGCGCCTCAGTGGCGTAGCCTGTAAGAGCACCTTCCGCATCCTCATTGTGAGCCACGAGGTCGGCAGGTTCAAATCCGGCCGTGCGACCTTTGCCCCCCTACACTGTGCTGTCCAACAAAGCTGAAAAGCCCAAAAATTTTTGTATATTTAAAAAAAAAAGAATGAATGTATAAATAAATAAAAACACTGAAAACACAAGAAACCTACACACTTTGGGGGGAGGAGGGGGTCACAGAGTGGGCTGGGGTCGGGGTGACAGAGGGAAGATCCTGGGTTAGCTCCACTTTGTCTTGCCTCGTTTACCATCCACGTTCATGAATATTTATGATGACTCATCAGCGGAATGAAGCGAATGAGCGGAAGACTGAACGTCTCGTTGGGCCGAGTGTTCACCCACAGTTACACCAATACGCACTGAACATCGTTCATTTAACCGACAATTTTAAGAAATATCAGCGAATCAAGCAGAAGAAAGCAGAAATAACACAGACTAGAAATTAGGGTTGTTAAGTGTTTTACCGTTTAGACAGTTCAGAAATTATTTAGTAACCGTTTTCATTAGATTCCGTGACATAAATGCCAAAATATTTATTTTTAAAAGTTTAATTTGACAATTTTCGTTCAGTACGGCTTAAATTAAATACACAGGGAAATACTATCTTTTTCCTTTTAGCTCAAATGAGTGCATCTATGGCTAAAGCTCATGTGAATGGTCATGTTCTATACTAAAGTGCCCCATAATAACTGTTGCTGTATAATGAACCTTATTTTGAATGGGCGGCTGGATCACCGCACTGCTGCTTACAAAGTAAGTTTGAGTCTGAAGATTTACATAAATGGATTAATTTAAACTGCGGTTGCAGATGAAAGATTTTAAAAACTTTCATTAATATTGTGTTCAGAGCAGCAGTGTGGAGCAGTGGTCAGAGCAGCAGTGTGGAGCAGCGGTCAGAGCAGCAGTGTGGAGCAGTGGTCAGAGCAGCAGTGTGGAGCAGTGGTCAGAGCAGCAGTGTGGAGCAGTGATCAGAGCAGCAGTGTGGAGCAGTGGTCAGAGCAGCAGTGTGGTGCAGTGGTCAGAGCAGCAGTGTGGAGCAGTGGTCAGAGCAGCAGTGTGGAGCAGTGGTCAGAGCAGCAGTGTGGAGCAGTGATCAGAGCAGCAGTGTGGAGCAGTGGTCAGAGCAGCAGTGTGGAGCAGTGGTCAGAGCAGCAGTGTGGAGCAGTGGTCAGAGCAGCAGTGTGGAGCAGTGGTTAGAGCAGCAGTGTGGAACAGTGGTCAGAGCAGCAGTGTGGAGCAGTGGTCAGAGCAGCAGTGTGGAGCAGTGGTCAGAGCAGCAGTGTGGAGCAGTGGTCAGAGCAGCAGTGTGGAGCAGTGATCAGAGCAGCAGTGTGGAGCAGTGGTCAGAGCAGCGTTGTGGAGCAGTAGTTAGAGCAGCAGTGTGGATCACAGTCCAAATCAAATGTAATATTGCAAAAGCATTATAACTGAAGTTCCTGAATTCCTGCCACTTAGAGAAAGAATGAGTGCCAGTGTTCCAGTGTGAGTTTTTATTGGCCGGACTATTACTCTGAGTTTCCTCATTTTTCTCTTTTATAAGGTGTAGTGGATCTTAGAGGACAGTGTGTACATGAGATAGAGTGTGTGTGTGTGTGTGTGTGTGAGAGAGAGAGAGAGAGAGAGAGAGAGAGAGAGAGAGAGAGAGAGGATATGAGTTATGCATGGGCATGACACCGCTCTGTCAAACATTAATTTAAATCCTACCTTTGTCCTTATACCTGCTCCTATTCCTGCTCCTGTTCTCTTCTCAAAATTGTTCACCCAGTTCAATGATGCCAGGTGAAATTAGCACTGTCAGCTACCCGCTCAATGAATCTGTGCTGTAATGATAGTTTAATTATTATTATTTTTTATATATTGGCACCCGCCATAATTTCAATTTCCCAACTATTTTCACGCCACAGTCCACAGCCAAGCTGGCATAGAGGAGTCAAAGGAAGACCTTTCATATGCGGCACCGATCGAGGGTTTCCTGGTCATTTTAAAGGCTCTATTTATGCTTTTTTAAAAGCATAATTTTAAAAAAGCTTTTAGCCAAGTAATTTTAAAAAATAATTTATGAAAAAAATAATAATAAATCAGCGGTCGAGTCTAAATAAATGTACACTGCTGGTTCTACACCTGTTGCATTGCAATATTACATGGATTATATTTCACTGATGTTGACGTTTAGGGTTTCAGATTCATGTGGTTTAAAGGTGCAGAGGTGCTGAGTGTCACTTTTAGAAGATAAAGCCACAGAGCGGTTCTTCGGTAACCAGAGTTCAGCAACGTGGAAAGATGCAAATTCTGGTAGCAGAATGGAGCCATGTAAATGAATCTGGTGGTGCACTGTCTAGTTATGAGAAAGAAATGCCAAGCTGGGATAGCATTGCACCTTGTTCCACACACACACACACACACACACACACACACACACAGTACATCCACACAGATACCCACACGCACACACTCTCAAACAATCCCGACTGTGCAGGTACAATCCCGGCTTTACAAAGATAGCCCTGACTGCGCAGACACAATCTCGACTGCGCAGATTGTGTAATTTCCGCAGGGCTCGTCTCTCTGCCACTAGCCCTGTGCTTCACACGCTCAGACCCTTTTCACCTCTCTCTCTCGCTGTCAATTTCACCGACACCTACCCACCCCCCACGCCCCTCTCGTTTGG
Organism: Synaphobranchus kaupii; assembly: GCA_029718625.1. Classification (NCBI taxonomy): domain Eukaryota; kingdom Metazoa; phylum Chordata; class Actinopteri; order Anguilliformes; family Synaphobranchidae; genus Synaphobranchus; species Synaphobranchus kaupii. Next base: position 2,774,239 of record CM056378.1, read on the forward strand.
ACCGCCCTCTGCCAACGAAAACCGGGACACAGGGAGGAAAGATCAGCCCCTCCCTGCCGCTCACTCCTCTTCCTCTCCGGAGAGAGGAAGAACAGCCAGCAGGGCAGGTGTTCAGGGCCACAAGAGTCCGGACGGACGCGGGGGGCGGGGAAGACGGTCGGCGAGCTGGGAGAATGAAGGAGAACTCAGGCAGAGGACAGGAGCGCGTACCAGAGACGCTAATCCCTGCTAAACCCACGTTCACTCCGATTGGCTTGTGCAACATGAAGCCCCACCCTCGAAAAATGACATCACCACCTATTATTGTTGTTATTATATGTTTTAGATGAGGCAGTCTCAGCTGACTGTAGAACACTGAAAGGTTAAAGGTCACCTGCTCCCCCTCTTTATTTTTGGCATCTGCCCGGGGGGGTCATCTGGCAACGCGCGGAGAGACAGGAAATGGAAGAGGAAGAGGAAGAGGAAGAATGAGGGGAAGCGGAGGACAGGAAGTGGGGTTTTCAGCTGAGGGGATCTCCTCTTTGTTAATTTTAATTACCCAGGATGCCTCGTTCTAATGAAGCTCCAGAAAGAGGGTTATACAGCACCGCGAGTGTGAAAATGAGGGTGGGGGGGTGGTCCCTTCGACAGGAAACTCTACTTAACAAAGACCTCGCATTCTGTCATCATGAAGAGTCTGTGCAGTTCACACTTTCTCATTCAGCTGAGGTGAGAATCAATAGAGAAAGCGTAAAAACAAACAAACAAACACACTCACACACATGTAAACACACAACAATACGCATTAACACTCACTCACATATAAACACATTAACACCTGTGCACACGCACACACAGACATACCTTAACACTAATTCACACACACACACACACACAGAACAACATGTATTAACACTAATTCACACATACACAAATATATATACACACACATTAACACTCGCACACACACACAGCCCTGTCCCACAGGAAACAGAAAGTAAGAAACAGGAAATGACACGCTTACACCAGGGTGTGGCGGATGCGGCAGTACCCGGCCGGAAGGGTGGAGATGACGTCGGAGAAGCCGGTGTTGCCGGGAAACACCACCTGCCGGCGATGTCGGTCGCGCCAGGTAGTGCCGGACAGGTGATGCCTCTGGGGGCTCATCCAGTACCCCCCTTTTCCCTGGTGGGGGGTACAGAAGCTCTCCAGCACGGGGGCCCGCCCGTACCGGTTATAATATAGGGGCTCATACGCGCTGGCTCGGGGGGTACTGCGCTTTGGGGAAGGGTGTGGGGTGGGAGAGAGGGGCAAAAAAAAACAAAACAGAAAGTCCAGGTTAAAAAGTGCAGCAGTAATTAAATTATTATTTTTTTACCTTGAGTCTATAAAGCCAGGGGTGCAACAAGGGGCGATCCGTTTCAGGACATCGCGCTCATTACTGCCGCTCGTTACTGCCGCTCGTTACTGCCGCTCGTTATTCCATTAGACCCGTCGTTCCGCAGGTCTGAAAGCTCCAAAAGCTTTGTGAGCTTCAGCTGCAGACTTGCGTGTCCGTAGAGAAACTGTTTTTTTTTTTTACCGCAGTCAGATACTGGGCTAAACCAACACTGGGGTGTACAGCTGTTTAGAGAATTACAGCGGAACACGAAGTTGGAACACGGCAAAGGTTTGTATGAACAAGTGTTTTAGTCTTGTCATGAGACTTAAGTCTAAATATAAGAATACCTGTTAAGATTGACTTATTTTTGTTGGTTTTTGCTGTGAATACGAGCCAGCGGGATTGACACTGTATTTGTGATTTTGACCTTTGACCTGTAATAAAGGAGTCAGCGGGGTGTGAGTAGGGTATGGGGGGGTGTTTGGGCGTGGCCCTTAATCGTGACGCAGGGGAAGTAACGGAGAGGGAGGAGTCAGGCGGGGTGTGAGTGACAGCTCCGGCAGAAGGTTGCCGCCACGCCTCGTCCCTCCGGACCCTCCCCCCCCGCCCGTCTCGAGCGATGACACCTCGCCGTAAATCTGTCCTCGCCAGCGCAAACGTTCCAGACGGGACGGGGCGCTGCGCCAAAACCGGGGGGGTGGGGGGTGGGGGTTTACTACTGACTGATTTATCACCGCTCTGCACATCCTTCCTCTGGCAGTGAGGAAGAGAAACACCGGCTGTGTGTGTGTGTGCGTGTGCGTGTGCGTGTGCGTGTGTGTGTGTGTGTGCTTGGGGGGGGTGCGTGGGGGTGTGTGTGTGTGTGTGTGCGTGTGCGTGTGTGTGTGCGTGTGTGTGTGCATGTGCGTGTGTGTGTGTGTGTGTGTGTGCTTGGGGGGGGTGCGTGGGGGTGTGTGTGTGTGTGTGTGTGTGTGTGTGCGTGGGGGGGGGGTGTGTGTGTGTGTGTGTGTGTGTGTGTGCGTGGGGTGTGTGTGTGTGTGTGTGGGGGGGGGGGTGTGTGTGTGTTTGTGTGTGTGTGTGTGCGTGGGGTGTGTGTGTGTGTGTGTGGGGGGGGGGGGGTGTGTGTGTTTGTGGGCTGGTTGGGGGGTTTTATATTTGGGTAGTATTTGTTGTGCCCCCCCACACAGCAACAAGAGGGTTGGGATTTAATTCTGTCCCCTTTGCGCAGGTCTTATTTCAGAGTTTATAACGCCTCTGATCTCACATCTATGTGGGCCACTGCCCTGTCATGCTGGTGGGAGCATTGTGGGTAATTTTAGTAGATTGCTATGCTTAAAAAAAAAAAAGTGAAGTTAAATTTCATTGAGGACTCTTGAGGCCTAGGTCCCTCCACAACACACCTCTTTTAGACACTTCCTGGGCCACGCCCATTAATTCTGATTGGTTCAAGGGCATGCAAAAGCCCTCCATGGACCTTTCATAAAATAAACCCAGTTTTTTTTATTAGATCATCATCATCATCATCATCACTTTGTACAGTGTGCCTGTCCATTTCTCACATTCTCTCACCCTCATCGCCGTTATCGTTCAGGGGGACGCGAAGAAACGGCACTTTGGTAACGTATGACAGCTACGGCCGCTCGAGGTGCTAAAAGCCGACGCTTTTAGATTATTTACGAGCTTCACAATGCTTTTAATATAGCAAAGAGGCCCCTTTAAAACTATTGTTTATGAAAGTTAAAGCTGAATTTCATCGCTCCCCTGCCACCCCCCCCCCCCCCCCCCATTTATCATTGCAGAAGCTCCGGCACAATGGTGACAGGCCCAAAGGTGCAGCGGCGGTAATCAAACACCGTTCTGAAAAACGCTACATTCCGCGTGTCGCCAGAGGGGAGGGGGGGACAAGAAAGAATGAAAAAAAAAATAAAAAATAAAAGTTTTTGTACTTTTTGAATAACTCTCACTGCACCCAGTGGAGAAACGTGGCGGATGGCGGTTTCACTGCGGAGTTATGGGTGGCGGTTTCACTGCGGAGTTACGGATGGCGGTTTCGCTGCGGAGTTATGGATGGCCGGTTTTTGACGTACTGTAAATTGCCGAGGTCCGGCTCGTTGCGGGGAGAGAGACACCGTGGTTTTTATTGACAGTTAATTTCTGTCAGCGGGGGACCGAGCAGCTGTACTGCGCACATTTTCTCTGTTGTTTTACTTGCACTGTTAGTTTTTTGTTTTTTTTATATCTTTCATTTCTCACATCTAAGAGCCCCCGGTTCAACCATCTGACCAGTATAAGGACCAGTGAAATGATATGTGTGTGTGTCTATGCTTGTGTGCATGTGTGTGTGTGTGTGTTTGTGTATGCATGTGTGCATTTGCGTGTATTACATTACAGTCACTTGGCAGACGCTTTTATCCAAAGCGACATGCAATAAGTGCATACAGAAGGTAATTGAAACACCTATAAACAGGTCTGATAAAGTACAGTTCTATCATAACCCCTATGGAAAAAGAATACACTGCAGTATATTGTAAATATATCAAAATTATCTTCACAATATATTTAAAATATACTGCAGTATATTACATTTCCATAAGGGAACATAGCAGCTATCCATAGACATGAACACTGAGTCTAGGTGTGTGTGTGTGTGCACGTGTATGTGTGTGTACGTGTGTATGTGTGTGCACGTGTGTGTGTGTGTGTGTGTGTGTGCACACACACGTGTATGTGTGTGTACGTGTGTATGTGTGTGCAGGTGTGTGTGTGTGTGTGTGTGTGTGTGTGAGTGTGTGTGCACGTGTGTGTGTGTGAGTGTGTGTGCACGTGTGTGTGTGTGTGTGTGTGTGTGTGTGCAGATGTGTATGTGTGTGTACGTGTGTATGTGTGTGTACGTGTGTATGTTTGTATGTGTGTAGTACATGCATGTTCAGCAGACATGCACTCTCCTATATCTCTGATTAACTAAAAAGCAATTCAGCCTCTGCTCACACTTCTCTCAGTGGAAATCCACATCCTGTGGTTAAATCTGTGAGTAAATAACTACAGGTTAGAGGTTATAACTACAAGTGGACATTCCAGTCTATAAAACAAGAAATTAAATGATCTATTTGGCTTGAGTTTACTTCACAGGCACAATTGATTATCAGATGTTGATATAGCAGTGCCAAACGATCTGTCTTTCTTCTGCGCATCTGTTCCCGTAAAGGACATGTGGTCGGTCTAGCGTCACGATGGATAAAATTCAATTACTTCATTTAGTTGGCTGAGGTTTGTCGAAGTATGTAAATGTGTTACAGATATAAACCAGAAGCTGTCGAATACAGTGTGAGCACTCTCCTCGATGTATGTACACTTCATCTGTTTGTTTGGTCATAAAGCCAGTGCTATTGCAAGGTGACCTCTGACCTTTGTGATGAGTATCAGTACACTGCAGAACAAATTCTGATCCAGAGCCTGTGTAACACGTTTCCCTGACAACACCAACATTCGGTCGTCATTAATAAGACCCAAATTATTTTACCCTTGTGTACAAACCCCAAGATAGACTGAGACAGCATGCAGACAGGTGGGAAATTTAAAATCGCTCTAATTTGTTATGATTAATCCCATAATGGTGAAAGCCAATGTTTAATGAATACAGAGCACTGCCTTCCTCTAACAACTCTCCAGGTGTCTCACCATTGCATTGCTGTATATTCATTTAGCAAGAGTGATTTACCAGAGAGAAGTAAGCAGTAAGTGCATTGAAATAGGCTAGATAAGAGCAGCTTTGCTCCATAATCCCAGGAGAGAGGGTGAGTGCAATCAATACATAAATAGATAAGAAACATTTTTACACAAACAGAGCTTAGAGCACAGACACAATTAATTTAACTAAGCGTCCATTCAAGACGGACAGAACGGACACAAGGCTGGAATCTCTCCCTCTCTCTCTCTTTCTCTCTCTCTCTCTCTCTCTCTCTCTCTCTCTTTCTCCAGACCCATCTATGATGTATACTGTAATGTACAGTATAATGTTTGATCTCTTTCTCGCTAATGTGTACCATAATGTTTGACACGTACACATGGTAACTAACCTGAGGATGTAGTTGGCCACATAGAGAGCAGTTTCTGGAAACATGGTCCTTTTCTTTCGCATGTCCAGCATAAGGAGAGAAGGGGCAAGAGGGCTTTCCAGACCCCCGTCCCGGGACCCGTGCTTTAAGTACGGAGCGAGGCGCGGCCCAGCGTCTCCGCTTTCGGAACCCTATACCCCCTCAGGTGGGATACGGGATGCGGGACTCTCTGAAATAGAACGGCTTGGGGCTGGCCCTCACGTAGGGGCCCGGGACCACCCTGGATACGGGACAACCTAATAAGGGATTCTCTGGTCCGCGGAGCGGTTTGGGTTTGATCCGTTTGCCAGTAGGATGTCTTAGGGTGTGGAGGGTGGGGGGTGGGGGGGGGCGTTGAGGCAGGGGAGGGACACTGCCGAAATTCATCTGCGGTGACTGCAGCACACAGAACGGGATGAAGGAAACAATGTGGCCATCTGACGGAAACAGGGTTGGGTGGAGCGCAGGGGATGCTTGGGCCCTGAACCAGGGGGGTGTTGGGTCTAATCCCAACGGAGAAATACCACATATATATCACTGCTGTGTCATTTGCGTGACATTACATCAGAGGTCTGCCCGAGGCCCGACGAGGCCCGACGAGGCCCATTCTGTCAGGTATCGGGCCTATTTTTAGCTCTGTGACGTCAGGTCAGATCGGGCACGGGCCTATATTCTCACCTACGTGGACGTTCACAAATAGCTGTGTAGAAACACTTCCGCCAGCTCTTAACAATGATTGACAACAATGGCGCAAAGCTTCCACTTGTAGTAGTATACCGTTATGCTAAACTAGCAAATTAAAACAGCCGTATTTGACAGCACAGGAGCGACAGACTTATTTACCCATACTGCCCATCTTTCCACTCCACAGAGTACATTTAATCATACTGTTAACCACAGAAACTGTCATAATACGATATGAGAGTGATGATCTGTGACAAACATGTTATTTCTGTGATGTTAAGAAATGAGCAGCTCATATCTCAATGTACATGCATGGCATCTAAAATGGAATAAGACCTGGGTAAAGATAAGAGGCGAGAGATTTTTCAGCTCGAGCCTTGAAGGCAGCTACACGTTTATCTCGTGCTAGGCCACTCGCTGGAAAGTAAACACTGGGATAGATGTTTTCTTAGAGATCCTGGACACTGTGCTGCTGTTGGTACACAACCCTCGAGCTAAAGAGAGCATGGACAGAGATGAAGGAGAGAGCGACACGGAGGCTGGGGAGAAGAAAGAGAGAGAGAGAAGAGGGAGGGAGGAGAGAGAGAGAGAGAGAGAGAGAAAGAGAGAGAGAAAGAGAAGGGAGGGGGAGAGCCAGAGATAATGGGCAGTTTACTTAATGAGGAGTTCTCTCAAGCTCTACCCGATAAGACTTTGACGAGAAAGAAGGAAAATAATCGTAAGGAATTTACATACAGGACTGATGACACCCCCCGAAACCAAGCCCCTCATTCCCCAAGAAGACGTGGACAAACATTAAAACAGAAGAGTCTGTTTGGGGAAGGGTAAGGGTAAGACCCGACCCCCTCCCTCATTCCCAACTCTACCCATGCATCCCTGCCTCGTGATGGATGACCGGGGGCCTTACGGGGCACTTGGGCTGTTGAGTGAAGCCCCTACCAGATTACATTCTCTCGGCGCTCCTGCCTTGCAAGCACCACACTGCAGAGCAGGGATGTAAAACCCAACGACCTGGAGAGGCTCGCGGTGTCTGCTGGCTTTCCTTGCGTTTCAACACTTAAAGAAAGTGCTTTCATTTAAGGCACTGTTTGAGATCCCCACACCAGAACATGTGTTTGAGATCCCTACACCAGAACTTGTGTCTGAGATCCCCACACCAGAACTTGTGTTTGAGATCCCCACACCAGAACTTGTGTTTGAGATCCCTACACCAGAACTTGTGTTTGAGATCCCTACACCAGAACTTGTGTCTGAGATCCCCACACCAGAACTTGTGTTTGAGATCCCCACACCAGAACTTGTGTTTGAGATCCCTACACCAGAACTTGTGTTTGAGATCCCTACACCAGAACTTGTGTTTGAGATCCCCACACCAGAACTTGTGTTTGAGATCCCCACACCAGAACATGTGTTTGAGATCCCTACCACCAGAACTTGTGTTTGAGATCCCCACACCAGAACTTGTGTTTGAGATCCCCACACCAGAACTTGTGTTTGAGATCCCTACACCAGAACTTGTGTTGAGATCCCCACACCAGAACTTGTGTTTGAGATCCCCACACCAGAACTTGTGTTTGAGATCCCCACAGACCAGAACTTGTGTTTGAGATCCCCACACCAGAACTTGTGTTTGAGATCCCCACACCAGAAGTGGAGTTTGAGATCCCCACACCAGAACTTGTGTTTGAGATCCCTACACCAGAACTGGTGTTTGAGATCCCCACACCAGAAGTGGAGTTTGAGATCCCCACACCAGAGGTTCCCCTGTATTCGGTCTCGGCCTACCCTAATCTCAAAAGCCCAGGAGTAGGCTGTCAGTGTTTTCCTCAAGAGACAGTGCACGCGTTGGGGGGGGTGATGGCGAGAGGTTTTTTCCCACTTACTGCCTGTGATCGCGTAGATTTGCATGCGTGCAGAGAACCGGGCTGAACGATGAATCGGGCCGGCCCTCCACACTCTCCCCCGTTGTGCGGGGGGTTTTATCCTTGAGTGGCAGTGAGCTTCACAGCCTCACCTGTGGGGGTAATAGGGACATGATATACCAGCAGCCAGAGCTGTCAGATTTCATATTGAGGCCCCGGGGGGGCTGCCTGACACAAACTTCTCCTCACACACACACACACACACACACACAGAAACCTGGCAGTCTGGTTCTGCAGGTTGCTGGCTCTCTGTTGTCTTGGCAGGCGGTTGAAACAACGATGAGCACACTCCAGTTTCAGCCGCGAGCCTCCCAGCTGTGAGGCCGCAGGCTTCTCCTGTCCTTTTTTCCCACCGAAATGCAGCTCAGCCCCGGAGCATGCTGGGATGGCTGGAGGGTTCGGCGCGCGATGCGTTGGACCTGCTGCGCCCCCCCCCCCCCCCCCCACCGATGAGATCCACGTGGCTTCAGACAGGTCGGGTCTCCAAACAATGACTGTTTACAATCTCAAAGTCACAGACTGTGATCTCAAAATTCAAAATCATGAACAGTGATCTCAACTTCGCTGACTGCAATCTCAAAATCATGAACTGTGATCTCATTATCACTGACTGTGATCTCAACATCACTGGACTGATCCTATCAGAGACTGATTGATCTCAAACATTCTGGCCCACAAGTCACAGGGACAGAGGTGCTCACCACGTTGCTCCCTAAATGCCCTCAATGTCACCAAATCGGAGCTGGAGCTATAAATATGCATTATTAAGACCTTTCACACGTAAGGTATGGATACAAAAAGAAAGGCTGACTAACCAGCAGGTAAATGTACGTAAGACAAATTGCAACTTCCACCGCTTCCACTTCAAAGTAGAGGATTTATTAAAAAAATAACTACTTTGTTGTGATTTTTGGCATAAGTCAGTGGGTAAGATTGAATATGATCGTAAGACCTTTCTATAACTAAGGCTCCGACCTTGACTGAGGGGTCACGACCTTGACTGTGCCCAGTCACAGTGGTGTCAGCATTGCATCTCCTATTTAAATCACTAAATCCTCAGTACTCCTGCTACATCACCCAACGGGGCAGGTATGGAGGCAGCTCAACAATATTTGCTCAGGTGTGATTTGGAGGGAACCTGCGACACATTATCTACTGTTTCTGCCTCAGAATATCGTAGCGCTCTCCTTTCACACACTTTAGTTTGCATAGCCCATTTTTACACTCCTCGTGTTGATTGTGTTTGGCGTTGATTTTTTGAGTTGCTAGGCATTTTTTTGTAAGTACATTGCTCCGGTTATAACTGCTGCATTGCTGCACTGCAGCCAGTATTAAGATGCAGTTAGCCTGAAGGATGACAGTGGTAATTTGTTCACTTGATCGCTTGCCATCTCTGAATAGGCCAGGAAAACAAAAAACTGAATTCCACTATTATGTTAACAAGCGTTCCACCGAGCCAGTTTATCAGCTTCTCTCTCTCTCTGACCCTCCATTTCAGCTGTGCCTGAGTGTATAATAATGGAGGAACAGAACTACTGGTTGGGGGACCTGGGCTTGTTACTCAGAGGTTGCTGGTTCAATTCCCAGGTGGGCACTGCCATTGTGACCTTGAGCAAGGCAGTTAACTCGAATTTCTGCAGTAAATATACATATTCAACTGTATAAATGAATTGGTAAAATACAGATGCGGTAGAATCCACTTAATTGCATAATGGATTTTCCCATTCTTTGGGCATTTGCATAAAATTGCCATCGTAAAGAGGTCGCATAATTTCATAAACCATTATCGCATATTTTGGATACTTGCATTGAATCACGTCCAATTGCATTGCATAATGATTTAGAAATATATGTGAAATAAATAAACCTGCAGTTTACCACATAAAAGACACAAAACCGCCAAAATCTATGAAGGTTGGCGGTTTCTATTGAAAAATCACGTCGATAGCGGATGCCTGAGTGGCGCGCGCGGCGTCGGCACTCTGTCTATAGTCTCGTACTTTCTGAGTTCACACACGGGTATACGACGTTCATTATCAGACATGACATTCACCATGGCAGAGAGGAAGAGGAATGACTTGACCTGTACAGTACAATATGATATAAAACACTTAAAGTTGTTAATTATGCTAACATCTACACATGTGGGTACTTCTGTTAATACACTCAGCTGGATGATCGCATAAAATTTGCTGACAAATGAGTTATGCAATTAAGCAGATTCTACTGCATATAGGTTATAAATGTGTGCTAAACACCTAAACAAAACATGCGTTTACATTTATGCAAAAGCATGCACATGCACAAACATCAGTGAATTGTTGAAAGATCCAAACTGACTTTTTTTTTGTTGTGTCTAACATACGCATGCATATGAGTCTATGCAAACACACAAATACAAAAAACACATGAACACACACACAAAGACACACAGACTTGTAAGACTGAGTTACAGAATTTGTCTGCCTTGTATTGTGTCAAGCACATGTGCAGTTGTGCATACATACTTGCACCAAAACGCATGCGGTGTTGGTGTTGCTGATTTGCCCACAGCTTACTGTGAACTACAGTCGACGTTCATTGCTAGGGATAGCTGCTACATTATACGAAGGATGTGCTTTGTCTTGTTTGTTCTGTAGTGATCTTGATGATGTCTCTGTACGCACTTACTGTACGTCGCTTTGGATAAAAGCGTCTGCTAAATGAATGTAATGTAATGTAATGTAATGCACGCACACAGACATGTTGCACTATGGCAGACCTGGTGCGATATGTCGTTAGGAAGAACGTGCTAGAAGCAAGTTGAGAAGAAGCTGTTTAACCTAAACCCGCTCCCACGTTGCATGATAATTAGACAGACGTGACACAAATCATTAGATAAGCTCAGCGAATAGAGGCTGGTGACTCACCATCGTAGCATCCAGTCACCTGGACGTCTAGACACCTGAGTCAAACCCGCTCCTGGGGTGGCGGGCCCGTCAATGCAGGTGACCTCGTAGGTGGCGGGGAATCCCACTGCGCTATGCCAAAGGTCAAGGGTGATCGCGGAGTACATTTTCATCAGAACCTGGCTGTGAGGTGAGAGGGTACAGAACCTGCGGTGCGCGTCGGTGCAGAGTTACCGTTAGCCTAGCGCGGAGCAGTCAGGTAACTCAGGTAATGCCAAATGCGATGCCTGCCCACAGTGTGGTGGGTGGTGGGGTCCGTGGGTGACGGGCGGTGGCAGAAATCCACCTGTAGCCCATTCACTCTGCTGGGATTTCAACAGCTGTGCTCCAGGGAAGGGCCAGGAACTCATCTTTTCAGATTGCACCTCAATGGTTTCTATTTAACAACCCTTTGAAGAGTAGGTTTTTTAGAATGTTCTACGTCAGTGTTCTAGAACTCCATTGCTTTCAATTACCAGGAGTGATTTTTACATCAGCAATAGAATGGTCAGTTGAGAACATTCTAATCACATATTTGTGATCTTACATCTTAAAGGTTAAACATTTTTTTAACATTTCTCATGCTTTTCACATTTCTTTATCTTACCGGTCCTGAGGTACAGTGACGCTCATATAATTATAACCTGGTCTATCTCTAGCTCTACAGGCATTTGCTCAACACCTGAAATGCACCTTTGTTTGTCAATCTTGCTAAAAGCGTTTGGTAAATGACTGAATTGCAAAATGTAATCTGAGGGGGGATTGAGTAGTCTCACTGGCGCCCCACTCAGCTAACCGCATGTAAATACATACAAGCACACACCCTCACAAAGGTGCACGCACTCGCTCTCTCTCCCTCACACCCACCCACACACACACACACACGTGCACACATATACACGTGCACACTCACATGCCACCTCTTCACACAAACCCTTAAAAACACTCACACACATACACCGGTTACCTCAATACACAAACACACGATACTACACGCGAAACCCACATACACACAAACACGCATGTAAACATATGTCGCCTCAAAAACAAACATGCACACAGTCACACGCGCATACATTCATCATGGTTCATTTTTAGACGAGTTCTGTGACTCGATGAGAATTTTACCAAACACAATTCTCAAGATCTAATCCAGAAAATAGTGTTGGTTCAGAAACTGGTCACTTAAATGAACATTAATACCTTGGCTCTATTCTGGTGAATCAGCATGTAGGTTTACTGCATTTCATGACGGGGAGATGAGTCATCTACTAACGGTAAGCAGGTGTGTAAGCAGGTGTGTCATTTCTCTTGTAATTATCATTTTGCAAATTTGGAAAATTAACTCACAACTTTCTTAGAAAGGAGAACCTTTGACTCACTGCAGTGCAAAATATCCTGGTACTTTTTTTCACGCTAGAAGAACATCATCAACACAACGTGACTGAGCTGCCTTATACTGGAATCTCCAGTATTCACAACTGATAACAAAACATGCCCCTGCCTTCTCACCCCCTCCAAAAAAAACGGAAATAAATTATTGTCTGACCAGCAGAACGATGACTTATGCAAAAACCTCCATTTCTGCTTTTTAGATCTGCTGCTGTCTTAACAAGGCAAACAGGGAGTCCAGTGGGATATGCTTTAGTGTATTACCTTTTCAACGTTTAAATACATTTAGTAGGACATAATTAGGTTTTAATAGCCAGGGGCAGAGTGGAAAGCTGTACTTTGAGATTGGGTGTCTGAGTATCCCACAATGCCCCCAGAAACTGTGCCAAAGCTCTGCCCTGGGACAAGCTATATAAGAGAATTACACAGTTTTCAGACACACAGTAGATCTTCATTTTGCCCTATATTACGAAGACACATTTTTTAATCATTGCCAAGTATGTTTTGTGTTATTACATCTAATTAATGAGTATTTAGTAGTAATTGTTTATGATTTCTGTAATTGTATCAGTATACTGATTGATTATAATTCTAAGTTTTTTATTCTGTTTGGAGCATGGGGAAACCACACAACAAATAAAATATATATTATTATTATTATTATTATTATTATTAACAAGTTTTGTGGAAAATATGTGAACTCTGCATTCAGAGAATTTCAAACTGGACATTCCAAACTGGGCATGTCTTCTAAAGCTGAAACTTAACTTCTCCTACTGGTGAGTCATCATAGCTAAAGCAGACAAGCTACTAGGCAGGAAGTGTTGGTAATATTCAAAGACTTAGTCAGCTTCTATTTTCCCAGACTGTGCATCTGATAAGACCCCAATGGCCTGCTCTTTACAGTACAATTAGTCACAGCCACTATGAATAAGTATAACTGCCAGAAATTGCCCACGTTTGAGTATCCTTCGCCAGCTCAGTGGGGCTAAACATGTTAACAAGTTGATAACATCTTAAACACTGATATCATTTGGAAATAATATGTATCAAATATCAATTCAAATGGCAATGTCTCATCTGTCCAATGATGTTTTTATCTGGAATTTATTTTAAAACAGAGAACGTTCTGCTTTGAAGGTCTCGTGGTTTAACTCCGGTGTTCATCATTGTTGGCAATCACAGAAACACAGCCATGAATTCAAAACCAGATTTACATGAACACCAGAAACACTTGTTTCACAATCCTCCGAGGCTGTTGTGCGTGCGGTGGAAAGGACTTGGGATTATGCAAAGTCACTGATGTGTGAAGACACCACAACTGCTAACCGCTAACCACGATAACTGCGCCCATGAATTCACAACACTCTCTTCTCCCGCAGTCCAAGCTTCCTCCAACGCTCGCTCATAAATAAAGATTGGGAAGGCAAGGCCTTGTGGCCCGCTCGATTTTTGCTTCATCTCCCCCCTCCCCCTCAAGAGCCTCATTATCAATAATTTATATTGATCTTTTTTCATGAGTGCTTGTCTTCACAACTGTTGCCAGGCGCTAAGAGGAAATGACATTGCCTGTATGTACTCCATACACCACAGAGCAAGAGAGCCTGCCTTCTCTTCCTCTTTACAGACTGGATTTTTTTTTCTGGGGGTTTTCTCAACTGCCATTCAATCCAGAAAACCCTCCTGGAATAATGAATTACATTTGTGTGGTGTGTTAATACAGCACCTTGATGATATACAAGTGCTATTCAGTGAGGAGCAGGGCTCAATTTTCTCACCCCCAACCACATCGCACCCACCAGAGTGTGTAACCACACACGGTGGCCATTTTGTGTCGTGAAATGAGCCTTTATAACGCAAGGGTTGCATGTTCAATTCCGGAATGGGGCACTGCTGTTATACACCGAGCGCGGCACCTGCTTTTGTTTTAAAGAATGTAAGCTGCTCCGGACGAGACTGTCTTGTTATTGGCTCAAATGTGCAAATGTAGAAAACGTTTTGACGCACCTGACAACCACCAGTGCTGTAATCACATTATGATTCTGCATTTCCCGCAAGGCTACATATTAGGGAAACAGTCAGCAGATGTGATACGTTAGCCGGGTAAGTGCCTCCGTGGTATGAATAGCTTTTGCAAGGTTGAGGGACTCTCGTTCGAGCCCCTCTTCTTCGTCATTTGCTGACGGTCCCCTTGGCAACACAGCATCACTTGAGATTTCTCTTTCATATGAAGGCTTTGCACAAAGGCCACAAAGACGTCCTCGGCGAGAGGGGAATTTTGAAGATCGGGCGAGAGTAAGCTTTGTGCGCTGAAGAGACGTGCGTGCCTGAATTCCTCGCCTTAAACTGTAAAACTGGACTCCATTCGACAGCTTCAAATCATGCTCTTCCACACTCGTAAATAGAGGCAAAAACAAACCCAACCCCATATTCTACATTCACCCAATCAGGAACAAGGAAACCTACAAAAAAACCCATAGCAGCACAGAAAGTTAAAAAAAATAAAAGATAATTTTAAGGTTTGAGATGCTACCTTTGACATTAACATTCCAAAACCCCATCACTTAAAATGGGAAATATACTGAAGGTATGGGATTCCTTACTTCACCCGTCCTTTTCAAAATTAAAACTTTATTGCTCGCAGCTACTGCACTGACACCACAGTCACCATTATCAGCGAGATCGCTGTAAAGCCACCAGAACGACCATGAAGAAAATAAAGTAAGCTTTCTGGAAAAATAAAACTAATGCTGGCATCACACAAACTGTTCTACTGCCAAAAAATATTTCTCTTGAAAAGTTACTTATTTTTCCATTTAAAACATAGCATTATGGATTAATAAAGAGGTTTGAACCAAACTCCATTAATTCAGTTAAAGTTAAAGTCAGTTTTATTTTTGTATTGCACATTTTTACAGGGGACAGGAAAATTAGGGGAAGAAAATACAAAAAATTTGGAAAGATGGGATTTTCAATGTGTGTTAAATTGTTTTTTTGTCATAAGCCCAACAAAATAAAGGTCTTTGTGAATGCAATTTAATTGCCAAAAAAAAGAGAGACACAAACCATCTGGTGGAAACAATTTCCTTTTCACAAGGAAGTGCAACATAGCATCAAGAAAATAAAAGCTAAACAAAGATGAACAAGCAACATAATCAGTTTCATTGACTCTGCATCACAGCTATTTGCTGTAATCTTTAATGGCTCTTTTATTGATAACGCAGAGCATTTCTGCCCATATTTAATGGGGTCATATGACTGATCAGACCTGCTGTAATGTGAGGTCCCCCATGGGTGTGTGTGTGTGTGTGTGTGTGTGTGTGTGTGTGTGCATGTGGTGTGTTGTGTGTTTGTGTGTGTGTGTGTGTGTGGCTGTGTGTGTGTGTGTGTGTGTGTGTGTGTGTGTGTGTGTGTGGTCTGTGTGTGTGTGTGTGTGTGTGTGCGTGCGTGTGTGAGTGTGTGTGTGTGTGTGTGTGTATGCGTGTGTGTGTGTGTGTGTGTGTGTGTGTGTGTGTGTGTGTGGCTGTGTGTGTGTGTGTGTGTGTGTGTGTGCATGTGTGTGTGTGTTGTGTGTTTGTGTGTGCTGTGTGTGTGTGTGTTGTGTAGGTGTGCATGTGTGTGTGTTTGTGTTGTGCGTGCATCGTGTGTGTGTAAGTGTGTGTTGTGTGTGTATGTGTGTGTGTGTGTGTGTGTGTGTGTTTGTGTTGTGTGTGTTGTGTGTGCATGTGTGTGTGTAAGTGTGTGTTGTGTGTGCATGTA
>CM056378.1:2790876-2874589 GCA_029718625.1 Synaphobranchus kaupii
TCCCGTATCCCTTTTCGGCAGGTACTGTGTTTGTTCAGGGCATATTACAGAAATTGTGATGAAGTGTGACTATATGCATGCCGAAATAAAAAAATAAAAAAATAAAAAAATGTTTTGGTACCGGACAGCTAGGTTTAGTTTAGTTTTCTGTAGTGCAATGAATGTAGGCTATAATGCATGTTGATTCACTTCGTAGTAGCCTAGCTTGTATCTGCTTCCTGACGAGAAGCAGGAAGTAACGTTGGCAAACAAGCTTAATTGGAAAAGGCATATTTCCCAGGAATCTTAGCCAGAAAGAAAACAAGAGATACTACTAAGAAAGTACGTACCAGAGATTCTTCTTCTTATTATTATTATAATAATTAAAAGTGTTTGCAGTAAGCTACATTATCAGCAGTAGCGTAGACTAGAGCCACATTCGGAGGCTATTTATTTATTTATAAGTGACTAACCATGAATCAGATATGTTTGGGGAATTGGCGGTTTATAAATCCGATCACTTAAAGGCTTGCAGCTTAAAAGAAGCTATCCTCAATTCTTAATGTAGGCTATTATCGCAAATTCTTAATTTTCCTTGTAGTTCATTTTATGGTGACCTTGTGTTATGTGTGAAAAGGATAAAGTGAACAGAGCTGAAGTGAAGAAATGAATGAATAAAGAAATGTTGGCCGAGGCAAGGGGTTTCCACAGTCAGTCAGTCATGACTGCAAGAGCAGAGCGTAATACCCTCCCCAAACCAGACAAAAGCGAGCGTCCGGTTTGGGGAGGGTGTGATATACTACAAGTGAAATACAAGTGAAACATTGACCAGTTAATATTGGAAACCTCTTTTGCCTTTGCAATAAAAATATGTTAATGTGTCAATGTGAAAATAATAACAGTCTAAGAAATGAAAAGTACTTAACAGTTGCACATTGTTTTTGTGGAAAATACACATGTGCCCTGCTGGGCTCGAACCCACAATCCACTGTGTGAGAGACTGCAGTTTTAACCACTAAGCCACAGTAGCTTCTTGGAAAGCATGAAGCCATTAGCTACATTAACATTAAAAAACATTAGTATGAAGCGTTTTTATTGGACGATAAGCTTGATGAGCAGGTATACGGACCATACCCTCAAATAATAATTCTCCCCATTGGATAACATCGCGACGGAGGCAGGCAGTTTGGCAGGAAAATGGGAAGAAGAAGAAGCGGAAGAGGAAGGAGAAAAACGGCAAAATAACCCAAGTTTGGGGCTTTATTGTGTGGATGTGTGAAGTTGTATCTGAATGCTGTGTGGTTACATGAGGTCAGAACATACAGAAGTTAATGTTTTTAAGGGCTGAGTGTCTATGGTCATTGTGGTTACTTCTGTAGGAAACCCTGAAAAGTGCCAAACTCTCGGTGCTGTATAGGTATGGGGCATGCCCTACCAAGCCGTAACTTGGCGGATGGCATACCTGCCATCCCAATTACTGACGAAACATTGACAACTATTTAAAATTAAGACAAAATAATATGTTTGCAATATATTAAAAAATAGTAAGAAATGGTTCTATGTAGAACCCTTTCACCTTCCAAAGAGTTCCTTAAGAACCCTTTTCTCCAAAAGGGTTCTTCAGATGAAAAGGGTTCTAGAGAGAACCCTTTGCTTTACTAAGAACCCTTGGAAAATCCTTCCTTCTAAAAAGGGTTCTTCGGAAGAAAACGGTTCTAGATAGAACCCTACCCCTCTGCTAAGAACCCTTTTGGAACCCTTTTTTTTTTTTAAGAGTGTAGAGGGCAGGGGTGTACCACCTCATAGCTTTACAACCACATGTTCTCCAGAGTAACTTATTTGAATTGAATGTTTAAAACAGCTGAAATAGACAACATCCGCATGCCTTTGCTTGCCAAAATCTTGGCCTCTTTGTCACCCCTTGTGTGATTTGAAATGAGAAAAATGGCGGAGCGCTATAGGCTGGGTATCTAATTATGACCACTATGTTTTTTCCGTCATTTTCTCTACTTATATCTGATTTTTGGGCGGCAAAATTATCAGAACTGGGCCTGGGAGCGCGCAGTCCGTAAAAGTTACAGACATGGCAGATTTGGATGGGACTAAAATAACGGAGATCCTCCGGTAATAATTACATTACTACACCTCCCCCAGTAAAACGTATCCCGCCGAATAGGGCTTTATTAGTCCAAAAAGTAATTTTTTGGATTTTCCCCAGTCTTGATACTGCATCTGGTTCTGGGAGGACTGTTAACACTGTTACCCATGTAGCTTCAGCAGATGCACATATGCACATTCTGGTCTTACACTGTAAGCTGTTCTAAATAACAGTATCTGCTCAGTGATTGACTGTGATGTGTCACTCTCACCTTTAGCCAGCCAACATAGAAGAAGAACTGAAGGAGGGTGAAGATTGGCAGGTAGAAGTCAAGGTCGTGTCCAGGGTAACCCTGGGCAGGGTCCAGAAACTGCCGACCAATCAAACAGGCGAGGAAGAAGCTATAGACCGCCACCGTTACCACCTAGCAGTGATGGACAAACCCAGCATTGACCCATTCTTAGCACTACTATCCTCCCACCACTGTAAGGGTCCTATAGTTTCTTCTCAAGTGTCTTGTTAAAACAGGGATGTCAAACTCCAGTACAGGAGGACCGCAATGTATGCAGGTTTCTGTGCTTTCCTTTCAATAAGCAGCCAATAAAGACCTTGAAAATGAAGTGTAAAGACTTGTTAGCCAGTCAGCAGCTTAAAATAATCGCTGGTGCTGAAACACACCAAAAGCAGACACTATGGCCCTCCAGGGCTGGATTCTGACACATGAGCGTTAAATAATAACGAAACGAAACATTCATCATCTCAATTCATAAAATGGCAGATTTAATTGGATATCAATGACTAATCATTTTTACAATATTTTCTAGTTGTGTAAAAAAAATGACAATGAGTGATCATCATTGTGCAATTGTGTTTTGTCAACTTAGACAACAGTGCCCTTTTGAAGTCAATCCACAATTAATTAAAGGGATAGTTCGGAATTTTGGACATAATGTCTCAATTACAACTTACCCAAGATGTAGTTGATTGGCGGAAACCATTTTCAGCTAATTCCATGCTGTCCCTTCTTTTGGACATACACACATTGCTAATGTTAGCGCAACTCTATGGCAACCGGTAGCATCCACTATCAAACGCACTTAAACACTCCACAGTGCACCCAAAGCAAATAAAATACGACAACAGTCTATTGGGGTTATTTTGAGTGTTTATACCATCATTTTTTGAGTCAAACTATCGTTGAATCCTTTACTTTGTGCTGACCTAATATTCTCTGGAAGTACGGCGGCGGAGCGAACGTGGCCATTGCAACTTGGTACTCTTCTTTGTTGTTGTAGTCGACCAGTGCTGGCACTACATTCGTAGGTAAAGTATCGCTCTCCCGATAGACTGTCATCGTATTTTTTTTGCTTTGGGTGCACTGTGGAGTGTTTAAGTGCATTTGGTAGTGGATGCTACTGGTTGCCAAAGAGTTGCGCTAGCATTAGCAACGTGTGTATGTCCAAAACAAGGGACAGCATGGAATTAGCTGAAAATGGTTTCCATCAATCAACTACATCAGGGGCCACTAAAACCAACCATTTGGTAGATAATGAAGAATTCAAACACAAAGCAAATGATAACGAGCCAAACCTGCATTGTGTTAATAAGCTTAAAGAAAAAATTGAGTTAAACACATGTGTTCAACAACCTAATTAGGAGCCTATTGATTCACTTCACTCTTTAATTTGAGTGAAAATACATTATTTTGTAACCTCTTTTTATGTAATTGTTGCAATATAGCACAATAAGCACAACGTGAACATGGGGAGTTTGTTCTACATGGCATGCATAGCTATTTCTGACATAATGTGTCTTCAAAGGGCGAATAATTCCTCCAAACATGAAAAGCACCTAATTAAGAAAAATTAACAGCTTGTTAAAATTCTGGGATTGCAACGGTGGTTGCAACGAAAACCAGCATACACAGGGGTCCCCCAGGACCTGTTTGGGAACCCCTGACCTACATCATGAGTAAGTCGTAATTGAGACATTCCGAACTATCCCTTTAATATGACATGGGTAGCTCATGAATGACATTACACCTACTCTGTAAGCTGTATGCCCCCAACCCTTAGTCAAGCTACAGTTTTTTCTTTTGGTGATTTAGGATTTGAAATTCCAGTCTGTTGTTGTCTTCGGGGTGTGGGCTAATGACAAATTACATGTTGTGCAATATGAATTATGTTCATTGTGTTGCACTGAAGCAGGCAGATGTTGGACTCTATTCAATAAGTTTCCAGAAGTTGGTTAGTGCATCCATGTTTTCCCACGGAGCACCAGTGTAGTATAATGGTTAGGAACTGGGCTTGCAACACAAAGATTGTGAGTTTGGTCCCCAAGCAGGGAACTTCAGTACTTAACTTGAACAAGTGTACAGTGAGGTGTGTGTACACTAGAGGGGGGAGAGAGTGGTGTGTGGATCCATACCTGCGTGTACACTAGAGGGGGGGAGAGAGGGGTGTGTGGGTCTGTACCTGTGTGTACACTAGAGGGGGGAGAGAGGGGTGTGTGGGTCTGTACCTGTGTGTACACTAGAGGGGGGAGAGAGGGGTGTGTGGGTCTGTACCTGTGTGTACACTAGAGGGGGGAGAGAGGGGTGTGTGGGTCTGTACCTGTGTGTACACTAGAGGGGGGAGAGAGGGGTGTGTGGATCCATACCTGCGTGTACACTAGAGGGGGGAGAGAGGGGTGTGTGGGTCTGTACCTGTGTGTACACTAGAGGGGGGAGAGAGGGTGTGTGGATCTGTACCTGTGTGTACACTAGAGGGGGGAGAGAGGGGTGTGTGGGTCTGTACCTGTGTGTACACTAGAGGGGGGGAGAGAGGGGTGTGTGGATCCGTACCTGCGTGTACACTAGAGGGGGGAGAGAGGGGTGTGTGGATCCGTACCTGCGTGTACACTAGAGGGGAGAGAGAGCGGTGTGTGGGTCTGTACCTGTGTGTACACTAGAGGGGGGAGAGAGGGGTGTGTGGATCCATACCTGCGTGTACACTAGAGGGGAGAGAGAGCGGTGTGTGGGTCTGTACCTGTGTGTACACTAGAGGGGGGAAAGAGGGGTGTGTGGATCCATACCTGCGTGTACACTAGAGGGGGGGAGAGAGGGGTGTGTGGGTCTGTACCTGTGTGTACACTAGAGGGGGGAGAGAGGGGTGTGTGGGTCTGTACCTGTGTGTACACTAGAGGCGGGAGAGAGGGGTGTGTGGGTCTGTACCTGTGTGTACACTAGAGGGGGGAGAGAGGGGTGTGTGGATCCATACCTGCGTGTACACTAGAGGGGGGAGAGAGGGGTGTGTGGGTCTGTACCTGTGTGTACACTAGAGGGGGGAGAGAGGGTGTGTGGATCTGTACCTGTGTGTACACTAGAGGGGGGAGAGAGGGGTGTGTGGGTCTGTACCTGTGTGTACACTAGAGGGGGGGAGAGAGGGGTGTGTGGGTCTGTACCTGTGTGTACACTAGAGGGGGGAGAGAGGGGTGTGTGGGTCTGTACCTGTGTGTACACTAGAGGGGGGAGAGAGGGGTGTGTGGGTCTGTACCTGTGTGTACACTAGAGGGGGGAGAGAGGGGTGTGTGGGTCTGTACCTGTGTGTACACTAGAGGCGGGAGAGAGGGGTGTGTGGGTCTGTACCTGTGTGTACACTAGAGGGGGGAGAGAGGGGTGTGTGGGTCTGTACCTGTGTGTACACTAGAGGGGGGAGAGAGGGGTGTGTGGGTCTGTACCTGTGTGTACACTAGAGGGGGGGAGAGAGGGGTGTGTGGGTCTGTACCTGTGTGTACACTAGAGGGGAGAGAGAGCGGTGTGTGGGTCTGTACCTGTGTGTACACTAGAGGGGGGAGAGAAGGGTGTGTGGGTCTGTACCTGTGTGTACACTAGAGGGGGGAGAGAGGGGTGTGTGGGTCTGTACCTGTGTGTACACTAGAGGGGGGAGAGAGGGGTGTGTGGGTCTGTACCTGTGTGTACACTAGAGGCGGGAGAGAGGGGTGTGTGGGTCTGTACCTGTGTGTACACTAGAGGGGGGAGAGAGGGGTGTGTGGATCCATACCTGCGTGTACACTAGAGGGGGGAGAGAGGGGTGTGTGGGTCTGTACCTGTGTGTACACTAGAGGGGGGAGAGAGGGTGTGTGGATCTGTACCTGTGTGTACACTAGATGGGGGAGAGAGGGGTGTGTGGATCCGTACCTGCGTGTACACTAGAGGGGGGAAAGAGGGGTGTGTGGATCCATACCTGCGTGTACACTAGAGGGGGGAGAGAGGGGTGTGTGGGTATGTACCTGTGTGTACACTAGAGGGGGGAGAGAGGGGTGTGTGGGTCTGTACCTGTGTGTACACTAGAGGGGGGGAGAGAGGGGTGTGTGGGTCTGTACCTGTGTGTACACTAGAGGGGGGAGAGAGGGGTGTGTGGGTCTGTACCTGTGTGTACACTAGAGGGGGGAGAGAGGGGTGTGTGGATCCGTACCTGCGTGTACACTAGAGGGGGGAAAGAGGGGTGTGTGGGTCTGTACCTGTGTGTACACTAGAGGCGGGAGAGAGGGGTGTGTGGGTCTGTACCTGTGTGTACACTAGAGGGGGGAGAGAGGGGTGTGTGGATCCATACCTGCGTGTACACTAGAGGGGGGAGAGAGGGGTGTGTGGGTCTGTACCTGTGTGTACACTAGAGGGGGGAGAGAGGGTGTGTGGATCTGTACCTGTGTGTACACTAGATGGGGGAGAGAGGGGTGTGTGGATCCGTACCTGCGTGTACACTAGAGGGGGGAAAGAGGGGTGTGTGGATCCATACCTGCGTGTACACTAGAGGGGGGAGAGAGGGGTGTGTGGGTATGTACCTGTGTGTACACTAGAGGGGGGAGAGAGGGGTGTGTGGGTCTGTACCTGTGTGTACACTAGAGGGGGGGAGAGAGGGGTGTGTGGGTCTGTACCTGTGTGTACACTAGAGGGGGGAGAGAGGGGTGTGTGGGTCTGTACCTGTGTGTACACTAGAGGGGGGGAGAGAGGGGTGTGTGGGTCTGTACCTGTGTGTACACTAGAGGGGGGAGAGAGGGGTGTGTGGGTCTGTACCTGTGTGTACACTAGAGGGGGGAGAGAGGGGTGTGTGGGTCTGTACCTGTGTGTACACTAGAGGGGGGAGAGAGGGGTGTGTGGGTCTGTACCTGTGTGTACACTAGAGGGGGGAGAGAGGGGTGTGTGGATCCATACCTGCGTGTACACTAGAGGGGGGAGAGAGGGGGTGTGTGGGTCTGTACATGTGTGTACACTAGAGGGGGGGAGAGAGGGTGTGTGGGTCTGTACATGTGTGTACACTAGAGGGGGGAGAGAGGGTGTGTGGGTCTGTACCTGTGTGTACACTAGAGGGGGGAGAGAGGGGTGTGTGGATCCGTACCTGCGTGTACACTAGAGGGGGGAAAGAGGGGTGTGTGGATCTATACCTGCGTGTACACTAGAGGGGGGAGAGAGGGGTGTGTGGGTCTGTACCTGTGTGTACACTAGAGGGGGGAGAGAGGGGTGTGTGGGTCTGTACCTGTGTGTACACTAGAGGCAGGAGAGAGGGGTGTGTGGGTCTGTACCTGTGTGTACACTAGAGGGGGGAGAGAGGGGTGTGTGGGTCTGTACCTGTGTGTACACTAGAGGCGGGAGAGAGGGGTGTGTGGGTCTGTACCTGTGTGTACACTAGAGGGGGGAGAGAGGGGTGTGTGGGGTCTGTACCTGTGTGTACACTAGAGGGGGGAGAGAGGGGTGTGTGGGTCTGTACCTGTGTGTACACTAGAGGGGGGAGAGAGGGGTGTGTGGGTCTGTACCTGTGTGTACACTAGAGGGGAGAGAGAGCGGTGTGTGGGTCTGTACCTGTGTGTACACTAGAGGGGGGGAGAGAGGGGTGTGTGGGTCTGTACCTGTGTGTACACTAGAGGGGGGAGAGAGGGGTGTGTGGGTCTGTACCTGTGTGTACACTAGAGGGGGGAGAGAGGGGTGTGTGGGTCTGTACCTGTGTGTACACTAGAGGCGGGAGAGAGGGGTGTGTGGGTCTGTACCTGTGTGTACACTAGAGGGGGGGAGAGAGGGGTGTGTGGGTCTGTACCTGTGTGTACACTAGAGGGGGAGAGAGGGGTGTGTGGGTCTGTACCTGTGTGTACACTAGAGGCAGGAGAGAGGGGTGTGTGGGTCTGTACCTGTGTGTACACTAGAGGGGGGAGAGAGGGGTGTGTGGGTCTGTACCTGTGTCTACACTAGAGGCGGGAGAGAGGGGGTGTGTGGGTCTGTACCTGTGTGTACACTAGAGGGGGGAGAGAGGGGTGTGTGGGTCTGTACCTGTGTGTACACTAGAGGGGGGGAGAGAGGGGTGTGTGGGTCTGTACCTGTGTGTACACTAGAGGGGAGAGAGAGCGGTGTGTGGGTCTGTACCTGTGTGTACACTAGAGGGGGGAGAGAGGGGTGTGTGGGTCTGTACCTGTGTGTACACTAGAGGCGGGAGAGAGGGGTGTGTGGGTCTGTACCTGTGTGTACACTAGAGGCGGGAGAGAGGGGTGTGTGGGTCTGTACCTGTGTGTACACTAGAGGGGGGAGAGAGGGGTGTGTGGGTCTGTACCTGTGTGTACACTAGAGGGGGGAGAGAGGGGTGTGTGGGTCTGTACCTGTGTGTACACTAGAGGGGAGAGAGAGCGGTGTGTGGGTCTGTACCTGTGTGTACACTAGAGGGGGGAGAGGGTCTGTACCTGTGTGTACACTAGAGGGGGGAGAGAGGGGTGTGTGGGTCTGTACCTGTGTGTACACTAGAGGCGGGAGAGAGGGGGTGTGTGGGTCTGTACCTGTGTGTAAACTAGAGGGGGGAGAGAGGGGTGTGTGGGTCTGTACCTGTGTGTACACTAGAGGCGGGAGAGAGGGGTGTGTGGGTCTGTACCTGTGTGTACACTAGAGGGGGGGAGAGAGGGGTGTGTGGGTCTGTACCTGTGTGTACACTAGAGGCGGGAGAGAGGGGTGTGTGGGTCTGTACCTGTGTGTACACTAGAGGGGGGGAGAGAGGGGTGTGTGGGTCTGTACCTGTGTGTACACTAGAGGGGGGAGAGAGGGGTGTGTGGATCCATACCTGCGTGTACACTAGAGGGGGGGAGAGAGGGGTGTGTGGGTCTGTACCTGTGTGTACACTAGAGGGGGGAGAGAGGGGTGTGTGGGTCTGTACCTGTGTGTAAACTAGAGGGGGGGAGAGAGGGGTGTGTGGGTCTGTACCTGTGTGTACACTAGAGGCGGGAGAGAGGGGTGTGTGGGTCTGTACCTGTGTGTACACTAGAGGGGGGAGAGAGGGGTGTGTGGGTCTGTACCTGTGTGTACACTAGAGGGGGGAGAGAGCGGTGTGTGGGTCTGTACCTGCGTGTACACTAGAGGCGGGAGAGAGGGGTGTGTGGTTCCGTACCTGCGTGTACACTAGAGGGAGACTAATCCAGTCATAACTGTAGAGCTTCATGCACTGGGAACGTAAGGAGTTCAGCTCCTACAGGGAGAGATTGAGACACAGAAATAATGTGCGTTATATGTGTAATTCTGCTTTTGTTTTCTTGTGTCATAAAGGACCAAATAGCCAAATCTTCACTGGAAAAAAACATGAACTAAAAATGCAGAGAATGTTAAGGAATTATGTCTTTCCCAAGTGGAGGCCACATTTAAAAGTTTTGTACTGGTCATTCAATCTACAAAGACAGGCATTGAGGAGGGGCTCCGACGGCAGGATGAAGGTGAAATGGCAGTGCTTAGACTGGCAGTGTGGAGGCTGCCAGCACACACACACACACACACTCTCTCTCTCTCTCACACACAGCCCACACACACACACACTCTCTCTCTCTCTCTCTCTCTCTCTCTCTCTCACATATACAGCCCACACACACACACACACACTCTCTCTCTCTCTCTCTCTCTCTCTCTCACACACACAGCCAACACACTCATACATTGAGGATGGCGGTGAGGGCCACGTCATTATTGATGCGACCCTCAGTTCGGGCCCTCATGGTCAGGTTGACGAACCACATGCAAGGAACCCAGAACTTGCTGTGAGGAGAAGGGAGAGCGTCCAACTGCTTCAGCTCTTCTGTAGTAATCAGACCTGTGGGGAGGGAGAGAAAACATTAACTCCTCTTCATCTGAGAGAGAACATTAACTCCTCTACATCTGAGAGAGAACAGAGAACATTAACTCCTCTACATCTGAGAGAGAACATTAACTACTCTACATCTGAGGAGAGAGAGAACATGAACTCCTCTACATCTGAGAGAGAACAGAGAACATTAACTCCTCTACATCTGAGAGAGAACATTAACTACTCTACATCTGAGGAGAGAGAGAACATGAACTCCTCTACATCTGAGGAGAGAGAGAGAACATTAACTCCTCTACATCTGAGAGAGAACATTAACTACTCTACATCTGAGGAGAGAGAGAGAGAGAGAGAGAGAACATGAACTCCTCTACATCTGAGGAGAGAGAACATGAACTCCTCTACATCTGAGGAGAGAGAGAACATTAACTCCTCTACATCTGAGAGAGAACATTAACTACTCTACATCTGAGGAGAGAGAGAGAGAGAGAGAAAACATTAACTCCTCTACATCTGAGGAGAGAGAGAACATGAACTCCTCTACGTCTGAGGAGAGAGAAAGAGAACATTAACTCCTCTACATCTGAGGAGAGAGAGAGAACATTAACTCCTCTACATCTGAGGAGAGAGAGAACATTAACTCCTCTACATCTGAGGAGAACATTAACTACTCTACATCTGAGGAGAGAGAGAGAGAGAACATTAACTCCTCTACATCTGAGGAGAGAGAACATGAACTCCTCTACATCTGAGGAGAGAGAAAGAGAACATTAACTCCTCTACATCTGAGGAGAGAGAGAGAACATTAACTCCTCTACATCTGAGGAGAGAGAGAACATTAACTCCTCTACATCTGAGGAGAGAGAGAGAGAACATTAACTCCTCTACATCTGAGGAGAGAGAGAGAACATTAACTCCTCTACATCTGAGGAGAGAGAGAACATTAACTCCTCTACATCTGAGGAGAGAGAGAGAGAACATTAACTCCTCTACATCTGAGGAGAGAACATTAACT
The DNA here is from genome assembly GCA_029718625.1 of Synaphobranchus kaupii. Classification (NCBI taxonomy): domain Eukaryota; kingdom Metazoa; phylum Chordata; class Actinopteri; order Anguilliformes; family Synaphobranchidae; genus Synaphobranchus; species Synaphobranchus kaupii. Next base: position 2,802,047 of record CM056378.1, read on the forward strand.
ACTCTACATCTGAGGAGAGAGAGAGAGAGAACATTAACTCCTCTACATCTGAGGAGAGAGAGAACATGAACTCCTCTACGTCTGAGGAGAGAGAAAGAGAACATTAACTCCTCTACATCTGAGGAGAGAGAGAGAACATTAACTCCTCTACATCTGAGAGAGAACATTAACTCAGAGAACATTTCGCGTGGTCATTTCCACACTGATGCCCAAGGTCCACAGACTCCCCACCCCCCAGAGCGCACCCCCACCAACACAAGGCCAGCTACGCTGCAGCCCTTTCAATGGCCCCTGTCCCACCTGCCCCTCCTTCTGAGCTGGGTGAGATAAAACAGCTGCTCAGTGTACTGTGTGCATGGCTACTGAACTAATACACACAAAAAGATTATATATATGCATTATACATGTAATATAAGGGTTCATGCATATCAAGTTATTATTTTTGATTCAAATACTAAATAACACAAACGCATAAATGAAAAAAAAGGGTAACTTGACATTTACTATTTATTTTGTTTCACTAAAAATGCTGTCAATGTTTTGTTTAAAATGAGTTCACTCAGTTGTTGTAACATACAGGGACTGTGGTCCTCTACATTTGGGTAAAAGAGCATAGACCCCGAATTCCTCAAAAACATTTCAAATGTTGACATTTAGATTTTTGTTGAAACTTGGTGCCGAGAACATACCCTCACCCACTGTCCCCCAGGTTATGGGGAAATTATAGTGCCCTCTATAAAAAAAAGAACAGTGTGACATGGCAGAGATTCAGGAAGAATACTGGTGTGGTACAAAGCGGAACTGGCAAAACACATGAGTCATCAAAAAAGAACAATCACACTCCAACACTGTTCAACGTTTACATTAATGAGTTAGTGGTGCAGTTGGAACAGTCTGCAGCCCCGGGCCTCCTCCTACATGACACGGAAGTAAAATTCTTACTCTACGCAGATGACCTAGTTCTGCTGTCACCCACTGAAGAAGGGCTACAGCAGAACCTGGGCTCTGACAGTAAACTAAAAAAAGACAAAAATAATGATCTTCCAAAAAAAGGCCAATGTCAGGAAAACAGGTTCCAGTTTTTTTTAGGCAACACTAGTGTTGTCACGATACCAAAATTTTGACTTCGATACCGATACCAGGTTTAGTATCATGATACTCGATACTGAAACGGTACTTGAAACTGAAACGATACTGATTCGATACTCGGTACCTCTACTGAAATGACCTTAACCCTATTTACTTTGGCCCTTCAGAGGCAATTTCCTCCTGGTTTCTACTAGTTTTATTTAAATGTCAATATCTAAAAAAATATTCCCTGCACATCCATAGTTTTAAGTTCGAACTGAAGAAGAAGCTGTATCATTCAGAAATGTGCTACAGAATACATTTATTTCAGAATAGTCACATACAGTATATATATAATAACCATAACATACGTCGCCTAATGTATTTAAATACGTTCTAAACCGAAAGTGCATCAGGTACTGCAGTGTTTCCCCTAGATTTTTTTTCAGGCTGGGTGGTAGGCCCCTCGAAACTACCAGTGTTGTTGCGCGTACGGTGTCATCAAACGCGCCTGCGGGGCCGAGGTAGTATCATCGCGCAGGTCGGGGGTACGGAGAGTCGTCGCACACATGGGGAGGGTGTTGGTAACAAAGTGGTGCATTTCTCCATTCTGAGCTAAAATAACATTTGCTCACAAAGGCTTATGGTAAATAAATATCAATCTTTTCAGCACTGTAGAGCTGCTTTTGAGACTCCTCCATAGTGCTGATCCATAATCAGTCCTTAAAAACAGGTAGAATCAAACTCCTGCCTCTGCAGTATTAGCTTTTACTCTACACTAAAATGTAAGAGTTCTGGTCAGATAGAGAAACGGACGAAAGTGCGCCATTTTGCGTAGAGGCGGAAACTATAATTACACCCTCATAATATCAGCGCTGCCATGGAAAATTTTAATTAGGCCTAACGGGAACCCGAAGCTGTTTTGGCAAGGGTTTTTCCAGATACTATTTTGATCATTCCCGCATTCTGCGGTAAGGGAAATATTGCAGCTACATAAATTTTTTTTTAAATTTTAAGATTATATAAAAAAATATATATATAATTGTATTTTTTTTAAAATTAAAATTATTTATTTTCCCTCTTGTCCAAGCCGGGCGGCACGTGAGTTTCCGCCCGGCCAAGATAATGGTAGGGGAAACACTGTACTGTATATAGTACAGTAAGCAAGGGAAAACGGCGAATACTCATTTGTACAACGTTTAAAAAAAAAAATTATTGTTTCTATACGTGACATGATAAAATACGACGACAGTCTATCGGGGTTATTTTCAGTGATTATACCATCATTTTTCAAGTCAAACTATCGTTAAATCCTTTACTTTGTGCTCACCTAAATTCTCCGTGGAAGTAAGGCGTTAGTTTAGTAGGTAACGTAAAGTAGCTAGCCTATAGCTCTGCCGGCCAAAAACAATATCGCGCGTGTGAAAGAATCAGACTCGTAGTATTGTTAGCTAACGTTCACATTTCATCCTCTCAATCAGTAATGCAGACACATAACAGCAGAGCACACATTTGACCTAAAAGTACCGAACGTCGGAAAATTCTAATACCGAACCGTTTTTTTTTTTTAAGTATCGAAAAAGTACCGAAGTTTCGGTGTACCGTGCAACACTAGGCAACACCACCCTAGAACACACCATAAATTACACCTACCTTGGTCTGACAATCACAGCATCAGGGAGCTTTAGCATGGCAGTGAATGACTTAAAAAGAAAAATCTTGAAGAGCACTCTATGCTATAAAAAGAAAACTTCAAAAAATTGTTATACCAATAAAAATCTGGTTAAAAATCTTTGATAGTGTTATCCAGCCCATTGCGCTGTACAGAAGTGAGGTATGGGGTCCACTCAGCCTGCAAAACTATTCTAAATGGGACAAGCATCCAATAGAAACCCTGCATGTAGAATTTTGTAATGCATGCAGGGCAGAATTAGGCCATTATCCATTAATGATTCATATCCAAAAAAAGAGCATTAAAATTCTGGATGCACCTCAACTCAAGCCCCCAAAACACATTGCAATTTAAGACAATGAAAGCCCAAGAGCTCAGTCATGAAAAGAGTCCCCTGAGTCAGATGGTATTGAAGCTGACTAACTCATTAACTCCACTAACACGAAGCACAGACCAGCTTCATACTAGCACTGCTTACCAGCAAATCATAGTAAACCAAATTATGAAAAAAACTAAATCTCTTATCTGGAATATTGGGATGGTGTAACCAAAACACAAAACAAACTTGATTGCTATCAGACCCTAAAAAGAGACTACACATTAGCGGAGTGTCTGTCAGAGATACAAAGCAGAGACAGATCCTGACCAAGTACAGGCTCAGTGACCACACACTTGCCATTTAGAAAGGCAGTCACCGGAATACATAGTTACCAAAAGAAGAACGTATATGTGGTCACTGTCTGTAAGACAGGAGAGGTGGAAACAGAGATGCACTTTCTCCTACATTGTGGAAAATATACAGTAATTAGAAAACATTACTTCAACAAATGATCTCTAATTATAAAATACTTTGATTCCCAACAAAAGAGAAAAAACTGCAAATCCTACTAGGAGAAGGGCCAACTGCTCCAATAGTTGCAAAGTACATCTTTGTCTGCCATGAACTGAGGACACTGGCTGACAACCAAAAACATTATTAATGACTTTTTTGGCATTAATATTATTGTTCCTGTTGTTGTTATTAATAATTATATAATAATATTATTACTCCAATATAGCGGTTCTTGTTACAGTTAGATATAGCAATTATTAAGATTTATTTACATCCATGTTTTAGTATACTTCTGCATTTCTGTATGTACGCTTTGGCAACATTTACAACTGTATTTCATGCCAATAAAACGGGCGGCAGTGTAGTGTAATGGGTAGGGAACTGGACTTGTAACCGAAAGGTTGCAGGTTCGATTCCCAGGTGGGACACTGCTGTTGTACCCTTGAGCAAGGCACCCAACCTGCATTGCCTCAGTATATATCCAGCTGCATAAATGGATAAATGTAATAAGAAACTGTGTCACTCTGGATAAGAGGGTCTGCTAAAACACCTGTAATGTAAAGCATTTTGAATTGGAATTTGAATTTGAGAGAGAACATAGAGTCAGAGACCCTCCCCCAGGGGGAGACAACAATCCCCGGTCCAAAACGCGTAACACCTCAGAGAGACCACAGGCTGTCTCGGGCTGCATTTTTTGAGTGGAAGTCAATGGAGAAGACCCCTTAGCACCCGGGACAAGCTTCTGTTTTGTGGACACTGTTCATAACATAATAAATTGACTGCCTTGCCGCTCATCTTCAACACGTTTTTCACCACATATTAATTTTGGGGCGAGCTATGTTGTGTCTACTACGAAGAAAATACAGTTTTGTGAGATAACAGCCAGTAGGGAATGTTGCAGTAGTTAGAATTCATTTACGACACTACAGGCACAGAACATTAGTTAGGAGCTAGCAGCCAAACTGTGGGATAAGTACCTGAAATCGATTGCTCCATGCCTGTATACCATTGTTTAATAATAAAAAATAAATCGGTGTTAGGTTGTGTGTCTGTTTGTTAGCGAGTCCGTTTTTGAAAGGATGTTTAACGGTAAGTGATACCATAGCTAGCTAGCTAATTAGCTACATAGCTAAACATCCAAATTTGCGTTTTTTCTACTCTTGGAATTGTATTCCACAAACATAGATCATATGTTTAGATCACATCGCCATGCCACGTCTATGTGCATCGGTAACGTTAAATTGTAATAATAGGTCGAGACAAGGACTTTTTTTTAATTATTTTTTTATTTCCTTCTGATGATTTGCAGTAGGCCCACGTTACATAGGCTAGCTAGGTAGCACCTGTAAAAACGGTTTCCCTTCCTAATGCAATTAAATTGTGGCCATCTGTCTTTGGTAAACACCGATATTTCAGTGTAACAGTGGTGATAAGCAAGCAAGTCATTCTTTATAGGTGCATGGAGTGGTAATATCATAAATGGTCGTTTTTCTGTCTTTCAAAATATTTACGGGTGTGTGCAATACCATATTGCCAAATGCCGTTGATAACTGTCGAAAAACTCTGAAGAGTCTCACTGACGTCAATACTTTGAAATGATTGGCTAGCAACGGTGCACGTGATCCAAGCTAAGATACTGCTAGCCGTTACGCTTTTCACAATGCAAAAGACGCGGAGTCTCCCATCTCCCCCTTTATAAGAAAATCTCTGATAGGCCGTGTCCGAATCAGCACTCTTCCACACTGTAGCCTTGTTGAGTACGTATATAGGGCGAGAAAGTCGTAGAGTATGCAAATATTTTTCAAATTGCAGTATACTTGAAACACTCTTACTTCCGGTGTTTCGCTGAGTACATTCGGGAGCACACTTTTCAAGAAGTACACAAACATTTTGGTCACATAAATATGACATGAAGCTTCGTTTAAAAAAAAATGAGGCGCAGCTTTGCTGACGTTTCCTTCAACTACAACAAAAACAACATGTGACATGGCAGCGCAAGAGTGGGGCACAGAGTTGCCAGATCTTGTAAGACTTCCCAGCCAAATGGCGGCTCAAAACTAGCCCAAATTATAGGCTATTTTTAACTAGAAATCATCATGTTTTTACTTTTTAAAATAAGTGCGTGTTTTGCGACTTTTCATTTTTACCCGTGACTGCACTTTGAAAGTATCCCAATTTAGCTGTAAAACCACACACATGGCAACACTGGTGGGACGTCTTCTGACCTGCTTACGACACTTCCACAGTGCGGTTGGAAAGTAGTATGTTGGATATTTGGCGCGGACTGCTAAACAGTGCACATTAAAACAGCACACTTCTGCCAGTGCAGTTCGCAGGAGACAGGACGCAGTAGATAGGGCTCTGATTCGGACACAGCCATAGAGTACTCAAGTGAGTACGTCAGTCATGGGCGGAGTCTGGTTTCGGAAGTAAATTCCCTATGGAAGATAGAATGGGCTTCGGAGAGTATCGACTATTTCTTGAAATCTGATTTATAGAATGAGCCGAAACATTCCAGGATTAGCCTGTGTGGTACAAGGATATAGACCTATATATCGCATGTTCCAATTTAAATTTTTTAAAGTAATGCATTAATGACTGTAGTTCGACTTGTAGTCCACTTTAACGGACTGCATATCCAGTACTGCAACGCATGGGTGGTTCTCGACCAATAAGATATCACCATCTCGTCTGTCTTCTCTGTGGCAGATGGGAGTAGCCGACTGCAGCTCAAGACGAGCTAACGTTAGCTTGTTAAGTAGAGAAGCCCGCCCGACAAGGTCAGAAACTATGCTACGGTTAACCACATAAAGCAATTCTAGCTTTTAGTCCTTCAACCTAGCTAGCTAACGTTAAAAAAAAAAGTGCTTAAAAATGGAGCTGTGTGCTACTGCTGGCTAACGTTATATGACAACATCTGGAGACAAGGCTGCTCGTTCGGAGGGAATTATGGGACGTGGAGTTTTTAAACAGTGCCAGCGCTGGTATGTTCACAAAAAAAAAGACTAAAACGTAAAATATACTTGAAGCTGGTCCAGAAAAACGACATAGTTTGCGAACGGGCGTTATATTGAACAATCCGGGAAATTGACGGTAAGACATAATCAGTAGAAATGGTTTAAAAGTAGGCCTTTTTAGTTAATGTCTACGCTCTAAATGAATGGGGAATTTACTTCCAAAACCAGCGTGACGTAGTCACTTGAGTACTCTATGGGCGCACCATCACTTGGTATTTAACGGACGTGAGTGCTAGAGGCTATAATGAACCCTGCGCCGGGTGTAAGATAGCAAAGGCACTTGCATTTGGGTTAGCGCCGCTTTGCGCCGGGTGTAAGATAGGGCCCAAGGACAGAGACAGAAAGGTACATGAAAGAGTACCTGTAGCCTACAGACAGAGGAAAAAGTGGAACAGGCTGGAAACTATTTTGAATGCAGAAGAAAACAAACAGAATTTTTTTTTTTTTTAAAAGAAGAAGAAAGCAATTAGCACTAACATTAGCCAGCAAGGGACATTGCTGAAAAGAAGTGAAATAAAATAGAAACAAACCAGAATAACCAAAAGACAGGAAGAGGCAGAAGGTAAGCCCCTTTAAAACTTACTGGACCAATAAAGTTATTATAACAGAAAAATTTGTAAAAACAATTATTAGTACGCCCAAAAACTAGCTAATTAGCTAGCTAGCAGGCTAAAGAGGAAAAAAGTCATTTGGCAGTTGGCAACAGGTTGGCAGTTGGCATTTGCCACATTGTTACAATCCGTTACCATGGAGACCAGCCTCAGCATAGGCACCAGTACAGAGCTGCAGTACCCCACTGAACTCAAGAGTGCTGCCTCAAAGAAAAAATATAAACTGATCTCATCTTTTACACTAACCACACCAAAGCATGGCACACTGCATCTTGCCAAAAATTCCAATTTTTAAAAAGAGGAGGAATTGGACATGGAAGCCAAATCACCATAATTGAAGATGCAGCTCTCAACAGTCCCATGCTCACTATAAATATTTACACCAATGGGACTGTTGTGATCCAGGGAAGTGAAGCCAGCCTTAATTCCTATGAAAAGGTGTTCCCTCAGCTGAAAGATGAGGCAGAAAAGGAGAAACAGAGTGTAGCTGAAGAGGGTGAGGAGTCAGACTCTCAACACGCAGCGCCCACCCCTGATGCCAGTCTCCCTGAATCTGCCCCTCCAATAGACCTACCTCAGGGATATGCACTCTGTTTAAGAGAGAGTCTTGTTCTGCTTGAGCTAGAGTTTACTGAACTCAGGGAAACAACTCTAGCTCAATTCTATCAAGAAATAAGGGACCTGAGACATGAAAATAAGGCCCTAAAAGTCCAGCTCACAACAGTAATGGATGACATGATGCAGAGAGAGAGCATTTTAGAAGGGAAATACAGAAAGTGAGGGACCAACTCCAGCTCCGCCCACAGCCCCACCCACAGCAAACATCCCACCGACAACTGTGCCTACAACCACAGCCCTGTCCAGTGCCGGCACAGCCCCATCCAGAAGCACAGCCCCACTCTGAGCCCTGACCAGTGCCACAACCTCGCCGACAACCACAACCCCGCCGACAGCAACAGCCCTGCCCAGAGCCACAGCTTCGCCCAGAGCAAGACCCCCACCAACAGCCAAGGCCCTGCCCAGAGCCACAGCCCCGCCCACAGCCACCCCACTGTCCAAATACATCTCCTAACCCTGCCTCAGAGAACAATACTCAGGTGGCTCTGCTGATGGACTCTAATGGTATGTTCATTGACACCAGAAAGCTGTTCCCTGGCCAGACAGTGAGCACAAACCGCTGCAGCAACACAGCACGGGCCCTGCAACTGCTAGACCGATGCACACTGGGGAGCCCCCACTGCATCATCATACACATGGGTACCAATGACCTGAGCACCCTGCAACACAACACCACCAGGGCAGTGAGGAGAGTGGCAGAGAAAGCTGCACAGGAGTTTCCAGATGCCAGGTTCGTCATCTCCACTCTGCTACCACGCGCTGACACATCATCACACATCACCACACATCATCAATAGCATTAATGCTGAGATCACTAGGGGATGTGCAGCCCTCCCCAATGTGCACCTGGCCCACCACCCCACTCTCACACCCTGGGACCTGTACGATGGCCTACATCTGGACCGAGAGAGTCGCGAGGACTCTGAAGGATGCAGCTCTGGGCCGAAACCCAACCAGCCCCCCTCGCAACATCACAGGCAGGATCTTGCACCGGATACCTCCCCCCACACATGTCTGTACATCAACTCCAGGCCCCGGCTCGGCCACGCAACACTGCCCGGTCCCCCTCCACACCACAACGTTTCACCAGGCCACCCCCTCCAGGCCCAGCTCCTCACCAACAGCAGTACAGTTATGCTGCAGCTCTGGCCAGGCCACCCCCTCCACCCCCCCTGCCACCTCAGAGCTGAGTGAGATAAAGCAGCTACTCAGCACCCTCTGCTCTAGACTGCAGCATTAAAATGTGTGCTTTAAAATGATCACAAAAAGTAGAAAATGTTTAAAATAACAAAATACAGTAATTACATTTAGAAAATAATTACAGTCAAGCCGGAAAGTCTGAACACTCCTTTCACCTATCCACGTTTTATTACGTTACAGACATATTCTACAATAGATTGAGTTCATTTTTTGCCTCAAACATCTATACACAATAGCCAATAATGACAAAGTGAAAACAGGTTTTTTAGAAAATATGCAATTTTATTTTACTGACAAAAATAGGTTATTTAGGGGTTACATATCTGTACACACCCTTAGCCTAATACTTGGTTGCTGCACCTTTGACAGCGATTAGAGCTTCAAGGCGTCTTGGGAAAGAAGCTACGAGCTTGGCATACTTGTTTCTGGACATTTTTGCCCATTCCTCTTGGCATATCCTTGCAAGCTCCGTCAGGTTGGATGGGGAGCATCGGTACACAGCCATTTTCAGCTCTTTCCACAGATGTTCAATTGGATTCAGGTCTGGGCTCTGGCTGGGCCACTCAAGGACATGCAGACTTTCTCCGAAGCCACTCCTTTGTTCTCTTGGCTGTGTGCTTCGGGTCGTTGTCATGTTGGAAGGTAAACCTTCGCCCCAGTCTGAGGTCCAGAGCGCTCTGGAGCAGGTTTTTTCAAGGATCTCTGTGTACTTAGCTGCATTCATCTTTCCCTCTATCAGGACTAGTCGCCCCGTTTCCGCTGCTGAAAAACATCCCCACATCATGATGATGCCACCGCCATGCTTCACTGTAGGGATGGTATTAGCCAGGTGATGAGCGGTGCCTGGTTTCCTCCAGATGTGACGCTTGGTATTCAGGCCAAAAAGTTAAATTTTGGTTTCATCAGACCAGAGAATCTTGATTCTCATGGTTTGAGAGTCCTCTAGGTGCCTTTTGGCAAACTCCAAGCGGGTTGTGATGTGCCTTTTACTAAGGAGGGGCTTCCGTCTGGCCACTCTACCATAAAGGCCTGATTGGTGGAGTGCTGTCTGGATGGTTGATCTTCTGAAAGGTTCTCCCATCTCCACAAGGATACGCTGGAGCTCTGTCAGAGTGACCCTTGGGTTCCTGCTCACCTCCCTGGCCGAGGCCCGTCTACCCTGATTGCTCTGTTTGGCCGGGCGGCCAGGTCTAGGAAGATTCTTGGTGGTTCCAAACTTCTTCCATTTACAAATGATGGTGGCCACTGTGCTCTTTGGGACCTGTAAAGCTGCAGAGATTTTTCCTTACCTTTCTCCAGATCTATGCCTTGACACAATCCTGTTTCTGAGGTCTGCAGATAATTCCTTTGACCCCATGGCTTGGAGTTTGCTCTGACATGCACTGTCAACTGTGGGACCTTATATAGGCAGGTGTTGGCAATCCCCAATCATGTCCAATCAATTGAATTTATCACAGGTGGACTCCAATTAAGTTGTAGAAACATCTCAAGCAGTATCAGTGGAAACAAAATGCACCTCAGCTCACTTTTGGGTGTCATATCAAAGGGTGTGCACACTTGTGTACATATGATATTTTACATTTTGATTTTTAATAAATTAGCACAAATGTCTAAAAACCTGTTTTCACTTTGTCATTATGGGCTATTTTGTGTAGAATTTCGAGACAAAAAATGAACTCAATCTATTGTAGAATATGTCTGTAACGACATTCCGGCTTGACTGTAGCTTGTGTTGTTTATGCATTTCTTTACTGCTTGGAATTCTGTTCAACATAGATTTTCTATGAGCTCATTCACAATTAGCTTTTGGAATATACAAGGTCTGTACTCTTCGACGTTTGGGCCGAAGAATACAGACCAGGACTTCCTTTGCAAAATATAGATATTTTAGTTTTATTAGAGACATGGTGCTGTGAGGATATGCCTACTCACTGTCCCTCAGGCTATAATGAAATAATATTGCCTTCTACAAAAATGAGCACAATAAGGCAAGGTAGAGACTCTGGAGGATTGTTGGTTTGGTTCAAAGGGGAACTGTCCAAACACATCACAATTATTACCAAAGGGAAAACACATATATGGCTCAAACTGGACAATAATCTAAAGGTTGGAGACAAAGTATTGTATCTATGTGCAGCTTACACAGCCTCATCAGAATCCCCATATTTTGAGGAGGAATTTTTCAACACCCTACAAACAGAGATTAGCCATTTCCAGGCCCAGGGAAATGTGCTGCTCTGTGGTGATTTTAACGCCTGAACAGGCACAGAACCTGTGTTGAGACACAGGGAAACAGCCACATATTCGGACAGAACCCCCTTTACATCACATCAACAGCCATTGAAATAAACAACCCAGATAGCCTACCATAGTTAACCAGAATGGTAGGTAGTTAGTGCATCTCTGCCAAGCCTTAGGTCTGTACATCCTCAATGGCAGGATCAGAGGGGACTCTTTAGGGAGGTTCACTTATTGTTCAGCTCTTGGGACTAGTGTAGGTTTTACAAAATTAATATACCAATTACAATCTGGTCCACAATTATTTGGCAGACCCTTTTATCCAAAGCGACGTACACTAAGTGCATATCGAAGGTCACTGACGCGACTACAAAGCAGATCCGACAAAGCACAACTTCTCACAACGTAGGAGTTATCCTAGTAATGAACATAGAACAGTCAGCTATACATTCTTAACTATAAAATAGCTAAAAACACAAGTATTGAAGACAGGTGTATTTGCCTCTTCTAGCAGTGTTTATGCTGCTTCTTATTTCCCAATCAAAATTGATTGATTGAAACTTTTATTTTAACAGGGAAAACACACTGCGACATGCCCAAACAATAATACACTTAACATCACGTTTTTAGAAAACTGGCTATAAAGAAAAGGGAGTGACTAATCACTAAACTACCAAAACTATGCAAAACGTAACTACCTGCTTCAGAAATTAATTTTATATTTGTAAGTTGTCGCGCATAACGGAGATAACGTCGTTTTAATGATAATTAGACTAGCTTGCTTGCTCGCGAGTACCGAGGCTAGTAATGATGAAATTACAGCTTGAAGGTTGCAAGTACTGACCTACTTCATAGTTTTGTAACGGATAGGCTATATAACATAAAAAGTAAGTAAGTGTTGTTTAATCGTGGTTTCGTAATTAAAACAGTGCCTACCTGAGTGATATAATTTACCGTAACCGAACTGGGGCAGGGGATGCGGTGCTTTTCATGACAATTTGTATTCGGAATAACTGATGTGCAGTTCGCGAACGAATCGGTATTTTTGAACGACTCTTTATGCTGAGTCATCTGAGTCGACTCGGCAGTTCGACGGAATCGTACTTACCCACAGCTCTGGCTCTTGACACTGCCTGCTTTCCTCTACAGCCGGGAGCCGCCTGTGTCACTAGTTATAACCTAGGTTGAGCAGCAGTAGTGATACGCCCAACAAATTTCCGAATACATTTTTATTTGATCTAACAATATTGCACACATTTTTGTGAATTAGATAATCGCCCCAGCTCATTCCAAAGTGATTATTAGGCTACTACTGTTACGGTTAAAAGATGTAGGCTCCCTACAGTCGCCTACTAGCCTACCCAACTCTCATCATTACATTACATTACAATCATTTGGCAGACGCTTTTATCCAAAGCGACGTAGGCCTACAATACGTGCATATTGAAGGTCATTGACGCGAATACAAAGCAAATCCGACAAAGCACAACTTTCTCACAGCGTAGGAGCTATCCCTAGTAATAAACATGAGTAGCCTAGTACACACAGTCAGCTATACATTCTGAACTATAAAATAACCAAAAACACAAGTTAAATAGAAAACAAGCAAAAACACAGGAAGCGAGTACTATAGAATGGCCCTATATAGGTATTTTAGTCGAGGTGGAGTCTGAAAAAGTGCGTTCTCATCAGCACGAAAGCAACTCGACTCAGCGTCGTGAACCAGGGCCGGATCTAGGGGGGGCCAGAGGGGGCCGTGCCCCCCAAATTTTTGCTGTGCCTCCCCCCAAAACTTTGACCATTGACTTAAAATAATCAATTGCTTTGATTGATCCCTAGAAAAAATCCAAGTTATTATTATTTTTTTTTAACCGATATTTTGCATTCTTTCTCAGTTCAGGAGACTTAGCCAATCATAATGTTCTATTCAAAATATCAAAAAACAACAACTTGGCAATGTATTTCTGATTGGTTGGTTTGGCAGTTTAAAACTGGGAGACGGACCGATCTGCTGTCACTCTCTACTAGTAATGGGCATTCCGGCTCTTTTCAGTGAGTCAGATCATTTGGCTCAGCTCACCAATAAGAGACTCTTTCGGCTCCCAAACGGCTCTTCATAAAGTAGCATTTCCGGTTTTTCAAAATCGGCCAAAATTAGCGATATTTTGACCTATGATTGGTGTTTGTGCACATCTGTGCACATTTTGGCCTAAAAATTATTCTCTGTGATTACAGTTCCACCAAGTCCACAAGCACTTTGAGTCTTGTCTTGTTTCATTTTAGTGGTTTAGTGTTTTTAAAAAAAAATTTTTTATTAACTACTTATTAAATAATTTTACTGTGTATAATTTTAAACTGTAAAGCACTTTGAGTACCTAGAAAAGCGCTATAGAAATTGAATGTATTATTATTATTATTATTATCTATCACTTAAATTGTTCAAAGGAATCTTACTCTACCTTCTAATTACCAAAACAACATTATTTTGCATTTTGTTTGTTATGAAAACTATTTAAATAAATGCAAAAACAGTAAGACGCTATTACACATGTGCATTGAAAGTAGGGCATTTTTAGAAAGGATACCAAACCCGGACTACTTCACTAGGACTAACCCGAGATAAGGAGGACTGGAGCACAGGGGCATTTTTACGTCTTGAAATAAATAGCACAATAAACACAGTGCGTAGTTGAACATTTCAAAACAAAAGAGACACTCATAAAATAGATCATAATATTGCGTCATAACAAAGAAAAATAAATAAATGCATAAAAAAATAAATGAGCAAAACTGCAGCATCAGAACAATTAAACTGACCAACAATTAAACTTGTTTTTAAATTATTATTAATGTTATTTTCTTATAGTGGTTTTATTCAATTTTGGCCTAAAAATTATTCTCTGTGATTACAGTTCCACCAAGACCACAAGCACTTGTCTTGTGTTCATTTACAAAACAAATCGGCTCTTCAGATATGCGAGCCGGCTCCCAACGTTCACCTAAAAGAGCCGGCTCAAAGAGCCGACTTGTTCGCGAACGACACACCACTACTCTCTACATTTGTCGGTGTTTGTCTGTCACTTGACGAGGTTAACGTTTGCCCACAGCAAAAATAAATAAAAATAATATAGGTCTAAAAGTTATTCTGTTTAAAAGTTTATAATTAAGCCTGTGTATTTTGAGTCTTGTCTTGTTTCATTTTAGTGGTTTAGTGTTATTACTGTCTGAGGGGCTTAGTGGTGGTGGTTTTACGCAACGTTAGCTAGCTAGCTACAGTACTAGTTTACGTTAGACTAGCTAACCTAGCTAGGTAACGTTAACTGTTAGCTAGCTAATTGTCACCGTTATAGCTAAAGCTAATGTGTTTTTCTTTCTTTTCTTATTCTCTGTGCTCCACGGTTCTTCTTTCCTTTTGGTGACAGTTACCCTACTTGCTTATACGGTATTAGCCTAAATCATTATGCATCGATTTTTGATTACTAAACCAAAGCACAGTAATGTTAACACAAATGCAGCTCTAGTTGTACATACCGGTAGTTCAGATTCTTCATGCTCATTATCGGATCCTGTGCCCGGTCCCAGTTCGGAAGAAAAGGCAGTCGGGGTTGCTTCCGTGGATCTCGGCCACGATTTAAATGATAACACACCATCTCAGCCAGTTCTAAAAGTATTTCCCAAACGGGAGTTTGGCAAAAAGGCTCGTTCTTTCAACCCAAGCTGGTATCAGTCACGATCATGGCTAGAATATTCAGTGAAACTAGATGCATGTTTCTGCTTCCCCTGTCGCAGGTTTTCAAGCACAAATGACAGAGATCTAGTTTTTACCAAGACGGGGTTTATTAACTGGAAAACGGCATTAGAAAAGGACAGGGGATTATACAGGCATGCATCTAGCCATAGCCATTTGAATGCTGCACGATCATGGACAGAACTGAACACGAGAGTGGAAACTGGTGACACTATATCATGTCTCTTGGGAAAAACACAGGTTGAGAAAAACCGATACTACATCAGAAGCATATGGGAAGTGGTGCAGTTTCTGGCTGTGAACGAACTTGCTTTTCGTGGAAGCACTGAAAGTCAGTCCGAAATAAACGATGACAGTGATATCTCTGCTGGGCTGTTCCTGAAATTGTTTGAGTACATTCTGGCTAAGGATTCCAAACTTGCTGAAATAGCAAAAAACATCCCTCAGAATGCAAAGTACACATCAAAAGGAATTGAAAATGAGATAATTAACACTCTAGCCAGTATGGTGTTGCATGAGGTGAAAAGAAAATATGATAATGCAGATAGGGTTCTGCATCAAATGTGATGGAACCAGAGACAGGTGCAATGTTGAGAATCTTTCACTTGTGATTCGGTTTGTCTGTAATTCGGTTCCTGAGGAGCATTTGATTGGTTTACTGGACTTGAGTGGGTTGGATGCAGAATATATAACAACAGAAATGCTCAAACACCTGTCCAGTGAAGGTTACAGTGCTGATAATATAATCAGCCAATGTTATGATGGCGCATCAGTCATGAGTGGGATCAGGGGTGGGGTTCAAGCATTGTTGCAACAGAAGCTGGGCAGGCTCATTCTTTATGTATATTGCTACAACCATCAGCTAGCAGGTGCATGCCATTCAGGAAGAGCCATGCGCCAAAACATTCTTTGAACTCTCCGGCTCACTACATTCCTTCGTTCGCCATCATTATGTAGCCCAGAACTATAATGCACCCTCTCTTAAAAGGTTACTTGAGATACGGTGGACCAGTCATTATGATGTAACAAAATGTCTGGTAGACAATGAGGATGCCATCTTGAACATTTTGTCAGCGATTTCTGAAGATAGTGTGGCAGCAATGGCTTTATGCACAGAGGCATCAGGGCTCCTAGTACTCAGGAAGCATCATTTTTTTGAAATTGGTAAATTCCTCATCAAAATTTTGGTGTCTTGAAGCCAGCAAATTCTATTCTGCAGGCTAAGGCTGTGGATCTTTGCAGTGCTGGGGAGGTTATCAGTGCCTCACTGCAAGCTTTATAAGATATCCGAGAAGATGATTCATGGGATAATTTTGAGATATTAGACAGCCCCACTGCTACAAAAAGAAGGAGAACAATGAGCAAACAGCTCATAGACAGTTTTGTTCTCTCCACCGTTGGTCACACTGAGTCCGATTCCTCCAACACTCCCAGCCAGTCTTTGAGAAGAGCCCTCCTAAACATCTTGGACAGAGCTATTGCAGAGATTGAGGACAGGTTTTCGAGGAGAAATATTGACCTGATGAGGGCAGTAAGCTGTCTTGTTCCCCAGTCTACGTCTTTTCTAGAGTTGGCCCTATTGAAACCGCTGCAACCATGTTGCTCAAGAAGTTCTCCACTGACGCGGACCTGTCAACAGTGTGTCGACATATACAGGGCTATAAGGAAGCCTTTCCAGAGCTGCATGCAGTGTATGCAACTGCACTGGTGATTGGAGTATCCTCAGCATCATGTGAGAGTTCTTTCTCCACTCTGACACGTGTCCTAACACCCTTCCGCCGCACAATGCTGCATGAGAGAAAAAGGAATTTGGTGATTCTGGCACATGAAAAATGAATAACCAAGAGTATTGATTTGGATGAGTTTGTTAGGGCTTTTATGAAAACAAACAGAAGACTCATGCTTTGAGGCAATTACTTTGTGTTTTGCAGTGGGAATAGCTAGGCCTTCTTTTTTCTTTTAACCATATTGTTAGAAATCTCCAACAGTTTTAAGATAAATCATAGCCTACAAATCTTTTTTTTTTTTTGACATTACCTTTGTTTGTAAAGTGCTTGCTATTATATTATATTGTTAGAAATCTCCAACAGTTTTAAGAGAAACCATAGCCTACAAATCTTTTTCTTTTTTTTGACATTACCTTTGTTTGTAATGTGCTTGCTGCTTTATTTCTTGAAAACAGTCCTGAGATTCGGTGTAGTGGTAGTTCAGCGTAATCACTGAATGGGTGATGTAGGCAACTGTAAGCTCCATGTTTGGGACAAAGACTTTTTTTTTTCTTGATTTAGCTAAAGAGCACACTCAGCTTTTATTTAAAGGGATAACCTTATTTCACTTTGGTACAACATAATTAATTTTGTGGAGCTTACCCCATTTTATTTGCATAAAGCAGCTGTCATTTGCCAGGGTGGTATACAATAGTTAGCTCTGCTGTTAGCCTTCTACTTTTGCATAACATGTAAGACTGTTGTTATACTTCAAATATTATGTCAGGCTATTATAGAAAAGTGAGTTAAATGATTTAATATTCCAACAATAGGAATGTCAGTGCCAAAAAACAGTATTGTCTGCCAAGTTTCCTTCTTTTTTTGTTGCAGAGCTGCAAACTGTGCTAACTTCATTTTTATCTGAATACAAACACGCATAATTAGGCCTCAAGAAATACAAATAGTGGCCTCTCTGAACACCCCTACACACATAACATAACATAACAAGGAAAGACGAGAACAGGCCATTCAGCCCAACAATGCTTGTCTATTCTTACCTCTAAACTGTACTAATAGTGTCTAACACTGAATCAAGCCGGGCCTTGAACACCCCCAGTGTTTCTGCCTCCGCCACATGTTCAGGCAAGCTATTCCACGTATTGACCACTCTCTGTGTGAAAAAATATTTCCTAGTGTCTGTGAGAAATGTATTCTTTGCCAGTTTCCATTTATGCCCCCTCGTTCTGCTAACCGAGCTCAACTTGAATAATTTCCTGTAGTTCACTTTGTTGATCCCTTTAATAAATTTAAACGCCTCAATCAAATCCCCCCTAAGTCTCCTTTTACTAAGCTTGAAAAGTCCTAGCATTTCAAGCCTTTCCTCATAAAACTTATCTTTTATACCCGGGATCAATCTGGTTGCCCTTCTTTGGACCTTTTCCAGCGCCTCTATATCTTTCTTGTAGTAAGGTCCCCAGAACTGCAGACAGTACTCTAAGTGTGGTCTGACAAGGGCATTGTATAGTGTGAGTATGATCTCCTTAGATATATACTCAATACTCCTGGCTATGTATCCCAGCATCCTGTTAGCTTTTTTTACCGCTACAGCACATTGACCAGACCCTGATAGGCTTTGATCGACTATTACTCCCAAGTCTTTTTCTGCATGTGCACATTCTAGTTTTGTACCCCGCATAAAGTAATCCTGCCCTATGTTTTTATTCCCCACATGTAGAACTTTACATATAGTTATATTGAATTTCATTTGCCAGGTTTCTGCCCACTTCTGGAATTTGTTTAAATATTCTTGGATTACCTTAGTAGCTTCCAGACAGTTGGCTAAACCTCCCAGTTTTGTATCATCCGCAAATGTACTTTCAATATCCGCATCTAGGTCATTTATGTAAATGAGGAAGAGCAGTGGACCCAGAACCGAACCCTGTGGAACTCCACTTCCCACTTTACCCTGCTCAGATAAGATCCCTCCTACTACTACCCTTTGTGTTCTATCCCGTAACCAGTTCCAAACCCACTCTGAAATGCTTTTGGAAGTCTAAGTATATAATATCATAGGCCTTGCTCCCATCTAGACACCCGTGCGTGTGGTTGCAAGGATACACACACACACACACACACACACACACACACACACACAAATATATGCAAACGAGGGGAAAAAGCCTGGGAACTGTATGGCACACACAGTGCCCTAAATAAAAAGGTGCCCCCCCTAAATTTCTGTCTGCCCCCCCAATCACAGCAGTCTAGAACCGGGGCTGCCAGGTCCTTTCGAGTTTTAATAGAGAGCAAATGCTGTAGCCTACACCATTAATAATCGGGTTTAGCCTACGTAGCGTCGGATCAATTGACAAAGGTATTCTGTTATATCTAATGATAGTCCGAGACGCCTACTTTTTATGACGAAATTATTAGGCTACATGTGGCTGCTTGCAACCGGATTGCAGCATAAAACAGAATTAATATGCGATTGTGTTCAGCAAATAGGCTACTTCTTATTTAAAGTGGTGGCATTTTTATTTTAGAACTCTTGACCAACAACAACAGTGAACAGATAAATACAATTTTGTATAATAGAATAAATAAAAAGCCTAATGGTTCAAATAAACATATTTTATGGTGTCCAAATAAATCTTGACCAAATCTACTATTTAAACGTAATCAAGGAAACAGGCTCCTGTAGCCTACAAACACACATGCACACACACACACACACACACATCAAGATCTGGCTTGTTTGTCGGATTTGGCTGGCTATCTCTCCTTACATGTAATATCTAACGTTACAGTCAATGACCGACAGCGATAGAGAGAAATAACATCCTGCTTATGTCAAAATTTGATTGATGTGCATATGGCATAATTTTATGAATATTCATGAGGTTATGAAAAAATATAATTATGCATAAAAAATATTGTTTTTTTTATTTTTTATTATTATTTATTTATTTATGTATTATTATTATTATTCGGGGTGTTGTGGGGGTTGTTTCAAGGGGGGCTGTATTGGCAACGTGATGATGTCATTTTATTGGGGTGGTTGTTGTAAACGTTGTTTTTTATGGTGTAATGGTGTATATATATATAAATATATATATAAATATATAAATGTATAGGTTAGTAGCAATAGTTTTAAGTTTTTTTAAAAAACAGTTTGTGTTAACAGAAACGTTTTAAAAGAATAAAAGAATTCAAGCAGGTTGTTAAAACGTGACAAATAGCGGTAGGCTATATCGAAAAAGCAAGTTAGTTGTCTGAAAGAAAGAAAGAAAGAAAGCATGCCATTTTTAAAAATGTTTGTTAGCGCCGAAGGAAAAAACTTAGACAAGTTTTGGAGATGTCCGACAATGGCTCCGTAGAGAGACTGTAGCCAAGGTCTTAGAATATTTTTTGAAGTCCGGGTTTGCGTAAAGTCGTAAAACTGTGTAAAATAGCCAAGCGGTATATCTAAAAAGCAAGTTAGTGTTCTAAAAGAAAGCCTAGGAGGACTCGAAAGAAAGACTAGAAAGAATCAAAAATAAAAGAATAGGCTATGTAACGTTTTACAGAATTAAAACGCGAAACCTAAAAATTACTTAGAATTTTTTCCGAAGCCCGTGGATAGCCTAGCTATAGCATATAGACAGCAGAGACGTTTCCAGCCTGACGGCAACAACACAAATGGAGCCATTAGCTTTCTGTATGGTATGAAATTGACGGATGTTTACACGGTCCAATGAGCTGGATAGTGCTGGAAAGCTTGTGACAAACCGGGGTTTGAGGGTTTGCAACAGCTGGGAAGGGGGGGTGCGGTGCTTGCGTGCGTGCGTGCTTGTGAGACGCTAGAGCAAACTTTGAGAGACACAAACAGGGTGGGGGTTTGGCGGGACCTCCAAGAACTTTTGAAAGAAAGAATGGAATGCATAGACTAGAAAATAATCCAAAAGGCCCCGAACCCCATTGAAAAGGCGTCCAAGACGCGTTTCAAACACAATATAAACGTCTATCTACCCTATAATGTTGTTCAATGGTCAGGATCATGAAACAAAACTTTCGGTATTTGCACAAGGTTATGTAATATGGCAATATTTAGCGCCAATATGACTGTTTAGTATCGAATGGCTTGTAAAAAGATGGGTTATTGAAATTAAACAGAGTTGGGCGATTATATAAAGCCTATATGGTTTAATCGTAGAGACTTTAAAAGGTGTATTAAATTTTTCGGAGAACTGCGCATGCGCAGATTTCACAGGAGGGGGTGCCGTCGGAGTGACTTGGAACAGCCGTTACATGGCGGGATGATTCAAAGATATTTTCAATGAAAACGTATAGATTAATACATATTGAAAATAAAACTTAACTAGTGAAACAAACAAACCGCTCAGTAGACTATTTTTAAGGGCGTATACAATTTTAGGCCTATTTAGGCCTATTACGTGCTATTTAGAGTTTTTAAAACAAAGTTAAAATATAGGCTATTTGCTAGACGTGCCTAGCTACTGTTTAGTATCGATGGGCTTGTAAAAAGATGGGGTTTACATTACATGGGGTAATTTTAAACAGGGTTGGGCGATTATATATAGCCTATATGATTTAAGCGTAGCGAGTTCAAAAGGTGTATTTAATTTTTGGAGAACTGCGCGGGCTACAATTCACGGGGGTGGGGTTGGGGGAGGTGTGGAGTTTTTTCAAGTTACGACCCCCCCCCCCCCCCCCGTTAAACTATAAAACAGGGTTTTACAACATGGTTTACAGTAGCTGAATGGGTCTGAGTCATTCATTCATTCAATCTTGAGATGCTCAGAAGAAGAAGAAGGAGGCAACCATTTGCAAGCGATGTCTGTAGAATTTTCAACACAAGGTATGTGTTACTATTTTAATTATGGCAAAAGTATGGAACTTACAAGTTGTTAATTAAACATGTTGAATGTTCTATTTCTTAATTTAACGGTTGTTAATGTAAATGTATTACAGACTTGGATGAAATATTGAATAGCGACGGGGAATCTTTCGAACACGTGGCAGGGTTCCAGGAATTTATTGAAGCGTTACCAGATCAAGAGGCCTTTGACATTAACGTGTAGGGAACATGCCTCTATATTCCTACATGTGGAGTATTACTCATGCAAGGTGTTTACATATACATTTAGCAGTAATGGTGATAGACAATTAAAACATGTTCGTCTTACCAGTCTTCACCTGGGCACCATAAATGTAGAGAATATCCTTGACGGGGCACCATAAATGTAAGGAATATGCCTCTATATATATATATATACACTACTCACAAAAAGTTAGGGATATTTGGCTTTCGGGTGAAATTTATGGAAAATGTAAGTTCACGCTACAGTGATATTATACGTATCATGAAAGTAGGGCATTTAAGTAGAAGCATGCAATGGTGATTTCCTCATCTCAAACAATTTATTGAAACAAAAGCCAACAACAGTGGTGGGTATACCACAACAAAAATGTCAATGTCTCAATAACTTGTCATGTGCCCTTGAGCATCAATTACAGCTTGACAACGACGTCTCATGCTGTTCACAAGTCGACTTATTGTCTGCTGAGGCATGGCATCCCACTCTTCTTGAAGGGCGGCCCTCAGGTCATTGAGGTTCTGGGGTACAGAGTTACGAGCCTCTACACGGTGAGTCAGCTGATCTCATAGGTTTTCTATGGGATTCAGGTCTGGAGAAAGTGCAGGCCACTCCATTTGAGGTACCCCAGTCTCCAGCAGCCTTTCCCTAATGATGCGACCTCGATGAGCTGGAGCATTGTCGTCCATGAAGATGAAATTAGGCCTGTGTTGTTCATGCAGGGGCACAATGACTGGATTAATGATGTTATTCAGGTAGTATGGGCTTGTCACTGTACCATTCACAAAGTGTAGGGCAGTTCTGTATTGACTAGACACACCTGCCCACACTGTAACACCGCCACCACCAAAGGGTCGTCTGGTGACAACAGTGGCTGATGCATAGCGCTCTCCTTGACGTCTCCAACATCGTTGGCGGCCATCATTTCTGCTCAACGTGAATCGACTTTCATCAGAGAACAGCACTGAGGCCCACTGGTCCCTCGTCCAGCGTAAATGCTCCCTGGCCCATGCAAGACGATGACGCCTGTGCCTGGTGGTGTGGTCAGGTACCCTTGCAGGTCGTCTAGCACGCAGACCACGCTGATGTAAACGGTTTCGAATGGTCTGACGTGACACTTGGGTGCCTCTCACCTCCCTTAAATGTGCCTGGAGTTGAGTGGCATTCATCATCCGGTTCCGCAGGGCACTGTTCACAATGAAGCGGTCATCAGTGTGGGATGTGGCCAAAGGACGTCCACTTCTATGCCTTTCTGTGACTCTTCCAGTCTCTCTGTATCTCTGTTGCAACCTGCTGATGACACTCTGTGACACTCTAAGCTCAGTGGCCACTTCCCTCTGAGAACATCCTGTTTGAAGCCTCGCAATGGCGAGGTACTGTTGCTCAATTGTTAGGTGTCGTCTTGGTCTCATGATGTCAAAATGTGAACAGCATGATGAAGAGGACTGTTTAAATACCAATTCTAATTGAACCAGGAAATGTATTGGTCGATTCATGGATCAAACACCTGTTGTGAATTTTGCCGTTCAGCTCCTTGTTAGAGAACAGCAAGTTGTGCAAAAAGTACTGAAACATTGAATAGTTGGACATGTGCATTCAAAAGTTTAGAGAAGGTCAAATTAATTTCACCTGTAAAGGTTATAGTGCATTTTAGGTTCATCCTGAAATTTCACCCGAAAGCCGAATATCCCTAACTTTTTGTGAGTAGTGTATATATAAACTCTTACATGGGATGCCAGAAATATAGGCAATAACTAAGGAATAATGAGGTTTACCTTTATTAGTCTTAAGTTAGGTTAAAATTAAATCAGTCTCATTTGATTATTATGGATTATAATTACTACTACTTCAATTTACCATCAAAGCACTAATAACTAATAATTCATAAGCGTTGAAGGTATTACGTTCTAATGATTAGGTTTGACTCAGTTCTCGTGTTCATACGACATCAAAACAGACACCAGGTTTAACAAAAATAGATTTATTAAACAAGGAAAAAAACATGAATATTACGTTCTACTAAATGGACATATTGTGTGGTGTGCGTATTGTAGCATTTGTGTGTGTATGCACATATATGTGTGTATGTGTCGGTGTGTAGGCCTATGCCATGTGTGCGTTCAGGGAACAAAGGAATCACGTGGAGCAAGCTACTGTGTCGCAGCACGATGGTGATTATTGATCTCAAATCTGACGTTACTATAAATAAGTTCACGCACTTCGGTCAGGAAATAACGTATTTATCATCTACAGTAAGCTAAAATGAGATCATATCACACGAATGTTAGTACGTGTTAGGATAGAGGGACAAACCAGTGAGGCCTGCTCGGGTTAGTTAGTTGCACCACATTAGCAATGAAAGGTAGGCCAGCCGGCTAGCTTGCTAACCAGCGCAACACGTTTATACAGCTCCTATCGTACAAAATCGACATGCAATCAAATTACCGATAAACAGTTCAGACTAAAATCCTAAACTATGCCTGGGATGTTTGATCAGTCTTACTGAAGTCCGCGGTAAGTTGATTATAGCTGGCTTGTCCGTGATGTGGATGGTAAGGGCGTCTCCTGGTAAGGATGCGGGTCGTCTGGTCGTCTTTGTCCGTGGCTGGAACACACCTCGGTCGGAGTTGCGTTTATTCAGTTCTATGGTTAGATGCCGTAGGCAAGCTAACCCGTTTGCGTCGCTCTCCGCGGCCTTTGATGCTGTTGCCGTTGCATTGCTGGTGCAATGGAGATCCACCTTAGAAATTGCAGTGCTGCCTCTTGTGCAGTTGTGTGCAGCACGACCGCGGAAGAGAAGAAAAAAAAGTGAATAGGGGCAGAGAGACTGGAATTCTTCAGTCTTCTCTGCTTTATGGTTTTATGACCCTTACTCGTATTTCCGAGCTACAGGATTGGCTACGGAAATCACGCTGGGGTCCATTTTGAACATGTGGCTTGTGTTACCTGTGGAATGAATGGAAATGTAGTCCATTGTCCCTACAAACGTTAGACAGAGTAAGATGTTTTTACAATTTTTTTAATGTACTTTAAAGATTCTTTTTATATATACAATTGGTGAATGTTTCATTGTTACACGTGGCCTACGCAATGTGTATAGGCCCAGGGCTTAGCTTCAGCAGACGCTCTTCGCTACAGTTATATTCAATGTATGAAACTTTTAAATACTTTGTTCAACATCTGTTTATGTGTTTTATTTTTCAGATTTTTGGTGAATGTTTAATTGTTTTTAGATACTGGGTACACGAGGCCTACGCAACTTGTATACGTATGTCCAGGTTTTAGCTTCAAAGGTGATCTTCGCTACAGTTATATTCAGAGTATGAAACTTTTAAGTACTTTGTTCAACATCTGTTTATGAATATTGAACATTGCTATGTGTTTTATTTTTCTGATTTTATTTTATTTTTATTGTTAAAAAGGCCCTGAAAACCCTCTAGAGACGGTTACAGAAGCCTCTTTCACACATGCAATACGGAACATTACCGGAAAAGTTGATCCAGCAATATTCCGGCGTGTTCCGTATTAACCCCTTTCACACATGCAGCCTTATCCGTAAATTTTCCGGAACACTGCCAGATAGGGGTCATGTGTGAATAAGAGCCGAAGTCGAAATTCCGGAATATCCGCGCAGGCAATTTGCCGGCAAAAGATCTAGTGAGGTTTCCGTAATTGGTAGCGTTCATACAACCAACGCTCTACCCTATGTTGCTAGGATACGTTTGTTTACTTACTACTGAAAAATGGCGGGTGATGAAGTGCCAGAGTGTGCAGTTGTACTACAGTTACTCTTGTTTATTTATGCATTTTCGAGGCAAACGCTGGCAATAATACATCTGTTCCAATCACGAAACACCATTCGTAAACAAAAACCTAACGAAAAAATCAGGATAAGTCGGGAACAACTCCCCTTTAGCTTGGCTCAAAGCCGGAGACGTCGCCTGTGGCGGCTGGAGGCTGTACAAGTCTTTCATGTGGCTCGGGGCTCGGCGAAACGAATGTGGGTACGGGAGCGACCCCATGGCAAAGTCTTCTGGTCTAGTGTCATGAATAATTTTGACGACGGGCAGTGGGTTTGTGATGGCTTCACTCACGTCGCCGTGTTTACGTCAGAATGTTGTGCGTGATTGATCCGGTAATGTTCTGGCTTTGTTCACACATCACATCGATACGGAACTTTTACGGAAATCTCACTAGGTCTTTTGCCGGCAAATTGCCGGGGCGGATATTCCGGTATTTCGACTTCGGCTCTTATTCACACATGACCCCTATCTGGCAATGTTCCGGAAAATTACGGATAAGGCTGCATGTGTGAAAGGGGGTTAGAGATGGTTACAGAGACATCACCTTGCAGGCCTAAAGGACAGAAGAGAAAAAGTGGTGAGATTTAAGTTTTCTCCTAAACAAAATGTTTGTGTGTTTGTGTGTGTGTGTGTGTGTGTGTGTCCTCACGTGGATTTGTGTGTGTGTGTGTGTGTGTGTGTGTTTAAAATAAATGTTTGCTTATTTACGGATAAGGCTGCATGTGTGAAAGGGGTTAGAGATGGTTACAGAGACATCACCTTGCAGGCCTAAAGGACAGAAGAGAAAAAGTGGTGAGATTTAAGTTTTCTCCTAAACAAAATGTTTGTGTGTTTGTGTGTGTGTGTGTGTGTGTGTGTGTGTGTGTGCTCACGTGGATTTGTGTGTGTGTGTGTGTGTGTGTGTGTGTTTAAAATAAATGTTTGCTTATTTAAGTCTTTTTTTTATTTTTTATTTTGTAATTTGATTTTTAATTTTTAATTTTTAATTTTAGAATTTAGAATTTAGAATTTTTTAATTTTTAATTTGAATTTTTTAATTTGAATTTTTTTCCTTACAGACGGTGAAATAACGGATGACGAATTATTGAGTGTGGTGATCGACCAGGATATTTTAAATACATCTAACGAAAGCCGGCCTTACAAACGCGTGAGCCCAGGACCATGGACATCGTCAGAACAGAAACAAACAGTCCCAAAGACAGCAACAGCAGCCGTCCAAACAGAGGAGAACAGGACACCTCCTGCGACTGCCTCGGTTTGTCAAAACGAAGAAAGTCTCCGATTAAGTATTTTGAATAAGTTTATGAACATTGTTGATAAAATATTAAAGTAAAAATGGCTCCTAAAAGACCTTGTACGTGTTCGTGTTCAGGGTGCCAGAGTAAAAGACCTGCCACAGAAAATGCTGAAAACCATGACACTAACCAATTAGATTTACCACATGAAAATGTTAACCCGCACCTCTTAGCTCTTGTTGATGATGTTAATCAAGCCTCTATTAACACGCATGAACCAAGTAATGAGGCTGTAGAGCATGATGTTTTTGCAGGTTTATTAAGAGCGCTGGACTCTGAACTCGCTTGTCGCATTGAAACAGATATGAACCCAAACACCGCAGAAAATAACACACATGGTCTTACAGAACTAGAGATGTCCCAAAGCACTGTCGATAATAAACTGCATGGACTTCCAGAAGTCAACCAAAATGGTGGTGTGATTAATAACACAGACATTCAGGTGATACGTAGGCCAGCATTCAACAGTACAGAAATTCGGCTCTGTTTTAACTTTGCATCTTTGTACGATGTTGATAACTATGCAGAGTTTTATGTGTACATCTTAAACACTTTAGAACATCTACTGGCTAAAGTTTGTGAGCTGTCAAACCCCAGCGATGCTGTACAGTTAGAATTAAGGGGTGATTCTCTGTCTCAGGGTGTAACTACAGCTAAACAACCTAGTCTCACAGCCGATTCGTATCTATTCTACGAAATTCCAGTCCCGAAAATTCGTACTTATTTTACGAATCAGCGATTACACACCACGTGACTTTACGATTTTCTCCGATGAATTACGAGACAAAACGGAGATCCACCATTTTTATTTCACGGTCAAATAAAGCGAATGGGTAAGCTGCCAGTATTGTACTTATAGTTTATACTTATAGTTATAGTACATTCATAGAATACCTTTCTTATTTTGTAATTGCATTTTAATGCAATATGATGTATAATTCTCGAGCTTCTTCGTCTCCGCTTTATCTGTGTGGGTTGCTATTTATAGGCTAGTCTTGTAGGCTATTGCTTGTATTATACTAGCTGACGTTAGCTAGGTCTGTTCAGATCAGTACATACTGCATAGGCTGCAATATGATTATTAATGGATTTAGCTTGTGAACTAGCCATCAGAGATTGTCGTTTTCGGTTCTTTTGAGACGTATAACATGAGAAAACCGAGCATATCTGTAATGGAAACAACCGCGTCTCCCCGTTAACTTCTGTAATGAACTGCGATTCCCATGATTCTGTGCGCTGTCTGTGTGTATTGCCCATAGAACTATATAGTTCTATGGTATTGCCCATAGACTGCAGAGACGTGACGGGCTGACCACTGAATTGGCTTCATGCCCCAATGAGCAGCTCCCATAGGAATCCATGGAACTGGTAAGCGGAAGCTGCCTCCAGTTCTTTTTTTATCTCGATGGTTTAACTTCATTCATAAAACCAACAAAAAAAGTCTGCCAGTCTGCAAATAACAGGATTCCTAAATGCTATATGCAAATCCCATATGCAAAGGTCTATAAAAATCTTTTAAAAATCACATATGCCATATACAAAACTTAAATAAAATAAATATGTAGTAGAGAGCTAGCATATACATTTCTTGCTAAAATTAAATAGTTCCCTAATACATGGTACTCCTTATAAAAAAAACATTGAGAGATTGTATAGAAATATATAATATCATAGGCTACTAATCAACATGCTTTTTTATAAAAACTTTGCAAGTATGATCATATATGATTTTTACAGACCTTTTGCATATGGGATATTTGCAGACTGGCAGACTTTTTTTTGTTGTTGTTAGTTTAAGCCAACACAATCTCTCAAGCATGGTACACAGCAGATATAGAATGTACAAAATATGCACTGTTGTTATTTATTATAATAATAATAATAATAATGCAATTTTATTTAAAGCTTTTTTTTTTTTACAGCAAAATCCTATTACACAGTTAAAGTAAAATATATAAAAACAATGGATAAATAAAACAAAAGACTCATTAAAATGAACATGAAAAAAATTCTCAAATCCAGAAGCTTGAGAAGCAATGCAATAATAATGGTATATAATGTAAGGAAGACTTAAAATTCAGTAATTAGACTATCAGTTTCCTTTTCAATTTAGAATTAAACAAATTTTGTAGGCTGATAACCACAATGATAATTTTCCATGCCAAATAAGCGTTCATGCGCGGCTCTCAAGCCTACAATACTTTGGCATAACCAGCAGGTAATGTGCGTATGTCAAGTGAAGACCTGACGTGGAGCTACGACCATTTCCACGGTCAAATGGAGTCACGTTGAAATTTTATAAATCACTACTTTGTCGTGATTTTTTACGTACGCCACACGTAAGATCAAATTTGATCAAAAGTACTTTTTATAAATGAGGCCCCTGGTCTTGGCCCTTCTGCCCTTCTGACCATCTTCTGGCGTAGACTCAAGAGTCGCCTGTTTAGATTGCATCTTTGCTTCCTGAATTAATTGTTAGCATGCAAGTCTTGCTTTTTGTAATAGCATTTTACGGGCATGTTAACAGTGATTTATACATCAACACTTGCCATGTTACTGACATTTTGGTTAATGTATTATTTAGACTTGTACTGTTTTTTTTTCAGTATACCATTGTTTTTTTATTGGACATTTCTCTTATATAGCACTATTTCTCATTCCCTCCTCTATCTAACAGGTCAAGGAGAGGATATCAGCCTGCCTGGCTGACATTTCTATGTGGATGGCTACTCATCACCTGAAGCTCAACCTTCACAATACGGAACTGCGCTTCATACCTCACAGGACCTCCCCACTGCAAGCCCTCTCCATCACCGTCGACGGTACTATGGTGGTTGCCTCCCGCTCTGCAAGGAACCTGGGGATGGTCCTGGATGACCAGCTGGACGTCATGGAGCACATCAGGGCAACAGCACGGTCCTGCAGGTTCCTCCTGTACAACATCAGGAGGATTCGACCATACCTGACCACCTATTCGACCCAGCTTCTCGTCCAGACCTTGGTTATCTCACGCCTGGATTACTCCTCCCAAAGTTTTCACACATCACCCCCCTGCTGAGGTCAGTCTACTGGCTGCCGGTCGCCGCCAGGATCAGGTTCAAAGTTCTGACCCTGGCCTACGCTGCAGCCAAAAGGACAAGCCCTTCCTACCTGCAAGACATAATACAACACTTAAACTCCAGCTCGACCACTTCGCTCTGCTCGTCCGGACTGCGGAGCTTCTCCACCCTAGCTCCCCAGTGGTGGAACGAACTCTTCACTCCTCTACGTTTTGATCAAACACTGCCTGCACACCTCTTCAGAAATTCACCTTGACTGTTTTTCGCTTGTTTCCTGTTCCTTAATTCTTTGTTGATTTTATAGTTTATAATGTCTTGTTGTCTTAGCCATAGCTTACTGTGTACTATACTCAATGTTCATGACTATGGATAGCTGCTATGTTATGATAAGAAATTAGCTCTATCTGAACTGATGTCATTGACCTTCGGTATGCACTTATTGTGCGTCGCTTTGGATAAAAGCATCTGCCAAATGAATGTAATGTAAATAAAGTTTATTATTATTATTATTATTATTTTATGCAAACTTATGCACTTTTTGCCTTGTAAGTCGCTCTGTATAAGCGCATCTGCCAAATGAATAAATGTCTGTATTGATCCACTTCTGTAATGTGATGGACCCTTTCTAGATTAAATAAGCTAAATGTCCAGCTAATAAAAGCTTGAAGACACTGAAGTTCAATACGAGTGAATTAATACAAAATTTATTTGACAGTGCATTGTGTACACTATATATTGATGTATTGTAAATTATCTCTTCTCTTTCAAAACCTGATGGCCAATATACAGCATATAGTAGTAATAATGTTTATCATTTTAGTCATATAAAAGTTAGAAATTGTATATACCACAACATCTGATATTGATTACAATGAAAACACCAATTTAAAATGGGTAGAAAATTATTTTTATATAATTACCAATAAAATCCCAGATCATAGGATAGACTACATTAAAAATTTTCTTTTTTAAATATATATATTTTTTACATACAGCTGACACCCTTGTCATTTTTATGTATTTATGTATTCATTTTTATGTATTTGGAAAGCATTATAAATGTCTAGAAGTAGCTAAGATAATTATCTAAGTATTAAAAGTTGGGTTCATGTGAGTAGCGTGATCCCATTCGCAATAAACGGAGGGCATCTTCGTGTGTGTTTACGGTTGTATCAAGCGGAACTACATTTCGGCGCCATTTTATTGCTTTGCGCTAAGGAAAGTATTACTGGGAATTGTAGTTTTTTGTGTGCAAATATATTCCCTGTATACGTAATTATCTAGGAATTGCTAATGTATTATCTACCTAGCAAGCCAGTTATGCTAGCTATGTTCAACCAGATCTAGGTACCTAGCTAGCTACGCCTGTTTTAGCTGCTGGTAGACAGGATATACATTTTCAATATTAATAGCTTAATATTAATATTAATAGTCAAAAGTAGATGGCAGTCCTATATTGTCTTTTTTACTGAAATGTTCTTATGACTGATGTTTTCTGACTCAGCTTGATCCTAAGAATCACCTCAGAAAGTGTTTTTAAGTGGCGCCCCCTGTTGAAAGCATATACTGCACTTTTTTTTTGTAGCTAGAGATCTGGTTCTGATATTATTTGTAGTATGTCTAGAGGTGGTCTAGATTCCGACATTTCAGCATGATACATCATTCAGTGTACAAATGGCGAATGCCCAAAATGTTCAAAAATCACATTTTCAAGGGGGCGCTACAGAGTCTGTGTTCATGCTAGGGGTCAAATTTTTGGTGTACATGCTAGAGGCCTTGATGAGACTCAGTTAGCAAAATTTCATGCTTCTACGATTTTGGGAAGCTGAGTGCAGTGTTCAGCAGTAACCCAAAATGACCTATGAACATTCTAACAGCCTTCAGAGACCTATTTTTCATCATTAGTCAAATTAATTAGGACAAGTTTAATTTATGCTTACATGCAAATATATATGTCACAGGGGGTGCTGAGTTGTCCTTGTATACTAAATTTGGGATGCTTGGCTGCCTTTGTGCTTCAGGTAGGAGGTGTCAAAGTTTTTAAAAAATTGAGATTTGTAGGTGGTGCTATAGAGCGTCTATGTGTGCTAGGGGTCTGTTCTTTTGCTTATGCAATGGAGTCCATGGATATATTCATAGTTCCGAATTTCAAGCCTCTAGATTTTAAGGAACCCATAACCCTAATCCTACTGTTGTGACCTTTGACCCTTCCATAGCTCTTGTATTTAATTTCATAGTTTCCAATTTGGGTATATTTATATTCTAATTAATCCATGTCAGGGTGGTCAACATGCCAGAAAATTGCAGTATCTAGCGTAGCTAGCATAACTGGCTTGCTAGCTAGATAATACATTAGCAATTCCTAGATAATTACGTATATAGGGAATACATTTGCACAGAAAACTACAATTCCCAGCAATACTTTCCTTAGCGCGAAGCAATAAAATGGCGCCGAAATGTAATTCCGCTTGATACAACCGTAAACACACACGAAGATGCCCTCCGTTTATTGCGAATGGGATCACGCTACTCACATGAAACCAACTTTTAATACTTAGATAATTATCTTAGATACTTCTAGACATTTATAATGCTTTCCAAATCCAGCAGGTTGATAATTAATAAGCAGACAGTAGTGAACAGCATGTAGTAGCCGAGTGTGAAAGCTTTGTAGTAATGAAAGCATTCCCTTTAAATACATAAAAATGACAAGGGTGTCAGCTGTATGTAAAAAATATATATATTTAAAAAAAAATGTTTTTAATGTAGTCTATCCCATGATCTGAGATTTTATTCGTAATTATATACAAATAATTTTCTACCCATTTTAAATTGGTGTTTTCATTGTAATCAATATCAGATGTTGTGGTATATACAATTTCTAACCTTTATATGACTAAAATGATAAACATTATTACTATATGCTGTATATTGGCCATCAGGTTTTGAAAGAGAAGAGATCATTTACAATACATCAATATATAGCGTACACAATGCACTGTAAAATAATTTTTTTATTAATTCACTCAGAGACGTATTGAACTTCAGCGTCTTCAAGCTTTTATTAGCTGGACATTTATCTTATTTAATCTAGAAAGGGTCCATCACATTACAGAAGTGTATCAATACAGACATTTATTCATTTGGCAGATGCGCTTATACAGAGCGACTCACAAGGCAAAAAGTGCATAAGTTTGCATAAAATAATAATAATAATAATAATAATAAACTTTATTTATAATTACATTCATTTGGCAGATGCTTTTATCCAAAGCGACGCACAATAAGTCCATACCGAAGGTCAATGACATCAGTTCAGATAGAGCTAATTTCTTATCATAACATAGCAGCTATCCATAGTATAATATCCACATTGAGTATAGTACACAGTAAGCTATGGCTAAGACAACAAGATAAACTATAAAATCAACAAAGAATTAAGGAACAGGAAACAAGCTAAAAACAGTCAAGGTGGAGTCTGAAGAGGTGTGCAGGCAGTGTTTGATCAGAACCTAGAGGAGTGAACAGTTCATTCCACCACTGGGGAGCTAGGATGAAGAAGCTCCACAGTCCGGACGAGCAGAGCGAAGTGGTCGAGCAGGAGTTTAGTGTTGTATTATGTCTTGCAGGTAGGAAGGGCTTGTCCTTTTGGCTGCAGTGTAGGCCAGGGTCAGAACTTTGAACTTGATCCTGGCGGCGACCGGCAGCCAGTGGACTGACCTCAGCAGGGGGGTGATGTGTGAAAACCTTGGGAGGAGTAATCCAGGTGTAAGATAACCATGGTCTGGACGAGAAGCTGGGTCGAGTAGGTGGTCAGGTATGGTCGAATCCTCCTGATGTTGTACAGGAGGAACCTGCAGGACTATGCTGTTGCCCTGATGTGCTCCATGACGTCCAGCTGGTCATCCAGGACCATCCCCAGGTTCCTTGCAGAGCGGGAGGCAGCCACCATAGTACCGTCGACGGTGATGGAGAAGGCTTGCAGTGGGGAGGTCCTGTGAGGTATGAAGCGCAGTTCCGTATTGTGAAGGTTGAGCTTCAGGTGATGAGTAGCCATCCACATAGAAATGTCAGCCAGGCAGGCTGATATCCTCTCCTTGACCTGTTAGATAGAGGGGGAATGAGAAATAGTGCTATATAAGAGAAATGTCCAATAAAAAAACAATGGTATACTGAAAAAAAAACAGTACAAGTCTAAATAATACATTAACCAAAATGTCAGTAACATGGCAAGTGTTGATGTATAAATCACTGTTAACATGCCCCTAAAATGCTATTACAAAAAGCAAGACTTGCATGCTAACAATTAATTCAGGAAGCAAAGATGCAATCTAAACAGGCGAGTCTTGAGTCTACGCCAGAAGATGGTCAGAAGGGCAGAAGGGCCAAGACCAGGGGCCTCATTTATAAAAAGTACTTTTGATCAAATTTGATCTTACGTGTGGCGTACGTAAAAAATCACGACAAAGTAGTGATTTATAAAATTTCAACGTGACTCCATTTGACCGTGGAAATGGTCGTAGCTCCACGTCAGGTCTTCACTTGACATATGCACATTACCTGCTGGTTATGCTGAAGTATTGTAGGCTTGAGAGCTGCCGCGCATGAACGCTTATTTGGCATGGAAAATTATCATTGTGGTTATCAGCCTACAAAATTTGTTTAATTCTAAATTGAAAAGGAAACTGATAGTCTAATTACTGAATTTTAAGTCTTCCTTACATTATATACCATTATTATTGCATTGCTTCTCAAGCTTCTGGATTTGAGAATTTTTTTCATGTTCATTTTAATAAGTATTTTGTTTTATTTATCCATTGTTTTTATATATTTTACTTTAACTGTGTAGTAGGATTTTGCTGTAAAAAAAAAAAGCTTTAAATAAAATTGCATTATTATTATTATTATTATTATTATTATAATAAATAACAACAGTGCGTATTTTGCACATTCTATATCTGCTGTGTACCATGCTTGAGAGATTGTGTTGGCTTAAACTAACAACAACAACAAAAAAGTCTGCCAGTCTGCAAATATCAGGATTCGTAAATGCTTACGAAAGTAATCCCATATGCAAAAGGTCTGTAAAAATCATATATGATCATACTTGCAAAGTTTTTATAAAAAAGCATGTTGATTAGTAGCCTATTATATTATATATTTCTATACAATTCTTATACAATCTCTCAATGTTTTCTTTATAAGGAGTACCATGTATTAGGGAACTATTTAATTTTAGCAAGAAATGTATATGCTAGCTCTCTACTACATATTTATTTTATTTAGGTTTTGTATATGGCATATGTGATTTTTAAAAGATTTTTATAGACCTTTTGCATATGGAATTTGCATATAGCATTTAGGAATCCTGTTATTTGCAGACTGGCAGACTTTTTTTGTTGGTTTTATGAATGAAGTTCAACCATCGAGATAAAAAAAGAACTGGAGGCAGCTTCCGCTTACCAGTTCCATGGATTCCTATGGGAGCTGCTCATTGGGGCATGAAGCCAATTCAGTGGTCAGCCCGTCACGTCTCTGCAGTCTATGGGCAATACCATAGAACTATATAGTTCTATGGGCAATACACACAGACAGTGCACAGAATCATGGGAATCGCAGTTCATTACAGAAGTTAACGGGGAGACGCGGTTGTTTCCATTACAGATATGCTTGGTTTTCTCATGTTATACGTCTCAAAAGAACCGAAAACGACACGCTCTGATAGCTAGTTCACAAGCTAAATCCATTAATAATCATATTGCAGCCTATGCAGTATGTACTGATCTGAACAGACCTAGCTAACTTCAGCTAGTATAATACAAGCAATAGCCTACAAGACTAGCCTATAAATAGCAACTCACACAGATAAAGCAGAGACGAAGAAGCTCGAGAATTATACATCATATTGCATTAAAATGCAATTACAAAATAAGAAAGGTATTCTATGAATGTATTATAACTATAAGTATAAACTATAAGTACAATACCGGCAGCTTACCCATTCGCTTTATTTGACCGTGAAATAAAAATGGTGGATCTCCGTTTTGTCTCGTAATTCATCAGAGAAATTCGTAAAGTCACGTGGTGTGTAATCGCTGATTTGTAAAATAAGTACGAACTTTCGGGACTGGAATTTTGTAGAATAGATACGAATGGGCTGTGAGACCAGGTTGAGCTAAACGGTGATGAAATAGATTTGGAGGTTTTTTTGAGTATGATTGAAAAGTTGGTTCAAAGCAATTTTGATATCCTGGCGGATGAAACTGATGCTTGTGACACACATTATTCAGAACCCTAATGGCGGTGGAGTCCCGCGAAAATTATCAACATGTCTCAAGAGCAAAATCATTCGCAAAAAGCTAAGACATTTAATAGTTAGCTACAACACCGGCAATAATCTCTGTTACGCAACATGTTTGACACATCTTTTAAATCCGTGTGAGGCTGAAACGTGTGAGGCTGAAAGAGCGGCTGAACATTTACAACGTTCCGTAGGCTTGGGTGTTCAGGATAAGGTTAGTTTTTAGGACATTTAAATGTTTGAGAGGTTTTTAAACATCAAGATAGTTGTATGGGCACACAGTTCAAATAACGGCGTCTTAAACAAGTTTCAAACGAGCAACACACCACACTCAAAAACCTTTTTTTTGTACCTTGATGGCGGACACTATTACGGTATCGAATCATTGACAGGTTTCTTAGGTAATCAATATGTTTGTACATTTTGTTACACGACGTACACCTCGAAACATAGCCACTCCTGCTTACATTATTGTAGCGTCCGATTTTGCGCAGAATGTTTTACACATCGTTCAACAACAACGATAAGGTGTAAGGATTGTAAGCGAATCTGTCAGTCTAGGTTTTGCTATAACGAGCATAAAGTTTTGAAACAGCAGGAGTCTAGCGGTAAAATGCTCAGTTCGTGTGATACGTCGTATCACACGAACTGTGCGTGAACATATGTCGTAAGTAGCAACACATCTAAAACACAGAAATGTTGTCTAAAGCTCTGCAAAGCCTGTAAGGCTGTATTGACCCCTGAAGTCGAGCATGTGTGTTACATACGTCCTGTGAAAACTGAACACCCCAACGTACGTTATGTTTTTTATGATTTTGAGTGTCGGCAGGACCATGGCGAACACATTGCGAATTTCATATGGATTTTAATGGCGAGCATTGGACTGCAGAGGGTGATGATTGCGTACAGGCTTTTTTTTAAAAGTATCGAACCCCAAAGTACAAGGGCTATACATTCATTGCACATAATTCAAAGGGTTACGATGGTTACCTGCTGATGCAGTATTTGGTTAAGCAAGGTGTGACACCAAACATCATTGCGCAAGGCAGCAAGCTCATGTGCATTACAGATGAGGCTTTTGAACAGAGGTATATTGATTCACTCTGTTTCCTGACTATGAAGCTGAGTGCCATGCCTGGCGCTCTAGGTTTTGACAATGCAAAAAAAGGGCATTTTCCCCATTTCTGGAATAAAATTGAGAACCAGAATTACATCGGTCTGTACCCGCCTCCCTTGTACTATGGTTTTGATACAATGATGGAAAAGGAGAGGGAGGACTTTTTGTCCTGGTGTAATAATGTGTCTGGGGGTGTGTTTGACTTTCGAAAAGAAATGTCAGAGTACTGTCAGAATGACGTTGTTATTTTGCGGGAAGCTTGTTTGCGGTTTAGGACAGAGGTGCTTGGGAGCACAGGTTTAGACCCGTTCCAGTGCATTACAATAGCCGCGGTGTGCATGAAACAATACTGCACAAACTTTTTGACCAAAAACACCATCGCAGTCACATCGCCTGATAATTACGCGCAACAGCAGAAATCATTTTCCACAGCCGCCATTCAATGATTAGAATATGTGAGTCATCGGGAAAAGTTTTTCATTCAGCATGCCTTGAACCGGGGGGAGGTTAAGATGGGTAACTATTATCTAGATGGGTATTCAGAGGTGGATGGCGTTCGGACAGCTTTTGAATTTGCGGGGTGTTTTTTTCATGCTTGCCCTCAATGTTTTAATTTAAGCACAATTAACCCTCTCACAAAAACAGATTTTGGTTCAATATATCACAAATTTCAAGAGGAAATTGAAACTCTGCGTCGCGTATACCAGTGGTTCCCAAACTCGGTCCTCGGGGACCACTGTGTATGCTGGTTTTCGTTCCAACCACAATTGCAATCCCAAAATCCTAACAAGCTGTTCATTTTTTTTAATTAGGTGCTTTTCATGTTTAGAGGGATTATTTACCCTCTTAAGCCACATCATGTCAGAAATAGCTATGCATGCCATGAAGAATAAAAATTCCCATGTTCCTACTGTGCTTATTGGGCTGTTTTGCAAATAGGTAACATTTTTTAAAAACTGATCAAATTAAAGACTGGGGTGAATCAATTGGCTCCTAATTAGGTAGTTGAAAACGTGAGTTTTTAAGTTCCCTCATCAAGTTTTTCTTAAATGTATTAACACTGCAAGTTTGGCTCGTTATCATTTTCTTTGTCTTTTTTTCATTATTTATCAAATGGTTAGTTTTACTGGCCATATATCCACAATTTCACCAATTAGGAGCCTATTGATTCACCTCAGTCTTTAATTTTATTTAATAAAATAAAATAAATTTGGTCAGTTAAAAAATGTTTTGTTGTTTTTGCCCCTTTTTGTAATTATTTGCAATATAGCACAATGAGAATATTGTACTTGTATTATTCATGACATGCATAGCTATTGCTAACATAATGTGGCTTAAGAGCTTAATTTCACCAGTCTATACCCGTTCATGAACAAAACTAAAGTTTACCCAACAAATCACCCCATCATCATCTTCTGTGACTTTGTACCGATCAAAAACTATTTCGGTCTGGTCAAAGCCAAGGTATTGTAGGATATCTAATATTCCCCCCCTTCTCTCTATCTCTGTCTCTCTCTCTCATTCTCAACCCCCCATCAAAGATAAGCCAGTCTTTGTCATAAATGACCCCTACCCCCCCCCCTCCCCCACACCTTAACCCAATCAGGACAGGGATGGTCTTCCTGTGGAGGTATTTTATGAGTGTACCGCAGAAAAATAAGTTAGTCAATTGTGGAGTTTGTTTGGAGACGTCTTTCTTTTTGGTTCCTCGTGCGTTTCCTTTTGTTCCTGTTCAGCTGGAGGGTAAATAATTTGGCAATTTTTGGCTTATCTCTCTCTTTACTGGTATTTCCTAATTAATGTCTGGTTTAATGTCTTCCATTTTGTAAATTATAAGTAGTCAGCCTACATTCCTTCGTGAATGTATGATTCCCAGTCATTATTCTAATTGAATGTTTTCATTTAATAAAATTACTTAATCTCAAGACCTGATTTAGACTTTGTTTTGGCTTGTTGGTTGATCCACCAGGTTACTGTTCGACTTACCTATCAAAGAATTTGGCGATTTAATTGATGATTGTAATTCTTAATAATAATTATTAAATTAAATCACGTAAAGCTTATTTTGAATGTAGGTTAAGTGAGGGGTTCTAGCACGCAATATCGCTTGTGTTCAGTATTCAGAGTGCTGAACGTTTTAACAAGGGCATTGACTGTTAGAACCGCTGGATTCAGAAAATACACATTTTACCTAGTCCTCACTTACCCGACATAATTGGAGGTTCCACCGAGATAGGTTGTCCTATAGCATACTAAATTTTGCTATTGAGTAAACTGCGGTAAACTCTGAGACAAGTTCAAATCTTTTTCTAATCGACTGGTCTTAGATTTATTGATTTTATTTATTTATTTATTTTAATTTTTTAAAATATTATTATGGCATACCAGACAAAGAGAGAGATGCCTCATTTACCCTCCACTGCTAACCTACCAGCATTCCCTGGCCAGTCAAGGCTGGATCAGCAGTGGTATCTCATGTTATCAGAACGGCAATATTTGATAGCCCAGTGCCCAAAATTTGCAGAACAGCTCAAGGCAATGGACCAGCTGAAGGAGGAGGCCCTTTACAACCTGCGGACTGAGTATTTGGACTATCTGATTTCTCCAGATAGTGATGAAACCAAGCGCAAGATTGTCCAAGGGATAAGGTCGTACCTAGAGAAAAGACAACATTTTCTCTACCTCTGGCGGTCAAAGCAGGCATGGGAGGAGGTAAACCAGATGTGGAAACTGGCTTGGGAAAAGCACCACTCTAAGTCAGGAGTTACTGCCAAACCAGTTTCTTCTGTGGCAGTCCAGCATGCGCTGGAAGGTGCAGTGCATGGCGCCATTCCAGCCATAACCCAGGCACCACCCCCCACCGAGGACAATACAGCACTCTCCATTGACTCATCCCCACCCCCTTCAGGCTTGGACAATTCTGTGGATTTTGTCACCTCCACAGACAATGTAGCCGCCCCCCTGGTGAGCCCCCCTTCCCTGGAGGAATTTGGGGGAAACAGCTCTGTGTCTTGTATCACACCAGCCACCACAGAGGATGTGACCCCACAGGACGTGGAATCCGCTGCTGCAGTCCTCTCAGCTGAGCCAGGTGAGGAGACCGTCGAACCCCTGGAGGCAGAACCTGCTACTGCAGACACAGCAGCCCAGCCTGGTGAGGAGACTGTCAAACCCCTGGAGGCAGAACCTGCTACTGCAAACACAGCAGCCCAGCCTGGTGAGGAGACCATCAAACCCCTGGAGGCAGAACCTGCTACTGCAGACACAGCAGCCCAGCCTCGTGAGGAGACCGTCGAACCCCTGGAGGCAGAACCTGCTACTGCAGACACAGCAGCCCAGCCTGGTGAGGAGACCGTCGAACCCCTGGGGGCAGAACCTGCTACTGCAGACGCAGCAGCCCAGCCTGGTGAGGAGACCGTTGAACCGCAGGACGCGGAACCGGCTTCTACAGGCCCATCAGCCCTGCCAGGTGGAGAGGTCTACGCACCCCAACAGGTGGAGTCAGCCCCCACAGAAAAGTCCACCCAGGCCGAGGACCCCACCCCACCCCTTGTGGACTTTTCTTCCCCTCCTGCTGCTTCCCCTCCTGCTGAATCCGGGGAACCTCTGTCTGCTGCACAGACAGAAGGGGTGTGCTCTGTGGACTCTCCCACTTCCACAGTTCCTGTGATGGAGGAGATAGGGGGACTTCTGCGAAAGTCTCGCTCCCCTATCAGAGCTGTAAAGAGACCCCGGGAGAAACGGAGCAGGAAGCCAACCCCCGGCCGTTTTACGACTCCTCTGGCCCTCAAAGTCTCCGCCAGAGTGTTGTCTTGCAATCCAAAGCAAGATGAAAGCAGCCAATTTAGCACAACAGTTTCCCCCACCCTCGTCTCTCCACCCCCGAGCCACACCTGCAAACTTTGCACACACACGTCATCCAGGGAGAGTGTAAGAGCCCTTTTCCGACATCAGAAGTGTTCGGAGAGCAGTGATGGACTGCATGCCTACGAGCAACGATCAGCCCAGCTGCCCAGAGAGGGAACCAAAGCCAAAACTGGCATAGACCCCTGGACAGAGATGAGACGGGCATGGTTAAGGGGCATCCACGTGCGGAAGAAGCAAGATGACAGGATGCCTCCTGTCATCCCGGTTTGCTGAACGCTGTGGCCCTCCGCAGCCAAAGGACTGCCAGTAACCACACTGGGGTTCTAGGAGGTAAAACTGGCACTCTGCCTGCCCCTGCCCCCCCCCCCCCCTCACCACCCCCCCACATCCCTACCACCACCTTTTAACATAAGACAATGCCCATGTTTTTAAGTCCCTTTTCTAAAGTGTAGGTGCCCCCTCCAATGCTGTTCCTGGGCACTTGTGGACAAGTCTGCCCTATTCAGGTGATTATTTGGACTGGCAATCTTGTGGATAGTAAATCCTGTCCGTAAGGTTCCCCTGAATGGACTAAGTGCTTATAACATGCAGTGTTCTCCTCTTCACATGTTGCTGTGAGTGATAAGGCCTAAACCCTCAAGTCCCACAGTCTTCTCCTGCCACTCCCCGAAGGACCCCCAGAGGCACAAGTGCAACCGGACCCATACCCTGCCGCGGGAAGCTAGCCTAAGCGACTGCCGTCAGCAGTCCACCTAACTGGACCCGAGCTCAAGGAGCCAAAACGGATTCCGACAGGGAAAGAGGTGCTTCCCCACCCGTCAGTAGAGAGGTCTTGACCGCACTTTTCCGCCTGTGGATCGTCCAGCTGCCTGTCACAGGAGACAGAGCCCCCCGCACGCTGTGCAGAATTGGTAGCGACACTGTGGAATTAGGCGGCCTTTCACTCACACAGTTACAACATTAAGGGGAATAAGCACTGCATGTTATCCAAGGAAGTCCAGGGAGCCTCTTCCCTTGCCAGTCCAGATACCCTGACACTGGAGAAGGAATTGACTGAACCAAGGTGCCATGACAGCAGTGACAAAAAAAAAAAAAAAAAATGTCTGCACCACACCGGATCATCACAATGGGACTAGCAAACTGGACATGGACTAATTGTTTTAAAGATGGTTAATGAACCATTAGGACCGTTGTTTTCATGCAGCTATCATTGTACAATGATATTTATAATGTCCAAATGTGTGGTTGTTCTGATGATGGAACGATAGGCTCTTAGCAGCTGCATGCACCTATCGTTCCAAGAGAGGGAATGACGGGATGTTGCCTAATGTCTTGTGCTCTTTCTCTCTCCCTCTCTCTGTCTCTCTCTCTCGACCTCTCTCTCTCGGCCTCTCTCTCTCGGCCTCTCTCTTTTGTAAATTATAAGTAGTCAGCCTACATTCCTTCGTGAATGTATGATTCCCAGTCATTATTCTAATTGAATGTTTTCATTTAATAAAATTACTTAATCTCAAGACCTGATTTAGACTTTGTTTTGGCTTGTTGGTTGATCCACCAGGTTACTGTTCGACTTACCTATCAAAGAATTTGGCGATTTAATTGATGATTGTAATTCTTAATAATAATAATAAAATTAAATCACGTAAAGCTTATTTTGAATGTAGGTTAAGTGAGGGGTTCTAGCACGCAATATCGCTTGTGTTCAGTATTCAGAGTGCTGAACGTTTTAACAAGGGCATTGACTGTTAGAACCGCTGGATTCAGAAAATACACATTTTACCTAGTCCTCACTTACCCGACAGTATATACCCCAAGAAAACTAACAATACCTAGTGTTACCGTACAGAGTCTCTGGTAAATGAATGTTTCCACTTTGCCGGTCCTGCGCAGAATCTGAGCATCAAGGTGAGTGTGAACATTCTGATGAGTTGCGTTCTCTCACAGGTGTATGGTGTACCATTGAAATGATTACACACCATAGAAACCTAAGCATCATATATCTTGTTCAGAATCTTTTCTTCCAGGGTCGAAACAGCCGCACAATAAATCTTAATGCAAACTATATTGTTCTGTTCAAAAATCCAAGAGATAAAATGCAAGTTAATGTTTTGGCACGGCAAATGTACCCCAGACATTCAAAGTGTTTCCTTGAATGTTTCGATGATGCGACCAGAAAACCTTATGGCTACCTATTAGTGGACTTAAAAGTGCAGACGCCTGAGGAATACCGCATGAGAACTGATTTGTACGCTCCAGAGTGGCCGGTAGTTTATGTGCTAAAGAAAAAGTAATATGTCTGCGCGTATTAAACGGAACTGGACACTTCTAAAAGCCCTATTTGAAGGTAATGCACGGCAAAGACGTAGCATATTACAGTCTGCTTCTGGTGAACTTATAAACACAATTTGTGAACTAGCTCTCAATGTTTTACGTGGCAATATACCCCTAACAGATACACAACTGAAAAAAAACAAGAAAAGGTCAGAATTAAACTGTTGGTTAACAAAAGATCATCTATTCGAAAGAAGAGAAAAATTATTAATCAAAGGGGCGGATTCCTTCTGCCTCTGCTGAGTGTCGCAATACCGTTTCTCACCAGTTTGATAGCGGGTCGCAGCGGCATTTTAAAAAAAACATGGAGCATGCCCAAAAAATGTTTCTCGTGCCTCAAAGCCAGATGGACAAATTAAAGAATCTTACTTTTACCCCGGAGCCAATCCGACAAACTGTTGAAAATGATTTGGATCAAACCATACGTAACATCTTATCAAGGACTGATGTTGGTCCTCATGAGAAGGCAGAACTGTACACGATTGCTCTACAGCGTTTCATAGCGCTGGTCAAACAAGGTGAAGCTGAAATGCAACATTTAACCCTATCATTGCCTATTGAGGGCAGCGATAATGTCAGGACTGACACCGCCCGAGTTGAAGATTTTGTACAAAGCGTGCCACCTAGAAGCCGGAAAAATGCCACCTACGTATTGGATAAAATTTCGAAATCAGGAAATGTCGCAATGTGGAACGATAAAGGGGAGTTTGTGTTTAATGGCACAGCTGTAAGTGGTTCGCATATGTTGGATCTAATAAAGAACATAACAGCCCCTTACAAAATGTCTGACGATAGAAGGCCCAGGGGTTGGGGGGAATTTATAGAGGCTATGGCTATGCTTAATATGCCTCTTTCTGTCATACCTAATCAAAATGTGCGCAGCAAGATAAATCGACACAAAAAATACCAAATACCGCAGCATTTACACCTATGACGCCAGAACCAGGCCCTAAGGCTGTTTTTTCATCCCCCGTTTTAGACCATTCAGCGTGGATAGATTTCTGAAGTGTGAGGGGAAGTGTAAGGTTCGGAGAATCAAACGCGACCAATAAGGATTTCTAAAAGCGTATCTAGAGAAAGATACGCCACAAAACACAGAATAATCCGCACCAGGACTGGGATAACACAGGATAGGGAGCAAAACTTCCCTAGCACAAAGCAAAGCAAAACAAAACAACCTCCAAAAAATGAGGCGATCTCGATAAACAGCGAGAATAACTAACATAAGAACCTCACGCACTAAAATAATTAGGCGTAACAAGAGGTAATGAAACAAAACTAAACTAAAAACAAAAACGAGTGAAGGAAAGGAATAGAAAAGAAAACCTGTTAGCCAAAACTCTTGTGGAAAAAGAGCTGAACACAACTGGCAACAGG
Source organism: Synaphobranchus kaupii (assembly GCA_029718625.1). Classification (NCBI taxonomy): domain Eukaryota; kingdom Metazoa; phylum Chordata; class Actinopteri; order Anguilliformes; family Synaphobranchidae; genus Synaphobranchus; species Synaphobranchus kaupii. Next base: position 2,847,003 of record CM056378.1, read on the forward strand.
TAAAAAGAATAACTGATAAAGAAAGATTGGAAAGGAACGACAAAACCAATCTAATCCTCAATCTTTATAACCGGACTTGCTGCGTTTCCTATTAGTAAGAACCAGAAATGCAGCGACCGAAATTCCTATACCTTTACCAACTTCGTATGTCAACATAGCAAAGACAATCTCGAAGTGCGGAAATGCGGAAGTCCTGAGGTATTTATAGCCGGCAGGAAACGCGAAACAGGTGAAGGGAATAATTGTCGGGCAAGACGCGAAAACCGGAATGGAGGCGGAAAAAATCCGATAGTGTTTTAACGACGCCAAAAAGGAAATCAAAAACGTTGAAAAGCAAAGGCTGCAAATAATGACCATGACATGAAGCTGTTGAGTGTGTTTGCTTTAAATGATCAAAATGTCAAAATGTAAAGTTTAACATGTTTTTATTTTACAATAAAATACATAAAGTAACATTCAAACAAAACATGCCTGTGTTTTTTTTTCAACAGTGACAGGCCTTAAATATTTCACCACAGGCATACTACCACAGGCAGATACTTAGAGTTTTTAAAACAAAGTTAAAATATAGGCTATTTGCTAGACGTGCCTAGCTACTGTTTAGTATCGATGGGCTTGTAAAAAGATGGGGTTATTCATTTTAAACAGGGTTGGGCGATTATATATAGCCTATATGATTTAATCGTAGCGGGTTTTTGTATTTAATTTTCGGAGAACTGCGCATGCATAGGAAGCCGTTTGAATGACAGGTCCAGTTGTTAAACTGACCACAGGTTTCACGGATTGTATAAAGCTCCGACTTTTTGAACAGGTCTATAGCCGAAACAGACGTTGACACTATCGCCTGTAATCAACCTACAAAGAAGCATGCTACCTCGGAAAACTCAACACCGAAATCTCCAGAGCTTGTGGCTAACAAGTCAGTTTTACGGAGACCAAAAAACCTTTTGCTGCGATGTCAAGACTTCAAAAACGTTCACTTTACGAAGAATGGCCAGCGACAGCTTCAACATATCGCCATTGTGGGTATAATATTGACACGTCTGGCGAGGAACCAAAAATTACACTTTTCAACCTGTGTGAGGGGGAGGTGTACAGTGAAAATACAGAGTCTGTAGTATTTGTGCACAAGGACTGGCTTAAATTCAAACAATGCTACAAAAATGTTGTCAAGGTAGTTCAATTGTCTTTCATTTTGACAACCTGCACTTGTTGAATAAGGCTATTGAGCAAGCCGATAATGTGTTTGAGGATCATCGGATTTGGAGATCAATGGCCTATGTGAAAATAAACTTGTGTGCGAGGTTTAATGCAGTGGCTGAAGATGAGGACGAAAAGGAAAATGTGCCACCAACACCCTTTGTCTCTGATGACGAAGACTATACAACAAGTTTGTGTAAATAACTTGTCAAAACATATAATCAAAAAATTGTTTTAAAAGTTTTTAGATTGTGTGTGTGTGTGTGTTTAATATAAATCCAACATGGCAGAGGGGGATTCGGGTTGGGAGCAACAACACCCACATGGCAAAAGGCTACTCCGAATGAACGGCAGCACCTGGTGGTGGAGGAGGTGCGCCACCAGGAGGAAGCAGCCAGGTGTGCCAGAGCAGTCTCCCAAGCCCAGCAAGGTCACTGGAAGAGGTGGGATGGCATAGAGCAAAGGAAAATCACATGGAGCGAGCTGTGGAACATGGAAACTAATAGGCTAAGTTTCATCATCAGAGCCACATATGATGTTCTGCCCTCTCCAACAAACCTACATCTCTGGTTTGGAGAGGATTCAGCCTGTCTCCAGTGTGCAGCCCCGGGCAACCCTCAAACACATCCTGGTGGGTTGTAAGAACAGCCTAACTCAAGGAAGATACACATGGTGCCACAACCAAGTGCTGAGGTGCTTGGCCGCAGCCCTTGAGTACAAGAGAGTTACAATGAATGCCATCCCCCTAAATGCCCAGACCACCTTCCCACAGCTAACTTCCTTCATCCGGGAAGGGGAGAAACAGCGGATCAACCCCTCACCTCCAGTCTCATGCTCACTAAATGCAGCCAGGGATTGGGAAATGCGTGTCGACCTAAGCCAGAGACTAACCTCCCCATCTGAAATCGCAGTGACCAACCTGCGCCCAGATCTGGTTCTCTGGTCCAACTCCTGCCGGCGTGTCTTCATCGTTGAGCTGACGGTCCCTTGGGAGGATGCCATCGATGAGGCATACGAAAGGAAAAACGTGCGGTACGCTAACTTGGCAGCTGAGGCAGAGGAGTGGGGCTGGGATGTGAAGCTGCATCCAGTGGAGGTGGGCTGCAGGCTTTGTAGCCAGTTCCACCACAAGGCTCCTGAAGGAAGTAGGCATCAGAGGGCAGGCCCAGCGGAAGGCAATCAAAGAACTTGCCACTGTCGCCGAAAGGAGCAGTCACTGGCTGTGGCTGAAACGAAAGGAGACAGTGTGGGCTGCCAAATGACCACTTAGTCACCATGCGGCACACACCTAGGTCTGATCAGCCTGTGGTGGGCCTGCCTCGGCTGAGGGTGTCTTGTGATAAAAGGGCGAAACACCCAATGAGGCCGGGGTACACAACTGAAGATGTATCGCATTGGTGGAAACATCTCTAAGTGGTCATCGCCAAACTCAACCCCACCCAAGAGGTCATCTCCAAACCCACTCAAGGCAAGTGTTGTGCTGAATTGTTAGGGATTATAACACCTAGTCCTATTAAGCAATCTGTATACAGAATGTCTTTTTGATTGATTTTGTGAACTTTAAAATAAAAAAGCAGGTTACGATGGGCCATGCTGGGCCAAAACCGCCCGGGGTGTATAGACGAAATCGACGGGTGTCTTCTGAATGGTGCTATCGAAAAACTGCTGAGAAGCGAATGTCTCGGATGTGAAGTTGACCACCCCAGTCAACTGAGACACAGCTGCCTCTTTGAAACTGATTCTCACTATTTCAAATATCATTTTGACAAATTCCTTGCAAAAGTGAAGAAACCGTGGCTGAGCCATCTGCTGGTCAAGGCATTGAAAGTGTTCGGAGGGGAACCAGATCCTGTGAGAATCTTGAGATCTTTTGATACCCTTGTTTCAGAACTCCGTGAGGAGCCACACATTAGGGAAAAACTGCTGGAAATCTTACGTGCAGACCTTGACCCGGCCAGTAAGAAGGCTATTGCTGATGTCAGCATAGATTTCTGGGAGATTGACGGTGCAATGCATGAACACCTGTGGTGTGATCACTCTAAAGGCGATCGGACCCAGATAAACGACCATGTTTAAAACGTTTCAAGAACCTGCTAAATGTTAATATATGCATTTAAAAAAAACTTAAAACTATTGCTAACCTATACATTTATATATATATATGGTGGGACTTGATGCTTAGGGGAAAAAAGTAATGGTTATATACGTATATACCATTACTTTTTCACGATGTTGTTCTAATAAAAACAATATTTCCCCTAAGCATCAAGTCCCACCATAAAAAAACAACGTTTACAACAACCACCCCAATAAAATAACATCATCATGTTGCCAATACAGCCCCCCTTGAAACAACCCCCACAACACCCCGAATAATAATAATACATAAATAAAAAAAATAATAAAAAAATAATAAAAAAAATTTAAATGCATAATTATATTTTTTCATAACCTCATGAATATTCATAAAATTATGCCATATGCACATCAATCAAATTTTGACATAAGCAGGATGTTATTTCTCTATAGCGATAGTTTACTTCTGCTAGAATAACGGAGATGGGAAAGTCGTAGCCTAAATAAATGTAAACTGGATGCGATTGCAAACTAGCTTGAAAAGTAAGAGGGAGTGAACAGAAAACACTGAGCATAGGCTATTAGAATATGAGTATCAATCAGGTGATGTACGTCTAAATAAAATATCAAAGCTGGTTTACCAACTTCATTTGCTACCAAACTCTGCTGTCTGAAACAGCTTCAAATTCCAGCTCACGCTGCTGGGAGAAAAAGATGCAACAAACGAACGGTCGCCTACTGTATTAACCGGAAGTACCAAAAACTTGTGACTCCGACTCCGATCCGACACTTCAAACCGAACGGTACGGAACGAGCCGACTCAGAAAAAGGAGCCGAACTGCCCATCACTATTCGGAATTTCAGAAGATGCGACGTTGATTGATCGTTTGAGACAAAACCATTTGGAAGGGGGGGTTACTTTTTAAATTGATATGGTATATTTTTTCGTGGATACTACTATATACAGTGGGGCAAAAAAGTATTTAGTCAGTATTTAGAAGTTACCAATTGTGCAAGTTCTCCCACTTAAAAAGATGAGAGACGCCTGTAATTTTCATCATAGGTACACTTCAACTATGAGAGACAGAATGGGGGGAAAGAATCCAGGAAATCACATTGTAGGATTTTTAATGAATTAATTGGTAAATTCCTAGGTAAAATAAGTATTTGGTCACCTACAAACAAGCAAGATTTCTGGTTCTCACAGACCTGTAACTTCTTCTTTAAGAGGCTCCTCTGTCCTCCACTCGTTACCTGTATTAATGGCACCTGTTTGAACTTGTTATCAGTATAAAAGACACCTGTCCACAACCTCAAACAGTCACACTCCAAACTCCACTATGGCCAAGACCAAAGAGCTGTCAAAGGACACCAGAAACAAAATTGTAGACCTGCACCAGGCTGGGAAGACTGAATCTGCAATAGGTAAGCAGCTTGGTGTGAAGAAATCAACTGTGGGAGCAATTATTAGAAAATGGAAGGCATACAAGACCACTGATAATCTCCCTCGATCTGGGGCTCCACGCAAGATCTCACCCCGTGGGGCCAAAATGATCACAAGAACGGTGAACAAAAATCCCAGAACCACACGGGGGGACCTAGTGAATGACCTGCAGAGAGCTGGGACCAAAGTAACAAAGGCTACCATCAGTAACACACTACGCCGCCAGGGACTCAAATCCTGCAGTGCCAGACGTGTCCCCCTGCTTAAGCCAGTACATGTCCAGGCCCGTCTGAAGTTTGCTAGAGAGCATTTGGATGATCCAGAAGAGGATTGGGAGAATGTCATATGGTCAGATGAAACCAAAATAGAACTTTTTGGTAAAAACTCAACTCGTCGTGTTTGGAGGAGAAAGAATGCCGAGTTGCATCCAAAGAACACCATACCTACTGTGAAGCATGGGGGTGGAAACATCATGCTTTGGGGCTGTTTTTCTGCAAGGGGACCAGGACGACTGATCCGTGTAAAGGAAAGAATGAATGGGACCATGTATCGTGAGATTTTGAGTGAAAACCTCCTTCCATCAGCAAGGGCAATGAAGATGAAACGTGGCTGGGTCTTTCAGCATGACAATGATCCCAAACACACCGCCCGGGCAACGAAGGAGTGGCTTCGTAAGAAGCATTTCAAGGTCCTGGAGTGGCCTAGCCAGTCTCCAGATCTCAACCCCATAGAAAATCTGTGGAGGGAGTTGAAAGTCTGTGTTGCCCAGCGACAGCCCCAAAACATCACTGCTCTAGAGGAGATCTGCATGGAGGAATGGGCCAAAATACCAGCAACAGTGTGTGAAAAGCTTGTGAAGACTTACAGAAAACGTTTGACCTCTGTCATTGCCAACAAAGGGCATATAACAAAGTATTGAGATGAACTTTTGTTATTGACCAAATACTTATTTTCCACCATAATTTGCAAATATATTCTTTAAAAATCAGACAATGTGATTTTCAGGAATTTTTTTTCTCATTTTGTCTCTCATAGTTTAGGTATACCTATGATGAAAATTACAGGCCTCTCTCATCTTTTTAAGTGGGAGAACTTGCACAATTGGTAACTTCTAAATACTGACTAAATACTTTTTTGCCCCACTGTATTTCCCTCTTTATATTTGATAGAATTTCAATAACAAATAAAGAAAAATTTAAATACAAGTAACACCAGCCAAAAAGAGGGTACTTTTTGACTCTGAGGGCAAAAAGGTAGCTCCTTTTTGCCCTCAGAGTCAAAAAGTGCCATTTTTACATTAACTCCCTTGGGCCCTATCTGTGCACGTGCCTGCAATTGAAAGAAAAATATTTTTAAAAATTTGAAATACCTCTCCCTCAATTTAAAGAAATGACTGAAACAACAAGATTATCAATCATACTGGGGGAGGGACCCACAGCACCACTGGCTGCACAGTATGTAGCAGCATACCATAGCCTGAGAGACAGTGAACAGGCACCTCCACCACCACATTGTCCCTAAGACAGGGAGAATAGTCCTGAATAACCCTTAATAGTAATTTGCGTTTTTATTGTTGTTGCTATTGCTGTCTTATGTTAACAATTGCTTTGGCAACACTATGCTGAAGTGTGGTCATTTGAAAGCTCATTTGCCAATAAAGCTCATTTGAATTTGAATTTGAATTTGAGAGAACATTAACTCCTCTACATCTGAGGAGAGAGAGAGAACATTAACTCCTCTACATCTGAGGAGACAGAGAGAGAACATTAACTCCTCTACATCTGAGGAGAGAGAGAACATTAACTCCTCTACATCTGAGGAGAGAGACAGAGAACATTAACTCCTGTACATCTGAGGAGAGAGAACATTAGCTCCTCTACATCTGAGGAGAGAGAACATTAGCTCCTCTACATCTGAGGAGAGAGAGAACATTAACTCCTCTACATCTGAGGAGGGAGAACATTAACTCCTCTACATCTGAGGAGAGAGAAAGAAAGCATTAACTCCTCTACATCTGAGGAGAGAGACAGAGAACATTAACTCCTCTACATCTGAGGAGAGAGAACATTAACTCCACTACATCTGAGGAGAGAGAACATTAGCTCCTCTACATCTGAGGAGAGAGAGAGAACATTAACCCTATGGACTTTGGCCCCCTAGTGGTGGGACGAATGCGTCCCAATTTTTTATAGTGTTCATATTTCTCTCAAATTCTAAATTAAAACGTTAATAAAACACGGAACTTTCGAAAATTTGTTAAAAACAGTCACAGCCTGTGAACACAGTCGTTTATATGCTTATCAGCTCTCAGGTTACACTACAGGGCCATAAAGCAGCAGGGTGCTAATAGCCCAACCCACTGTTTACAACCTTCACCTCGCCGCAGTCACAGGCAATAAAATGCATATCGCAAAAACTCTTGGTACCGTTTCAACACGCTAAAAAATCAAGATCCGATTCAGGAACAATTGTATATTATTGAAAAGTTGTATAAATAAACATTAGGTGTTTTTTCCCGTGCTCACTTCAGTATGCATACAACCGATGTACTTCCGCTTTTGTATAAATATATTTTATTTTCTACAAAATCTCTTGATAAACATGTTTAACTCCTTCGCGATGGCCCTATTAAAAATTGTTCGAATTCGAACCATAGCGTCATTTGTCTCTCTGCTATTGGTTAACCGTGGATTCGCGGTTGTTTTCATTTGAAAATGTTTTGGATAGTCAGCCAATGATTGCACAGATATTCTTGGCTGTGTGACGTGGTTCATTTACGCTGCACTTTACGCTGCACTGTTGACGCGCAATACGTCTTTACAAGCCTTTCCAAAATGGCTTCGGCCAGTGGTAAACGCCGGTTTACTGCAGACGAAGTTGCTGAAATATGCACTATGCGCAACGATGATAATGACAGTGACTTTGATTCAGAACATGACGCTATGGTTCAAATTCGAACCATTTTTAATAGGGCCGTCGCGAAGGAGTTAATCAAACAAATTTGATACCTGGTTATGCAGTTATAACTGTTTTCTGAAGAATCCTTAACGTTTTTTGTAATCCATTTATCCACTGTCCAGCAAAATCTCCATTTCCACAGTGCGTACCCATCACATTTGCGTTTGTACTACGTTACTACCATTGCGTAAAAACATTACTAGACTGCTTCAGGGATGATCTAACGTGAAACACGTAGATTATCTTCTACGTGGTTTCCTGCCCTTTAAAACGAAGTAAAATATGAAATATTGGAGTGACTGGGAACGGCGCTGTATCCACGCGTAACGACAGCCCATAGGGCAATCGTGCTGTGCGCATCGGCCACATGACACTGTCATCAGGATAAGATCGAGTCTGTGGCCATTTTTACTGAGTTTATCCTGGAAGGGATGGACTGGGATTGCTTACAAGTACGTTTTTAGCCTATCCAGATTATATTTAGCCACGTGTAGCGCTTTTGTTAGCTGTATGTACGTCATAGGCTAGCTTTTCTCTTTACGCGTACGTGGTTTGCTGTATCGTGTAATTGTGCTGGTCATATGTCTTTGCTGCTTCAACGATTACGATTATTTTATACATTTATACGCGAACATGGCAAGCAACGGTGGAAAGAAGAGCGTTTATTTCACGGTTGCTCAGGTTTTGGAGGCGCTGCACTGCAGTGATCCCGGAGGTGAAGAAGTCTGTCCTCAGGCATAGCAATGACTCCGTGGCATGGACTCGTGCCTGGACATGTAAGTGTTTTTAAAAATATTTATCATCATCATCATAATCATCAACAGTATGGAGCGCTATTATCTAGAGTATTTTTAGTTTGGTGATAAATGGATTCTCACAGAAGTTTACTAGTTAGCTTCTATGTTGTCACAGGATGGAGAGGAGCTTCTGCTAAGGGGGTTTGTTTTGTAGTGTTCATTCACAGTTTTTTTTGTGTAGCAACCAACACAAGGGCTAGTTGTTGAATTCATGCATGAAACTACATCCATTCTCAGTACTGTATTTCACGGTTCAGTCAAGACATATTATAATAATGTAATTTAGTTTGTGCAAGCTGCAAACTAATTCATAAATCCTAGTTAGCTACGATTTCTAATTATGTTGGAGCTAATATCAGACTTTTTAAAATGTATATACTGTATATACGTGTATATATATTATATTTATATATATATATATGTGTGTGTGTATATATTACATATATAATATAATATATGTGTGTGTGTGTATATATATATATTTTTTTTTAATTATTTTTTTCACTTAATTGTAATACTTGCCATATGTCCTTTTGAGATAATTAGTGTTCTCATTTTTTAGTGATTCTACTTAGTAATGTACTTGAATCTGTCTTTCAGGAAGGACAGTGAAGACACCCCTCCCCCACCTGACACCTCTGTCGTAGGAGGTGGTAACAGACAGGTTTACCAAATAAAGCATAATTCATTACTTTTGCTGTAAAAAGTCATGTTGAAGGCTTGTTATAGATAAACCTGCTATTCTGATGGCTTATGGGGCTCTGGTAAATCAAATTTTGAAGTACAGTGCCATTTTAAATGTAAAGCAGATTGGTTGGATAACATTAGGGTAAGTAATCCTTTTCGAGAGGTATTTGGGCACTTTTGGGCATGCTTTGTAAGAGAATACCCTCATACACATAAACACAAAACATGTGTAGGTTAATTATCTTCACATTTTGTATTACAAAAACTGTTTTAAAAGAAAAATAAAGTTTTCTGATGATTGACATGCCTAGACAGAAAGATATGCACATGTTTTATATTTGGAGAGGTTTGGATACCTTTTGGGACACCTGGGCCCCGTTTTGGGAAAAATACCAATGGATAAGGAAAGCCTGTAGATATCTTTACCAAAGTGTACAACATATTAGTGCACTAGTATAAGCAATTCTGGCTTGCTCCAGTACTTTGAAGTTGAGATATTCAGTGATAAACTATAAAAACACAAGGCGTTTTGTACTTTTTTTTGTATTCTTATGTGTATTTTGAAATGTTGTATTCTTATGTGTATGGTACAAGCCTCTTCTTTGTCGGGTAAGTGAGGATTAGGTAAAATGTGTATTATCTGAATCCAGCGGTTCCAACAGTCAATGCCCTTGTTAAAACGTTCGGCACTCTGAATACTGAACACAAGCGATATTGCGTGCTAGAACCCCTCACTTAACCTACATTCAAAATAAGTTTTACGTGATTTAATTTAATAATTATTATTAAAAATGACAATCATCAATTAAATCGCCGAATTTGTTAATAGGTAAGTCGAACAGTAACCTGGTGGATCAACCAACAAGCCAAAACAAGGTCTAAATCAGGTCTTGAGATTAATTAATTTTATTAAATGAAAAACAGTCAATTAGAATAATGACTTGAAATCATACATTCACTAAGGAATGTAGGCTGACTACTTATAATTTACAAAAGGGAAGACATTAAACCAGACATTAATTAGAAGATACCAGTAAAGAGAGAGATAAGCCAAAAATTGCCAATATTATGTACCCTCCAGCTGAACAGGAACAAAAGGAAATGCACAAGGAACCAAAAAGGATGACTTCTTCCTCAAACAAACTCCAAAACTGACTAACTTCTTTTTCTGCGGTACACTCATAAAATACCTTGACAGGGTGGGGATCCATGCCCTGATTGGATTAAAGTGTGGAGGAGGGGGGGGGAGAGGGGTCATTTATGACAAAGACTGGCCTATCTTTGATGTCTGTGGGGGTAAATGAGCGAGAGAGAGACAGAGAGCGACAGAGACAGAGAGAAGGGGGGGGGGGGGGGGGGGGGCACTTTACCTATATATATCTAAATATTAGATATATCCTACATCTTTCATTCGAACTTTCAACCATGGATGTGCAGTGAATAGTTTTTTAGATATTGGCACTTAAGGCGAGACACGGCAGGCAGAAATTACGTTTTTGCATCCACTCATCAATTTTGAGATTTTTGGTTATTTTGCTTCTATAACATGTCTTCTTTAACATGATATCATAAAAATGTCCAGACTGCACAGAAATATGTTTATTTTACTGTATTTTGTCTACTTAGGTCCAGAAATTTTATCCTAACTTGATCGAATGTTAGCATTTTTGAGTGAGCTATAGTTCCGCGACGTTTGGTAAAACAATGTAGTGTTACCTATCGTTGGAAAGCTCATTTTCTGTAGCCGAACAGTAGCTGATCCAAATATGGTCATTTCCTTTGCAGTGACCACTATTTGTGTAAAGACGAAGGGTGCTTTAATACAAAATGCGAAATCCCATTGGCGGAAGGCCATTTCTGGCGTTCTGATTCGCTAAAACGCATCCCGTGATGTGTTCGGCAACTTCCGTGTTAGCTTAACGCGGCAAATAATGAAGTGGTGAAACAAAAGTTCGGCGAATGTAAAGTCGTGATCAAAATGGGCAAAACACCGAAAATCCGTGCAAAAGCGACACAAAAGAGACGTGAGCAATTACTTACTGCCAGAAGAAGCAAGGGAACTACATGTGATCGTAAAGATGACAACGAGCTTGTCAGTAGTGAGTCACCAGCTGTCTGTGCGTCAAAACGCAAAATTCAGGAGATGGGGAAAGGTGATCCGAAAATAGATGACAGGCCGGTCACACAACAGTGGCTTATAATTCACGTGTCGCGTTTAAATGAGCTGCTGGATGAATTGCTATGTCCAAATTGCATGGGGAACGGTCTACATATAAACATAGATCCCCAAAACCAAGGGTTTTGTAGCAGTCTGTTGCTGGAGTGTAGCGAATGCAAATCGCAAGAAAATGGATACAGAAAAAGCGTGTTTTCATCCTCACGTTTAGGGCTTGGATATGCTGCGCTAAGGAAAATTAGTAAAGTGTTAGGTATTCCATCACTTGAAGACATATCAGAGACACGACAGGAGAGTGACAGGTAAACAGGGTAGAGATAGAGAAGCCTATTAGAAAGTGTAAAACAATCTATTTATTTACTGTAGGCTATATTTGTATTGTATAGTAAACAGGGTAGAGATGGAGAAGCCCATTAGAAAGTGTAAAACAATATGTATTTACTATAGGCTATATTTGTACTGTATAGTAAAATGTAGAGATAGAGAAGCCTATTAGAAAGTGTAAAACAATCTATTTATTTACTGTAGGCTATATTTGTATTGTATAGTAAACAGGGTAGAGACAGAGAAGCCCATTAGAAAGTGTAAAACAATCTATGTATTTACTATAGGCTATATTTGTACTGTATAGTAAAATGTAGAGATAGAGAGGCCTATTAGAAAGTGTAAAACAATTATTTATTTACTGTAGGCTATAATGGTATTGTATAGTAAACAGGGTAGAGATAGAGAAGCCTATTAGAAATTTTAAAACAATCTATTTACTGTATTTGTACTGTATACGTCCCATAACACAGAATAATAAAGTGCAATTTCATGAATTCAGCATATTGTACTTCATTAATATTGCCACCAGTTTGTTTTATTGTTACAGTATACTTTTCCTTTTAGTGGCAGGGAGGGCAGACTGTAGGGTGGACTGTAGTCAAAAGATAAAATAATTATAATGAAACGTGCATCTTCATCCATTCTAAGAAGAGAAGACCTTCATCCACTTCTTGTCTTTTGTTTTATAGGTTCCATTGCCTTACTAGAACCAGAGTACTTTGTCACACAATCATTGCATGATTTCACAGCGTACAGTTTAACAGTGTGCACAGTTTGTCCGGTCATTCTGGCTAAGCTGCAAATATGATAACCCTAGCTGTAATCTCATTGGCTCTTACCTATGTATTTTGATTTAGATTTTTTAAAGTTTTTTAATAAATGGAGATAAAAAATTATCTTAATTGACAATTATGACGAAGACAATTATCACATTATGACAAAGACAAACAGGTGGCACAAAAGGGTTGCGCAGTAACTGGAAGGCCCTTTGACTATGCCTGTGCTTAGTTGTACTTATTAACAAGTATATCTAATCAAGTAAGTATATATACAGTTTAGATGTGTTCAGTAGTGTAATAGGGCATTGGGGGGATGTGATTTAATGGGTTATTGTTGCTATAAAGAGTGATTTCTAGTCAGCAAATATTAAACTTAACAATAGATATCTTTAACGACCATTTTCTCAAAATTAGTTTTTTTCAATACTCTGAACCAAAAATCTCAACTTCTAGATCACTTACATACACTAAACTTTCCATGTTCATTCTTAACTATATTCTGAAGATTATTACAGAAGGATTTGTTAATATATTGCCAATTGCCTGATTTATTACACATTTTGTTCTTAAAAACATGGCGAAAATGCATTTTTTATACCTGTATATCAGTGGCGGCTCCTGAGCTGAAAATTGGGGAGGCAGAAAACTTCCCTTTAAACTGATTATTGGTCTTAATCATTTTTCAATCAGTTTCCTTGATTAACAATAGGCTACATCAGCGTTTAATTCACCAATTACTCAATGCCATCAAATGTAGCCAGTTCTCCTCAATTAGGCTATTAGGCAAGTAATAAAATTATTTTAACTTGCATCGCAAAATTGTGCACATTTTAATCAACATTATAATTGTGGATACATGTGCTCTTCGTTCTCCGCACTCTTAATTCCGAAAATATCCATGGAAATTAAACGATCTTAAAGCTCAGCTTTTGTTAGATAATTTTTTTAATTATTTTTTTAAAATAATCTAACAAAAGATGAGGTTGTGCTAAACCTGCAATAAAAAAGAATCTAACAAAAGCTGAGCTTTCAGATCGTTTAATTTCCATGAATATTTTCGTAATTAAGAGTGCGGAGAACGAAGAGCACATGTATCCACAATTATAATGTTGATTAAAATGTGCACAATTTTGCGATGCAAGTTAAAATAATTTTATTACTTGCCTAATAGCCTCATTGAGAAGAACTGGCTACATTTGATGGCATTGAGTAATTGGTGAATTAAACGCTGATGTAGCCTATTGTTAATCAAGGAAACTGATTGAAAAATGATTAAGACCAATAATCAGTTTAAAGGGAAGTTTTCTGCCTCCCCAATTTTCAGCTCAGGAGCCGCCACTGCTGTATATAGCATTTTCTCATTCATAAAATGAAAAAAGCATGTATCCAAAATCTGTTCTGTAATTTCTTTAGTCTCTAATATGTTGTCAAAATGAAATAAAGATTTTAAGCCTGGCTTTATCCAATTTTTCTATTTTTGGTTTTTAAATATATGCAAATTAGCGCATATTTAATGAGGCCTTGCCTAATTTGCATATTTAAATGTAACTTTAAAAAGAACTTCCAATACAAAAAAGAATTGTAACAATGTAAGTAATCAACTGGTAAAGTTTCATGATTATATCTTGTAGTTAATTTTTTTCCCTATTCACCTGCAGTGTCTCGCCTTAATTGACACTAGTAAAAACTAGACGAAAATTGGGGCAAATGGGCCAAAGTAAATAGGGTTAACTCCTCTACATCTGAGGAGGGAGAGAGAGAACATTAACTCCTCTACATCTGAGGAGAGAGAGAACATTAACTCCTCTACATCTGAGGAGAGAGAACATTAACTCCTCTACATCTGATGAGAGAGAACATTAACTCCTCTACATCTGAGGAGAGAGAACATTAACCCCTCTACATCTGAGGAGAGAGAACATTAACTTCTCTACATCTGAGGAGAGAGAGAACATTAATTAATGTACATCTGAGGAGAGAGAGAACATTAATTCATCTACATCTGAGGAGAGAGAGAGAGAACATTAACTCCTCTACATCTGAGGAGAGAGAGAACATTAACTCATGTACATTTGAGGAGAGAGAACATTAGCTTCTTCACATCTGAGGAGAGAGATAGGGAACATTAACTCCTCTACATCTGAGTAGAGAGAGAGAGAGAGAGAACATTAACTCCTCTACATCTGAGGAGAGAGAGAGAGAGAGAGGAATCCTTACTCTCCCCCATTTGTATTTCTTGGGGAACTGTAGTGAAACACATCCACTAGCTATATTCCAGGGAAGTTAGCCAGGGTAGGCACACTAGGTACTGCCCACTAGCAAAAATATAATGACTTGCCAGTTGTGCAATCAATTTGCCTTGGTAAAACAACACTGAGAAAGAGTGTTTCTATGTGTCAATGAGTTTTTACATATCTCTCTCTCTGGGTGCATCCCAATATTCTTCATTTCCTCTATGTCTCCTACCCTGAAGTATGCAAAACTGCCTGTATGTTTCAAGTACAAGTAGTTGCATGTACAGTATACAATGTACCTGACATTGTGGTTGTGTAGAGACATTAACTAATACGTAACCATTAATACGTAACCAACAATAGTTCAGGACAAAGAGTGGTTTCTGGGACACAGAGAAGAGTAGGTGGTAGTGGAGGTATTTTTGGAGTATTGGGATCACACATGTCAACCCTCCCGTATTTTCCGGGTTTCTCCCATATTTTAACCCCATCTCCTGCTGTCCCCCCATTTGGTATTTTTTCCCTGGAATCTCCTGTATTTTGCTTTTATGTATATCTACACAATTGAATGTTGAATAATTAGAATTGGCTTGCTCAGGATGCTTCTGTAGTAATGCCCTGCTATACCCACTCCAGTGCAACAGGTGGCAGTATGCAGCACAGTACAGTAAGTAGCATACTTGTCTTCGTTCGAGTCTGAGAAGTCTCGAGAAGTCAGTTAGAGCAGAGTGCTTGCAACATTGTTACATTGTGCGAACCGTGAAGTTGTTGCCTGTACGGGACTTTGGCGAAATGTAACAAGCGAAACTCTTCAGGGTTAACCAGAAAACAGCTGTAGCTGAATATACTGGTAAGTACTTGGTTTCCTAAACATATTTATACGAGAAAGTTTGGAGATTCTTTTAAACTGAAAGTGCATCAGGTACTGTATATAGTACAGTAAGCAAGAGAAAACGGCGAATGCTTATTTATAGGCTACAACGTTATAAAAAAATATTATTGTTTCTATATCTGAACATGATTTTCTTTGCGTGCATAAATGGTACATTTTATGCATTTTTCAGTCTGTGGCTGTGGCAAGATGAGGGTCATAAGTGCTTTTGACTATTAATAGCACCCTCCTATTTTATTGCCCTACAGTGTAACTGGAGAAGCTGAGGTTTTTGCAAGCGACTACCCTTTTAAACAATTCCGTGTCAAAATTTACAGGGTTTTCTTAAAGCTGTAGTTTATCATTTCAGACAAACATGAATACTGTAATTGGGACGGATATGTCTCATCAAAAGTGATAGATAAAAAGTGGATAGAGTTAAATACATTAGGCTACTTATTTTATGCATATTATGCATATACTGTTTGTGACTATTCTGCAGTAAATGTATTTTGAACGTTTTACTTTCAACCAGGTATTTAACCACCTGATTGTAATCACCTCCTTAATTGAACTAGTTAACCCAATTCTCTTTGCTCTGAGATTGCAGGGCAAGCAGTAAAGTCACCTGGTGAGTAGATGTCCAGAACCGAGTGTGGGCACCCCTGTCGTAATGCAAGGATAGTGGTGGGGTTGGGGTGCTGAAAAATCTCCAATGTTTCCAATTAATTACTAAAGTTTCAGAATGAACCCAAAAGATGGTTTTTACTTTCTTAATAATATTAAGAAAGAAAAAAAGAAAGTCGCAGACTCTATATGCTCCAATTCCATTTATTAGTAGGCAACGTTTTGACAATAAATGGAATTGGAGCTTATAGAGTGAGTGTGCGACTTTCTTTTTTTCTTTCTAATATTATTTTACCGTTAGTCAGCACCTCACTAAGTTATCTGATGTGCATCCTCCCTCTCCACAATCGTATTTCATAATAATAACAAAGATGTTGAAGATATGCTGGCAAAGGTTAAAGCATTTATTAAATTAACTGCGTCATTGCTATTCATATGTATACAACTTATACCACAAAATGCTTCATAGATCTAGCAGATTGATGCATTTAACTTTAAAATTCACATAATTTTCTCCCGGTTTGGAGTTCACGAACACTGATCTCCCTTATTTTCAAAGCCCAATGTTGACAGGTATGATTGGGATGCACCCTCTATCTCTCTCAAATTTTAATTCAAATAAGCTTTATTGGCATGATGACACTTACATTGCACACTTACATTGCCAAAGCATATACTGACGTAACAGATAACAGATAATCAATAGCAAATTGAACTACAGTAAACACACAGCTAAAGAAAGAAATTCTAGACAAACACATGAAACTGATTATGTATCAATGGGTACGTTTACATGCACACTAATACTCCGATCTGAACCCGGTTATGGCAATACTCTGGTTACTGAAATGGTCATGTAAACACCTTTATCCGATAATGTAAGGTCATAATCCGTGTTTTCGAAACCCGATTAACACCACTGGTTTTTTGGCCAAACTTTCGATTTTTTGGAACATGTAAACACCTTTCTCCGGTTTCTTTCGGCTTTTCAAAACTAGGCATGTCAGGCAGAAGAGGCGGTGTAACGTCAAAATGATTCCACCCGTCAACATTTGCTATGCCTGGGGTTCCTTCAGCATCTCACTTCCAGAATTTTATTATTAAATTTGCATTTCACCGGTGAAAATATATTGTTCAGTGTTACGTGCTTGTGTTTGTACTAGCTAGTTTGTGGCTAGCACATTAAACAACTGAAATTTTCGGGAAATTCGCCAGATTTAGAGATCGGTAAAGCTAGCTAGTACAATAATATAAAACAACCATGTGGTAGGGGGGCGTGGTTTTAGGCGCTGTTGGCAAGAGAGAGAGTGAACTCGGGTGGTTTGTGGAACCGGCACAGCGGGCGGAATTCAGGCAATTGGTGACGTATGATTATTGTGGATTGAATCACTTAACCAATTGCCTTGATTGTTTGACAGTGAGCCTGGGAGGATAAAAAGGAGACTTCCACGAGGAAAAGGGGTTGTTGACCTGGAGAAGAGGGAGTAGATAGTGTGGCTGCGGGTGTGGCTATAAATTCTATGTGCTTTGAGGAAAAGCACACGGAAAAACCGGCTGAAAGAGCCAATTGTGGGGGGGGTGAAATAATAAAAACCCTCGAACTAACAAAGTTTACGACTCTCCTCTGGAGCGGTGGCACTCACCTTGCCACAAACCACTACTAGCAATTAGCTATAAATAAGTAGCTATAATTACGAGCTAGCTATAATAATAGCCTACTAACGTAAATTTTTGACGGGCGGATAATTTTTGTCCTTACAACGGGAAGCAGTTAGTAGCTACGTTTTCCACAGAGCCGATTATGGAGAGAATCATGTAAACGCGGCTTTTGGAGTAATCACATTTCTTATGTCCATGTGAACGCAATAAGTTAAATACTGGCGTAAGCTGATCGTTTCCAGTAATCGGATATTGCTGTGCATGTAAACGTACCCATTGTTACCCACTGTCCCTTATTGTGTGGCAATTGGCAATGTACTGTGCTGCCAAAGCCACACAGTCCCTCTTCTCACTCTCTGTGGTGTGTGTGTGTGTGTGTGTGGGGTGGGGGGGGGGGGGGTCTTTATATATCTGTAAGTGAGTGATTGTCTTTCAGTGCCTTACGGGTGGCAGAGATGGTGAGTATTTCAGTAGATGATCATGATTGTCATGTTGGTGATGCACAAGCGTGTTTGGTGTTTGTGGCAGGGTCTGATTGATGATGATGATGATGATGATTATGGTGATGCACAAGCGTGTTTGGTGTTTGTGGCAGGGTCTGATTGATGATGATGATGATGATGATTATGGTGATGCACAAGCGTGTTTGGTGTTTGTGGCAGGGTCTGATTGATGATGATGATGATGATGATGATTATGGTGATGCACAAGCGTGTTTGGTGTTTGTGGCAGGGTCTGATTGATGATGATGATTATGGCAATGCCAAGGAAAATAACAAAAAAGAAACTTCACACAGATGGAAAAACAAATGCAAGAGGAGAGAAGTATGAGTATTCAGAAATCTTGTTAGTTCTCCTTTCTTCGCACACTGAAATAATGATTTCCTTTCAAAGAGAAATTAAACTGAGAGACTTAGTGCACCTGGTTTGTAAAATAGTTCTTCTGAGGCAATAATAAAATACCCTTACAAGAGGACAAAGACCGACAGTAAATATGCTTCAGTTTATACAATATACTTAGGTTTGACTAGTAAATAAATGAAAGATGTTGTGGTTGTCCCAGAACTGTTTGTGAAGATAAAAAGTATCTCCCAGGTTTTTGCCATCTCTGGCCAAACATCTATCAACTCACAATATGGCACAAGTTGCACATAAAGGATGAAGAAAACAGAACAATAAAATGAAAGTTTCTTTCTTGTTTAAACTGCACTACACCTGCCTGTGTTACCTTGCTAAATCTGCCTGTGTTAGCTGTGGTTTATCTCCCTGTGTCAGCTGTGCTATACCTGCCTGTGTTAACTGTGCTATACCGGCCTGTGTCTGTGCAATACCTGCCTGTGATAGCTGCACTATACTTGCTGTACTATAACAGCCTGTGTTAGCTATGCTTTACCTGCTTGTGTTAGTTTTGCTTTACATGCCTGCGTTAGCTGTCCTATACCTGCCTGTGTTAGCTGTGCTATACCTGCCTGTGCAAGCTGTGCTATTCCTACCTGTGCTAGCTATGCTATACCTGTCTGTGTTAGCTGTGCTATATCTGCCTTGCAAGCTGTGCTATTCCTACCTGTGCTATACCTGTCTGTGTTAGCTGTGCTTTACCTGCCTGTGTTAACTGTGCTATACTTGCCTGTGTTATCTCCCCTATATCTGCCTGTGTTACCTGCGCTATAGCTGCATGTGTTAGCTGTGCTATAACTGTTTGTGTTACATGTGCTATACTTGCCTGTGTTATCTCCCCTATATCTGCCTGTGTTACCTGCGCTATAGCTGCCTGTGTTAGCTGTGCTATAACTGTTTGTGTTACATGTGCTATACCTGCCTGTGCTAGCTGTGCTATATGAGCCTGTTAGCTGTACTTTACTTATGCTATCTGTGCTATACCAGCCTTTATAAAACGGGTAATTCTGACCACGCATTATGATTGGTTGAGAGGCGTTCAAAGCTGTGCCTATATTCGCGATATAGTACCCCTATGATGCAATAATACACCTGTTTACCCTGGACGTTTAAATTAATATCACTCCGCACGTCCGCAGCAAAAACTTTCTGATGCTGTGCTGGAGGCTAGAGAAATCATGTCCGTGAGTGGACATAAAATCGAAAGCTACTGGAAACTAAATCCACTGGAAAGGAAATTAACGGAGGAGTGACATTCTCACTGGAGAGCCGGATTCGTCTTTTTTTATGCTAGTAACGATAGCAACCGTTTAGGCTTACAGCTGATTCATGAAACCGGTTAAAACGTAAGCTAAATCTGCAGATAAAAAAGTTTGTATTCGGCACGTTACAGCAACTTTAATATAGCAAACCATTTTTGTGGTTAGAGGTGCAGTATTTATTCAGTTTGGAAATATGAATTTAGTTGGAATTTAGCCAGCTAGGCTTAGTAATTAGCTAGCGTTCGAGCACCTATTCTCGACCGGGGGGGGGAGCGGTCACCAATCTCCGACCACCTCAGGCGCCAACGTATTTATTTCATATTTATTCGCGAGGACTGAACACTGTGACCAATTAAACGTATGTCCCGTAAAAATACACATAATAACCTGTCTAACTGACAGTTTTCAACTTAATAGATATATATTTAGTTATATTAATACGACCTATTTTACAACGCTAACTTTTATACTTCGAGCACGCTTCGAATTCCTTAATCGCGACGATTAAATGAAACAGTCCTAATATCGTTTTACAGTTTCAAACGTAGCTTTCCAACGGCTATTTAGCTCGAAACCATTTGGCTAACTGCAGTGAATATGTACGGATTGCTAGAAATGCTTATAAGGACCACCCTTTCCGATATTAACCTTAAATACACAAAGAAATGCGCCTCAGAAAATGAGTATCCTAGCGGACGGCACAGAAGCTGTTCAGACAGTGCACGACGGCTAGAATTGTGGACAGTGACATTCAGTTTTTGACTCGCTTATGAAAGTTTCTCGCTCATTAAATGAAATGGGCTATTTATTCATTTCATTATTGGATTTGAGATAATGCATAGATATTTACTTAGTTCCTTATCTTATATTTAAATTATTAGTGACATGCTGATGTTGGATTAACAAGACTAAAGTTAATGTTGTGATCATGAGTCTGCTTAAAAAAAAAGATGTGCCATGTGAAATCATTCGTGAAACACATATAAAATAGGCTACATATAATTAGGCAGCAACTTAATTTAATAGAATGAATGAATATGTACTTTAATGCTCAGATCTATTTAATGGATAATAATTAAGATATTAGTAGGCTTTAATTAGATTCACATTTTTATTCCTTGCAATCAATAATGTAGGAATCCTCAAGTTTGCATTTTTTGACAAATTGAGAAATAGTTACATTTAAAATGTTAAGTAAACTTAATTTCTACTTATAATTTAGCCATTCTCATAGAACACATAGATTACATAATAAGATTATTGGAATAATGGAGGGAAGAGTGCAGAAATTTATTTTTGAATATTTTTACAGATGAACAAGGGCAAAAAGAGATGTCTGTGGAGGGAGGAGGCAATGCTGAGGGCAATACAAGCATGCAAGTAGGGGATGACCATGTGGCAGGCAGTCAGGCTCAACAAAGTATAAAACAACATTAGCAACAAGAGGGAGAATCAGGTGTGCCAGGGAGAGGAACATTGCCCTTTACTTTAACATGCTGAAGGCCATGGTAGAGGAGAATGTGCTAATGGAGAAACCCAGACAAATCTACAACGGTGATGAGTCAGGGTTTCAGATGGGAATACTTCGCTGCAAGATGCTGGTCAGCAAGGGGTGGAAACATCCCTACCTTCAAGCACCCGCCACCAGGCACCACATCACAGTGCTGGCATGCCTGCCCTGAAAGCATTTGAGGAAGACATCCAACCAATGATAATCTACGGGAAGGGGTACCTGGGAGGTGACTACCCTGGGAGAGCTTTGGATAACACCTTGTTACATCTGGCTACATAGACACCACCCTTTTCCTGAAGTGGTTCCAGAGACACTTCTTCCTGTATGTGATGAAGGAGCGCCCCCTGCTCCTGGTGTTCGATGGCCACAACAGCCACATCGACAGGGAGACCACGGACCTGGCCAATTAGGGAAGGTGTCATGCTCCTCTGTCTTCCACCACATCTCTCCCATATATTTCAGCTGTTGGACAGGGGGTTCTTTGCACCACTCAAAGCAGAGTTTGCTGAAGAGTAAGACGCTTTGGACATCCACTTCTCCTGACAAGAATTTTTTCTCTCATCTCTGGGCCTGTCATCACCAGTCCATCCGCCAAATCTTTAGCCCCTAGCCACATGTGCTCTACGACTTCCCAAGTCCGGCATCCCTCCACTAGGCTGCCTGCCTCCATTGCCACCCTCCTGCTAGCAGCAAAAGGTAATAACAGTGTTTGATCTGTATCCTAAATGAGGCATAAGTTAGTAATATGCATCATAGCAAATGTATTTGCTTTGACATTTTAGTACTCATTCGTTTACCTTTCTGATTTTACTTTGTAGCACATATAACTGCAGCCCTTCATCCCTCCACAGCCCCTCTTCTCTCCACCACTCCATTGTTTATCTCATTGGTTTATTACACTGTTTATCCCACTGCCCTCTTATGTGCTATTATGTGCAATCAACAAAAGTAGAAAGCTTAGCTCAGTGAGTTCATGCATGCTTTCTTTGTTTTTTTTTCTTCAATAACAGATGCCAACTCATGTTTCGAAACAAATCTCTCTTCCTCAGGCAGCATTGATTATGCTGCCTGAGGAAGAGAGGCTCGTTTCTAAATGTGTCGCCAGTACATAACCAGAAGTGCAGATAGCCTTCCTTGCTCAATGGCAAGATATATACGTTTTGTACATTGAAGAGCCCTAAATAAATATTTTTTCAGCACCTAAGTGGTTTCACAACTTTTTTGTTGTCGTTTTTACGAATGAAGTACTGAAAAATTATATTTCCCTTCCTTTTCTCTATAGATGGCACATCATCATCAGACATTTGAGGGAAGGCCTCAGCCTATGCTCTGCATGTGGCGAGGTGGACCCTCCCAAAGAAGAAGACATGATGGTATTATGGGTTTCCTGTGAATCCCGCGAGCAGTGGTTCCACTCCTCATGTCTTGAAGTTGAGTGAGGAGGATGGCCAATTCTTATGTATTAACTGCCCTGAGTTTTAACTTCTTTAACATGATATACAGTTGTTTAATAACTTTTAGATTTCATATTTCTACATTTAAATACATTTTATATTTATTCATTTGTTTAAGTAAAATTTAAGTCAAACATTCACTTTTATGAAGTACAATTATTCTTTTCTATGTACTTTGGTGGAAGTATTATTTTTTTCATGTGACAAATGTACCAGCAAATAACTCCATTGTTATGATCATGCAATCACCATCACAATGACAAAATGTGATTTATAATAAAGGTATGCAATGGCTGAATTACTAAATGTTTTTTTCACATACCTTTTAATGTTTGTTCTGATAACTACATTTAATTAGGAGGGGGGGGCGGGGTGGTTTAGAAGAAATAACTGGCTGGATGTATTTCCAAATAGGATATTTGTCACACCTTTTTGCTGTCCAGTTAAGGAGTGTGCACAAGGCATGGTTTGTATTTAATGTCACAAAATATGCTCTTCAGAGGAATAAAGGGGAGCATAGCTGTGTAAGTATTGCTGGTATATTTTTGTAAACGGTCCCCTCTTCTGGTGAAATTTGCAATGCAGGACATAACACAATGTAGCCTTGGCAGGTTTTATGTCCTGAAATGAAACGTAGCCTACAGATTTTCCACGAACAAAAACAACACTGAAAAGCAATGTTTAAATGAAAATATAAAATATGATTTAATCTTTTTACATCTAGCCTACTTAAATAGGATATTTAGCTATTAAGTATAGCGATTTTATCTGTGTTTATTTGTAAGTTTAATCGCATTAAAACAAGAAGAAATACAAGTTTCAACTTAAAATGTGTCACTAAACCTCCAATCACGATGATAGGACGTGATTTTGTTTTAACTTTTATATTAATGGTAAACAAACGAATACACCTAAAGGACACGTTTTTTTAACAAAAGAACATTTTGAATTAATGCAATATATGTATTATGTGTCACCATTTTTTAAATAGGAGATATTTTTCTTGTTCTAAAAGGGAATGCTGCCGTTTTTGTAGAAAGGCGCTTCTACAACTTGATCTAAAATAACGTCCCATTGATGATCGTGCTATCTACCATGCTACCTGTTTACCATTACAATGCTGAAATGCAATTATTGAATTATGTTTCAATGTATTTTAACATGCATATTAATAGTTCATCCCATTCAATTAAGGTGTTTGAGAAGAAACAATAGGCCGCAGTGTTGTCATAAGGAATTTTTGTCATGTATATTGTAGTCAGCTTCCGGTGTTTCCACAAGGCACAGGTGAAGATGTTGTCTTACAAAATAAATTGGCGAGTACATGGGACCATTGACATATTTTTGAGAAGATAAAATACCATAGAGTTGAATGCATGCTTACTTTATGACTTATAGTGGCTCCACTTTCATAAAATTAGAGAGAAATAAAGACCGCGGCACTATTCGCAAGGGGCGGTCGAGAATAGGTCCCCCCCCCGGCTAATGCTACGGCGGGCGGGCGTCCTGCATATTTGCCATTAAAGAAAGAAAATAGCGGAAGTCCTGAAGAAAATAGCCTTCGGAGGATAACAAGGACATTTTTTTCTACAAAACTAGGTACAGGGTGTTACCGATATGTATCCCATTTTTACCTACGATTGCAAATATGTGTACGCTTTGCTGTTTTTTCCGCGAAAGCGGTCGACAATGGGTGCTCGAACGCTAGCTAGCTAGCTGTAAAACATAGCCTACCGACTGGTTGTGTGAAAGCAAGTTAACGTTACTTCACATCTGTATAGGCTATATGTAGATAACTGTTTTAGCTAACGTTATAACTATTACATTATATTATTATTGTGATTACTATGTTATTAGCACATAACGCTAGCTATTAGTTCGTTTGCTAGCTAGCATTCCATTCCTAGCTTTGTTTGTTTTTGTGTTGCATGGCAACAGCTACACTGGGGACTATTTTCTCTGCTGTTGAAATTAAATTAATAACGTTAATTAAAAATAGTTTTTTGTGTGTCTTGTCCTTATATATTATTTACAATATAGCTGGCAACCGTTTTATAAAAGCAATAAGGTAACTCGACGACGTACAATATCGTCAATATATTCACAGTTAAAGGTTAACAACACCCTTTAACTGTGACTATATTGACGATATAGTACTGCGTCTCGTACCTTATTGCTTAAATCTTAGCTGTGCTTTATCTGGTGTGCTAACCGTGCTATACCTTCTTGTGTTACCTGTGCTATATATGTCTGTGTTAGATGTGCTATACCTGCCAGTACTACCTGTGCTATACCCGTCTGTGTTAACTGTGCTTTACCTGCCTGTGTTAGCTGTGCTATTCCAGACTGTGTTAGCTGTGCTTGACTTGCCTGTGTTAGCTATACTATACCTGGCTGTGTTAGCTGTGCTATACCTGCTTGTGTTACCTGTGCTATACCTTCCTGTGTCAGCTGTGCTATACTGGCCTGTGGCTGTGCTGTACCTGTCTGTATTAGCAGCGCTATACCTGCCTGTGTCACCTGTGCTATGCCTGCCTGTGTCAGTTGTTCTATTCCTGCCTGTGCTAGCTGTGCTATACTTGTCTGTGTTAGCTGTGCTGTACCTGCCTGTATTAGCTGTGCTTTACCTGCCTGTCTTAACTGGGCTTTACCTGCCTGTGTTAACTGGGCTTTACCTGCCTGTGTTAGCCGTGCTATACCTGGCTGTGTTACCTGTGCGTTACCTGCCTGTATTAGCAGTGTCGTACCTGCCTGCACCAGGTGCTCCATGGTAGGGAACCTCTTGTAGACGGCGGTGCTGATGGAGCGGTAGATCAGCACACCAGAGAGGTTGACGTATCGCATCAGGGTCCTGCGGATCAGCCGTGCAGCCTCATCGGCTCCACGAACGTGCCCTCCCACCAGCGACCCCAGCCTGTCAGGCCAGGGCACACTCTCAAACTGCCCCCCACCAGCGAAGAAACCACCAGCGTCACATAGAAACCTGTTACACACACACTCAAGAGTCAAATACACAAACACACAGTTACATACAGAAACACACACACACACACACACACAAACACACACAGTAACATACACAAACACACACACACACACACACACACACACAGACACAGTCAAAAGCACACAAAAACACACCTACACACAGAGTCAAATACACACACACACACGCACACACACAAGCAGAGTAAAATACACAGACACACAGTAAAATACACGCATGCACACACACACACAGAGTCAAATACACAAAGAGTCAAACACAAAAGCAAAAAGAAAAAGATAAAAATAAAAACTTGCGGCTCGGAGTGAAGATAGAGCCACTGAACTGCAAAACGCAAAAACAAAAAAGATAACACAAAAACAAAAAGTGCAAATCAGTGAAATCACAAGCATGTAAGCAAGTAAAAAGGATGGCCTCAAGCCTCAAGGCCTGAAGTGCAAGTGCAGCACACAAACACAAAAGTAGGCAGATGCTTGGGACTGGATGCTTTGGAACAGCCAAGCAACATATGCATGTATCGATACAGCCAATCACAAAATTCGAGGGCATGGCAGTCAGTTTTCTGTTGGATCCTATCTATGTGTGTGTGTGCGTGTGTGAGAGTTGGTGAGGAAGTGTGTATATTCACCCAGGACAAAGGACACAGGGATGAGCTCAGCATAGCGGTCACAGTAAATGGCCAACTTCTCAAACAGCCGCTTCTGGTCTTCATTCAGTAGGTACCTGATGACAAGGGTCTAATTAAACACTCAGAACACTATGAGAAAGGTCCAATTAACCACTCAGCACACTATGAGAAGGGTCCAATTAACCACTCAGAACACTATGAGAAGGGTCCAATTAACCACTCAAAACACTATGAGAAGGGTCCAATTAACCACTCAGCACACTATGAGAAGGGTCCAATTAACTACTTAGAACATATGAGAAGGGTCCAATTAACCACTCAACCACTCAGTACACTAAGAGAAGGGTCCAATTAACCACTCATAACACTATGAGAAGAGTCCAATTAACCACTCAGAACACTATGAGAAGGGTCCAATTAACCAATCAGTACACTATGAGAAGGGTCCAATTAACTACTCAGAACATATGAGAAGGGTCCAATTAACCACTCAAAACACTATGAGAAGGGTCCAATTAACCACTCAGTACACTAAGAGAAGGGTCCAATTAACCACTCATAACACTATGAGAAGAGTCCAATTAACCACTCAGCACACTATGAGAAGGGTCCAATTAACCAATCAGTACACTATGAGAAGGGACCTATAAGCCACTAAACACACTATGAGAAGGGCCCTATCAACCACTCAACACACTATGAGAAGGGCCCTATCAGCCACTCAGCACATTATGGGAAGGGCCTTATAAGCCACTCAGAACACTATGAGAAGGGTCCTATCAGCCACTCAGAACACTATGAGAAGGACCCTATCAGCCACTCAGAACATGATGAGAAGGGCCCTATCAGCCACCCACCACACTAAGAGAAGGGCCTTATAAGCCACTCAGCACACTATGAGAAGGGTCTTATAAGCCACTCAGCACACTATGAGAAGCCACTTAGAACACTATGAAAAGGGCCCCATCAGCCACTCAGCACACTAATAAGA
>CM056378.1:2875089-2906587 GCA_029718625.1 Synaphobranchus kaupii
TCTCATAGTGTGTTGAGTGGCTTATAGGGCTCTTCTCATAGTGTGCTGAGTGGCTGATAGGGCCCTTCTCATAGTGTGCTGAGTGGCTGATAGTGCCCATCTCATAGTATTCTGAGTGGCTGATAGGGCGCTTCTCGTAGTGTTCTGAGTGGCTTACAAGGGCCTTCTCATATTGTTCTGACTGGCTGATAGGGCTCTTCTCATAGTGTTCTGAGTGGTTATAGGGCCCTTCTCATAGTGTGCTGAGTGGCTTATATAGAGCTTCTCATATTGTTCTGAGTGGCTGATAGGACCCTTCTCATAGTGTTCTGAGTGGCTGATAGGGCCCTTCTCATATTGTGCTGAGTGGCTGATAGGGCCCTTCTCATAGTGTGCTGAGTGGCTGATAGTGCCCATCTCATAGTATTCTGAGTGGCTGATAGGGCGCTTCTCATAGTGTTCTGAGTGGCTTACAAGGGCCTTCTCATATTGTTCTGAGTGGCTGATAGGGCTCTTCTCATAGTGTTCTGAGTGGTTATAGGGCCATTCTCATAGTGTCCTGAGTGGCTTATATGGAGCTTCTCATAGTGTTCTGAGTGGCTTATAGGACCCTTCTCATTGTGTTCTGAGTGGCTGATAGGGCCCTTCTCATATTGTGCTGAGTGGCTGATAGGGCTCTTCTCATAGTGTGCTGAATGGCTGATAGTGCCCATCTCATAGTATTCTGAGTGGCTGATAGGGCGCTTCTCTTAGTGTTCTGAGTGGCTGATAGCGCCCTTCTCATATTGTGCTGAGTGGCTGATAGGGCCCTTCTCATAGTGTGCTGAGTGGCTGATAGGGCTTTTCTCATAATGTTCTGAGTGGTTATAGGGCCCTTCTCATAGTGTGCAGAGTGGCTTATAGGGACCGTCTCATAGTATTCTGATTGGCTTATAGGACCCTTCTCATAGTGTGCTGATTGGCTTATAGGACCCTTCTCATAGTGTGCTGATTGGCTTATAGGGCCCTTCTCATAGCATTTTGAGTGGCTGATAGGGCTGTTCTTATACTGTTCTGAGTGTTTATAGGACCCTTCCATTACTGTTCTGAGTGGCCTATAGGGCCCTTCTCATAGTGTGTTGAGTGGCTTATAGGACTCTTCTCATAGTGTCCTGAGTGGCTGATAGGGCCCTTCTCATAGTGTGCTGAGTGGCTGATAGGGCTCTTCTCATCGTGTTCTGAGTGGCTGATAGTGCCCATCTCATTGTATTCTGAGTGGCTGATAGAGCTCTTCTTATAGTGTTCTGAGTGGTTATAGGGCCCTTCTCATAGTGTGCAGAGTGGCTTATAGGGCCCTTCTCATAGTGTGCTGAGTGGCTTATATGGAGCTTCTCATAGTGTTCTGAGTGGCTGATAGGGCACTTCTCATAGTGTTGTGAGTGGCTTATAAGGCCCTTCTCATATGTTCTGAGTGGCTAACAGGGCTCTTCTCATAGTGTGCAGAGTGGCTTATAGGGACCTTCTCATAGTATTCTGATTGGCTAACAGGGCTCTTCTCATAGTGTGCTGACTGGCTGATAGGTCCCTTCTCATAGTGTGCTGAGTGGGTGATAGGGCTCTTCTCATCGTGTTCTGAGTGGCTGATAGTGCCCATCTCATAGTATTCTGAGTGGCTGATAGGGCTCTTCTCATAGTGTTCTGAGTGGCTGATAGGGCCCCTTCTCATAGTGTGCTGAGTGGCTGATAGGGCTTTTCTCATACTGTTCTGAGTGGTTATAGGGCCCTTCTCATAGTGTTCAGAGTGGCTTATAGGGACCGTCTCATAGTATTCTGATTGGCTTATAGGACCCTTCTCATAGTGTGCTGATTGGCTTATAGGACGCTTCTCATAGTGTGCTGATTGGCTTATAGGGCCCTTCTCATAGCATTTTGAGTGGCTGATAGGGCTCTTCTTATACTGTTCTGAGTGGTTATAGGACCCTTCTCATACTGTTCTGAGTGGCCTATAGGGCCCTTCTCATAGTGTGTTGAGTGGCTTATAGGAGTCTTCTCATAGTGTGCTGAGTGGCTGATAGGGCCCTTCTCATAGTGTGCTGAGTGGCTGATAGGGTTCTTCTCATCGTGTTCTGAGTGGCTGATAGTGCCCATCTCATTGTATTCTGAGTGGCTGATAGGGCCCTTCTCATAGGGTTCTGAGTGGCTTATAAGGCCCTTCTCATAGTGTTCTGAATGGCTGATCGGGCTCTTCTCATACTGTTCTGAGTGGCTTATAGGGCCGTTCTCATAGTTTTCTGAGTGGCTGATAGGGCTCTTCTCATAGTGTTCTGAGTGGCTTATAGTGCCCTTTTCATAGTGTTCTGAGTGGCTCATAGGGCCCTTCTCATAGTGTTCTGAGTGGCTTATAGGGCCCTTCTTATTAGTTTGCTGAGTGGCTTATAGTACCCTTCTCATAGTGTGTTGAGTGGCTTATAGGGCTCTTCTCATAGTGTGCTGAGTGGCTGATAGGGCCCTTCTCATAGTGTGCTGAGTGGCTGATAGTGCCCATCTCATAGTATTCTGAGTGGCTGATAGGGCGCTTCTCGTAGTGTTCTGAGTGGCTTACAAGGGCCTTCTCATATTGTTCTGACTGGCTGATAGGGCTCTTCTCATAGTGTTCTGAGTGGTTATAGGGCCCTTCTCATAGTGTGCTGAGTGGCTTATATAGAGCTTCTCATATTGTTCTGAGTGGCTGATAGGACCCTTC
The DNA here is from genome assembly GCA_029718625.1 of Synaphobranchus kaupii. NCBI lineage: Eukaryota > Metazoa > Chordata > Actinopteri > Anguilliformes > Synaphobranchidae > Synaphobranchus > Synaphobranchus kaupii. The sequence continues at coordinate 2,877,791 of CM056378.1, forward strand.
TCATAGTGTTCTGAGTGGCTGATAGGGCTCTTCTCATACTGTTCTGAGTGGCTTATAGGGCCGTTCTCATAGTTTTCTGAGTGGCTGATAGGGCTCTTCTCATAGTGTTCTGAGTGGCTTATAGTGCCCTTTTCATAGTGTTCTGAGTGGCTCATAGGGCCCTTCTCATAGTGTTCTGAGTGGCTTATAGGGCCCTTCTTATTAGTTTGCTGAGTGGCTTATAGTGCCCTTTTCATAGTGTTCTGAGTGGCTCATAGGGCCCTTCTCATAGGGTTCTGAGTGGCTTATAAGGCCCTTCTCATAGTGTTCTGAATGGCTGATCGGGCTCTTCTCATACTGTTCTGAGTGGCTTATAGGGCCGTTCTCATAGTTTTCTGAGTGGCTGATAGGGCTCTTCTCATAGTGTTCTGAGTGGCTTATAGTGCCCTTTTCATAGTGTTCTGAGTGGCTCATAGGGCCCTTCTCATAGTGTTCTGAGTGGCTTATAGGGCCCTTCTTATTAGTTTGCTGAGTGGCTTATAGTACCCTTCTCATAGTGTGTTGAGTGGCTTATAGGGCTCTTCTCATAGTGTGCTGAGTGGCTGATAGGGCCCTTCTCATAGTGTGCTGAGTGGCTGATAGTGCCCATCTCATAGTATTCTGAGTGGCTGATAGGGCGCTTCTCGTAGTGTTCTGAGTGGCTTACAAGGGCCTTCTCATATTGTTCTGACTGGCTGATAGGGCTCTTCTCATAGTGTTCTGAGTGGTTATAGGGCCCTTCTCATAGTGTGCTGAGTGGCTTATATAGAGCTTCTCATATTGTTCTGAGTGGCTGATAGGACCCTTCTCATAGTGTTCTGAGTGGCTGATAGGGCCCTTCTCATATTGTGCTGAGTGGCTGATAGGGCCCTTCTCATAGTGTGCTGAGTGGCTTATAGGGCCGTTCTCATAGTTTTCTGAGTGGCTGATAGGGCTCTTCTCATAGTGTTCTGAGTGGCTTATAGTGCCCTTTTCATAGTGTTCTGAGTGGCTCATAGGGCCCTTCTCATAGTGTTCTGAGTGGCTTATAGGGCCCTTCTTATTAGTTTGCTGAGTGGCTTATAGTACCCTTCTCATAGTGTGTTGAGTGGCTTATAGGGCTCTTCTCATAGTGTGCTGAGTGGCTGATAGGGCCCTTCTCATAGTGTGCTGAGTGGCTGATAGTGCCCATCTCATAGTATTCTGAGTGGCTGATAGGGCGCTTCTCGTAGTGTTCTGAGTGGCTTACAAGGGCCTTCTCATATTGTTCTGACTGGCTGATAGGGCTCTTCTCATAGTGTTCTGAGTGGTTATAGGCCCTTCTCATAGTGTGCTGAGTGGCTTATATAGAGCTTCTCATATTGTTCTGAGTGGCTGATAGGACCCTTCTCATAGTGTTCTGAGTGGCTGATAGGGCCCTTCTCATATTGTGCTGAGTGGCTGATAGGGCCCTTCTCATAGTGTGCTGAGTGGCTGATAGTGCCCATCTCATAGTATTCTGAGTGGCTGATAGGGCGCTTCTCATAGTGTTCTGAGTGGCTTACAAGGGCCTTCTCATATTGTTCTGAGTGGCTGATAGGGCTCTTCTCATAGTGTTCTGAGTGGTTATAGGGCCATTCTCATAGTGTCCTGAGTGGCTTATATGGAGCTTCTCATAGTGTTCTGAGTGGCTTATAGGACCCTTCTCATTGTGTTCTGAGTGGCTGATAGGGCCCTTCTCATATTGTGCTGAGTGGCTGATAGGGCTCTTCTCATAGTGTGCTGAATGGCTGATAGTGCCCATCTCATAGTATTCTGAGTGGCTGATAGGGCGCTTCTCTTAGTGTTCTGAGTGGCTGATAGGGCCCTTCTCATATTGTGCTGAGTGGCTGATAGGGCCCTTCTCATAGTGTGCTGAGTGGCTGATAGGGCTTTTCTCATAATGTTCTGAGTGGTTATAGGGCCCTTCTCATAGTGTGCAGAGTGGCTTATAGGGACCGTCTCATAGTATTCTGATTGGCTTATAGGACCCTTCTCATAGTGTGCTGATTGGCTTATAGGACCCTTCTCATAGTGTGCTGATTGGCTTATAGGGCCCTTCTCATAGCATTTTGAGTGGCTGATAGGGCTCTTCTTATACTGTTCTGAGTGGTTATAGGACCCTTCCATTACTGTTCTGAGTGGCCTATAGGGCCCTTCTCATAGTGTGTTGAGTGGCTTATAGGACTCTTCTCATAGTGTGTTGAGTGGCTGATAGGGCCCTTCTCATAGTGTGCTGAGTGGCTGATAGGGCTCTTCTCATCGTGTTCTGAGTGGCTGATAGTGCCCATCTCATTGTATTCTGAGTGGCTGATAGGTCCCTTCTCATAGGGTTCTGAGTGGCTTATAAGGCCCTTCTCATAGTGTTCTGAATGGCTGATCGGGCTGTTCTCATACTGTTCTGAGTGGCTTATAGGGCCGTTCTCATAGTTTTCTGAGTGGCTGATAGGGCTCTTCTCATAGTGTTCTGAGTGGCTTATAGTGCCCTTTTCATAGTGTTCTGAGTGGCTCATAGGGCCCTTCTCATAGTGTTCTGAGTGGCTTATAGGGCCCTTCTTATTAGTTTGCTGAGTGGCTTATAGTACCCTTCTCATAGTGTGTTGAGTGGCTTATAGGGCTCTTCTCATAGTGTGCTGAGTGGCTGATAGGGCCCTTCTCATAGTGTGCTGAGTGGCTGATAGTGCCCATCTCATAGTATTCTGAGTGGCTGATAGGGCGCTTCTCATAGTGTTCTGAGTGGCTTACAAGGGCCTTCTCATATTGTTCTGAGTGGCTGATAGGGCTCTTCTCATAGTGTTCTGAGTGGCTGATAGGGCCCTTCTCATAGTGTTCTGAGTGGCTTATAAGGCCCTTCTCATAGTGTTCTGAGTGGCTGATAGGGCTCTTCTCATACTGTTCTGAGTGGTTATAGGGCCCTTCTCATAGTGTGCTGAGTGGCTTATAGTGCCCTTTTCATAGTGTTCTGAGTGGCTTATAGGGCCCTTCTCATAGTGTTCTGAGTGGCTTATAAGACCCTTCTCATATTTTTCTGAGTGGCTGATAGGGCGCCTCTCATAGTATTCTGAGTGGCTGATAGGGCCCTTCTCATAGTGTTCTGAGTGGCTTATAAGGCCCTTCTCATAGTGTTCTGAGTGGCTGATAGGGCTCTTCTCATACTGTTCTGAGTGGTTATAGGGCCCTTCTCATAGTGTGCTGAGTGGCTTATAGTGCCCTTTTCATAGTGTTCTGAGTGGCTTATAGGGCCCTTCTCATATTGTTCTGAGTGGCTTATAAGGCCCTTCTCATATTTTTCTGAGTTGCTGATAGGGCGCTTCTCATAGTGTTCTGAGTGGCTTATAAGGCCCTTCTCATATTGTTCTGGGTGGCTGATAGGGCCCTTCTCATAGTGTTCTGAGTGGCTTATAGGTCCCTTCTCATAGTGTGCTGAGTCGCTGATAGTGCCCATCTCATAGTATTCTGAGTGGATGATAGGGCGCTTCTCATAGTGTTCTGAGTGGCTTACAAGGGCCTTCTCATATTGTTCTGGGTGGCTGATAGGGCCCTTCTCATAGTGTTCTGAGTGGCTTATAGGTCCCTTCTTATTAGTTTGCTGAGTGGCTTATAGTACCCTTCTCATAGTGTGTTGAGTGGCTTATAGGGCTCTTCTCATAGTGTTCTGAGTGGTTATAGGGCCCTTCTCATAGTGTCCTGAGTGGCTTATATGGAGCTTCTCATATTGTTCTGAGTGGCTGATAGGACCCTTCTCATAGTGTTCTGAGTGGCTGATAGGGCCCTTCTCATAGTGTGCTGAGTGGCTGATAGTGCCCATCTCATAGTATTCTGAGTGGCTGATAGGGCACTTCTCATAGTGTTCTGAGTGGCTGATAGGGCCCTTCTCATATTGTGCTGAGTGGCTGATAGGGCCCTTCTCATAGTGTGCTGAGTGGCTGATAGTTCCCATCTCATAGTATTCTGAGTGGCTGATAGGGCTCTTCTCATAGTGTTCTGAGTGGTTATAGGGCCCTTCTCATAGTGTTCTGATTGGCTTATAGGGCCCTTCTTATTAGTTTGCTGAGTGGCTGATAGGGCCCATCTCATAGTATTCTGAGTGGCTGATAGGGCTCTTCTCATAGTGTTCTGAGTGGTTATAGGGCCCTTCTCATAGTGTTCTGAGTGGCTGATAGGGCTCTTCTTATACTGTTCTGAGTGGTTATAGGACCCTTCTCATAGTGTTCTGAGTGGCCTATAGGGCCCTTCTCATAGTGTGTTGAATGGCTTATAGGGCCCTTCTCATAGTGTTCTGAGTGGCTTATAAGGCCCATCTCATAGTGTTCTGAGTGGCTGATCGGGCTCTTCTCATACTGTTCTGAGTGGTGCGGAAGTGAGTCCTTTGACTCCCTCCTCGTTAAATTCAATTTGAGATGGGTGTTTCGAGTGGAAGAATACTCAAGATAAAGATGAAGGAAATAGCAGAAGTATAATCTTTTATTAAATGGTCAAATGTTGATTCAACATGGGAAAACCACAAATCTACGCAGAGGATTCAGAATTCCCTGAACAATAATAAACATTAGTTTTTACAATATCATAACTCCTCCTTTACGTTGTTAATACACCAATGATATGTGGTAACACCTTTTCATAATATCTTATTTTATCCAATAACAAATTAGGCAAAACATTAATATGTTATATGACCTGTTCTTACCCTATGCGCTTGGGGGCACTCTTGATCTATCAAATAAAATTGTTTGTGAACTCTTCTCCCACCTGTTCGGTCAGCACGATCTATAAGTACAACTCCTGCTTTGTTATGGAACACAGGAGGAAAACATTCCTGTTTTGACTGGTGTGCTAGATGCCCTCGTCCTTGCTGACAGAGAACTATCCTGCACCCTCTCACAACCCCCCATCTCAGTACTTTTCCACTAGATCTTGACTGTATTATTTAATTATTCATATATTTGCATATGAGGCTTTCTTGGGCCTACGGCTTACTTCCACATTCCCCCCTTTGAGACCATACGGTCTCACACTCTCTTGTTGATACTTCGCCTGGTGGAGTTATGTTATGACATTAGTATTGTACGATAAAAATAAACATTTGTAGTTGATTAGTTTCATGCATAATTTACCTAAGTTAATATTTCCTCTAATTAACAATTAACAGATGATCTATCAAACAGTAAATATCAAGAATATCAAAAAGTTAATCAAAAATATCAAAAATTTAATAAAAAATATCAAAAGTTAATTAAAAATATCAAAAGTTAATCAAAAAGCTACTGTATTTAATGATTTTTAATGATCATCTAATTTTGATTCGCTATAATTATACAAAGATTATATAAAAATAATTGGGTTATACTTGTAATGTCTTCTTCCTCTTCTTAGGAGCCCATATTCTAAGAAACCTGAGGAGAGGTTACTGGCACTTCACTCAGGCGTCTCCTACCTTCTTCGCCCTTTTCCTTAATCTATTTATGTATCTGTTTTATCTATCCTAAGGGCCTTTAGTCAGTTGGGGCGTTATTATGTCCCCTTTGAGTTGTTCTTTTCTTCATGTAGTCAGTGTATGTAATATGTGTGATCCTGGGGTGTCAAATGGATAAATCTATTCTGACTATTTTATTTTTTTATTTTTTTTTATTTTTTTATTTAAAACTAGTTTTTAGAACCATTGTCGCTGCTCAGGGTCTGACAGACCCCGAATCTGGGGAAAATTTCTTTTGCCAAGGCTTTAGCTACAGTTTTAGAATCCGCATGCGCAGTGGGGAATGCTTCTACCCATCTTGATATCATGCTAGTATAAACCAATGTTTCTGTATTTCTCTCATCATCTCCCCCCTTGCAGAGTGGCCAACACCATGGGCAGCTCTGCAAATGACCTCTATTACTGCGCTTGGTGCAATTGCTTTCCCTGCTTTCCCTGTACATTGCCGCCATATTCCTGTAGACTTATCTAATCGTTTAATCACAAGGTCTGTTCCGCCTGTATGTGCTCCGCACTTTATAATTATAATTTTTACGGGTTGTTTCATGAGCTCCAACAGTTCTTTTACCTCAAAAATGTTTTTTATACGGTTTCCCCCTGCAGTGAGAAACCCTCGTCTTGCACCTATTCCCCAAAATGTGTACTATATACCCCACAAGCATACGCTGAGTCACAGTAGATATTAACGGTGTGTCCTGTACCCCTTCTACAGACTCTTGCTAGGGCTACCAGTTCTGCTTTTTAGGCACTTGTCCCTGGGCTTAGAGCTGATTCTTCGATCGTTTGATATGTCCATGGTCCTTCTTGTTGTACTATAGCATATCCGGCTCTCCTTTTTCCTGTGTGGGGATCAAAGGATGATGAACCGTCCACAAAAAGCATGTGGTCCGGAGCCATCAGTGGTTCTTGTTGTAAGTCTTCTCTTGCCCTTGCTTCTGCTTCCACCACTCTTTCACATTCATGTGGTTGGCCTTCTTCTGAGGTCATCATTAATTCCGCTGGGTTCACAGCTTTGCATCTAATAATGGTCAATCCTGGCTGTGTGAGTAGGATCTCGTATCCTGATACTCTCCGATAAGTTAGGGACGATTTCCCTCTACTGAGTAGTGCTTCTACTGCATGTGACACATACAGGGTAACTTCATGCCCTGCCGTTATTGGCGTTGCTTGCCTTCTCTACTGCAAAGGCGGCTGCTGCCAGCCCTTTCTCTGGAGTCCTCTTTTTGCAGTCCCCCGTCATTCCTAGGAATCTCTGCATTTCTTTCACCGTTCTCGGTCTGGGCACCTTCGTAATTGTTTCAATTCGTTTTGCTGAAATACTTTTGCTCCCTTCCTTAAGAGTATGACCCAGGTATTGCACTTGTTCTTGACAAAACTGTAACTTTGACTTGGATACTTTGTGGCCTTTTAGTGTCAGTTCTTGTAACAGTTTCTTACTGTCCTCTTTGCATGCGGTCATACTTGGGCTGCATAGGAGAAGGTCGTCCACGTACTGGATGAGAGTGCTTCCCCCCTTTGGCGCAAAGTCCGCTGGGTCATTTCTGACCATGAGGTGTACTTAGTGAGTGGCTGTTGTCTCCCTGGTTGGGGTAGGACTTGCAATGGGGCCAGGAAGGTTTCTTCATCCTCTTCGTCTCCTTCTTGTATCGAGCAGGTGCTCTCCTTCTTTTGCCGCTCCTCCTGAGGATTTTGCTGTCACTGTTCTGGATATCACTACTGATGTCATAGACCTGCTTCAATTCTTGAACTCGTTGCTGCGAGTACCCTCCTTCGCGCAGCAATATTTGTTCTGCTTTCTTCACCTCCTTTAGGGTTTGTTTTCAGCATTTCCTTCGTCACTTTATTTTTCTTCCTTATTGCACTTTCATCTGATTCTTCACTATCAGAGGGGCTTGATTCATCTTTGGGAATGGCAGTTGACTTTAGTTTCACTTTTCCTTTGATGTCATATTCTCCTCTCCTTGGGTCTCTTCCAGCTCTTCTTGCTTCTCCTTTCGGTTTCGTTTCTTCTGCTCACATTTCTTCTTCATTTCTTCTTCTCACATCTCACATTCTCACACCTTCTTCTCACTTCTCACATCCCTCTGCTTCTTCCATTGCCTGTTGATATCTGGTGGCACATCCTAGCTTGCTGTTCCTTTCAGGTTCACGTGCCCCCGACGACTTGACTGTTTCTTTCTTGCAACTTGTCATTCCCTGATTCTCTGGCCCGTCATGAGGTGTGTGGAGGCATGGGAATGGTGTGCTATTTGCGGGATTTCCCTCGTTTCCTCGGCTGTCACTCTGGGCTGTCTCTGTTTCTCCTTCCTCTGGGCCTGCTGCTGTAACTTTTGATCTTATTAAAACAGTTTCCAAATTACCTTCTACTTCCAGGGTCCCTTTCACTTTCACCAACTCTGGTCTCATCCTCACAGTAGTCTCAGGCCCCTGGCTCAAATCTTCTTGTTCCCCAGTGCTGGTGCTGTTCAATAGGGGATACAGGCCTGTAGCTCCATTTGCCTCCACTGATTGCAGGTATTGAAATCCAAAAGTACCTTCCTTAGGCCATACCAAGGGACCACCTCTTGTCCACTTTTCCCATTTTTTCATAGTCTTCTCATAGTCATATTTCAAGTCTCATAGTTTGAAATAATTCACTCATGCAGGAGAGAGGTGTCTTTAAAGTCTCGCCCTTCCGCGTTTTCAAATCTTTATTTCTCTTTAGCCCATGCAAGCTTATTCTAGTTAACTGAAAGTGAAACTAAAACTGAAACTAAAATAAAAAATAAAAATAAAAACATTTTAGTTAACTGAAATAAAAATAAAAATAAAGTGACTTTTAAAACAAAACTAACTGTAGTGGTGCAAAATGAACTGGAATAAAAATAAAAATGAATCATGAATTCCTTTTAGTTTTAGTTTCTGATCCTCTTCCTGATTTGCGATCTGAAATCTGGATTGCATATAGAGTAATTTAAAACATTCAAAACCAATATTAATAATTTACACTTTCTCTCCCTCTAAATTAGAAAGTGAAATCAAAAACTAAAATAATAAAAACTAAATGAAAAACTTACAACTATAATAACTTTGCCTCCATGTTTTCTTTTAAAATAGAAAATAAAAATTAAATTAAATAAACAATAAACTACTAATAATATTTTTTCTTAATTGATTTTTTCTTAATCTTTTTTTCTTAATTGATTTATAATTAATTAATTTATTCTTAATTGATCTATTATTATTATTATAATTCAGGGGACCACTCTGTTCTTGGTAGCCACGCCTTTACCTTTAATCCTGTTAGTTCCCACTTAGTGACTGTGACTTGTGTGGCTCCTCCCCCTGAATGCCCCTGCTCAACTTCCCCTTCTACCTCTTCAGTTCTCAATTCCCTCACTGGGGTACACTCCAGCCAAACGGCTCCGTCTGCCCACCAGTCTAAACATATTTAAAATGTTTCTCCTGTTTCTATGGCCTTGGGTAGGAATTTATCAATCCCTGAATGGCAGCACAGAGATTTTACTCCATATAACTGTTCTCATGTTAATTATTCTCCCACTTTATCTTTTCCCACAATAACATACACAATAACAGACACATAATATTTCCACTTTTCTAGTGGAGTACTATCTATCTAAGTAAAACCCTGTTATTTACATAATTTCCTTCAGCATTATATACAGCATATCCAAAATACAACAAATTCTCATATAATGTTAGCACACCTTATCTTTTTTCTATTGTTCTCCTGTTACAGTATTGTTTAATCGATTATGTTCAGTTTGATTGTACAACCCGTGCAATGGATCTATTTATTCTAATTTGATCAATTGAGATATATGTATATACATATAGTACTATTTACAAAAAATTATAACTATAATATTATTAACAACAGTAAATTATTTGGCCACACAACATAACTTTTTAAAAAATAGTTTTTTTTTTCTTTTAGAAAGATTATTTTCTCACAACACTGTTTCCCTAATTGTCCCTACCGTAATAGTGGCAGTATCTTTCAACTGCTTCACTCTATTCACCGTTTGTGGCGGACTTTGAAGGGAAAGGCGTCCCTTTACACACAACCTCTACGCGACCCACAATCCGGAGTTGCTCTATATTGCTCAAGAGTTGCTCAGAGTTTTTGGTTAGCTAACTTGGAGTTCAGTACTCCCCCACAGTGTTGTCATATTCAGGCTATCTTTCAAGCTCATCTTTTATTCAGGCTTTCTTTCAAGCTCATCTTTTTTTCTCAGCGCTCACAACTCAAATCACAAAATATATCACACTCAGAGCTCAAAACACAAAATATCACACTCACTCAGAGATCTTGACACTCAGAGTCACTTCTGCTTATTTCTACTTCATCACAATAATTTGTCTACCTATTTATCCTCTCTATTTTGTTTTTATAATCAATATAATTCAATTAATCCACTCACCCACTGGAGCTCCGTCACCGGTGTAGGACCACACTTGGGGCCAACGGACTGCGGGTAATTCCTCTCTGCAGACTTTTTTTTAAAAAGGTGTCTGCTTACCTCTCACTATTGACCGGTCTCTAACTTGAAGAAAAACACAGCACGCCGTTGGTTCCCTCCTGTATCCCCCCCGGGATCTTGGACTCTTTGCTGGCTCGCCAAATGCGGAAGTAAGTCCTTTGACTCCCTCCTCGTTAAATTCAATTTGAGATAGGTTTTTCGAGTGGAAGAATACTCAAGATAAAGATGAAGGAAATAGCAGAAGTATAATCTTTTATTAAATGGTCAAATGTTGATTCAACATGGGAAAACCACAAACCTACGCAGAGGATTCAGAATTCCCCGAACAATAACAAACATTAGTTTTTACAATATCATAACTCCTCCTTTACGTTGTTAATACACCAATGATATGTGGTAACACCTTTTCATAATATCTTATTTTATCCAATAACAAATTAGGCAAAACATTAATATGTTATATGACCTGTTCTTACCCTATGCGCTTGGGGGCACTCTTGATCTATCAAATAAAATTGTTTGTGAACTCTCCTCCCACCTGTTCGGTCAGCACGATCTATAAGTACAACTCCTGCTTTGTTATGGAACACAGGAGGAAAACATTCCTGTTTTGACTGGTGTGCTAGATGCCCTCGTCCTTGCTGACAGAGAACTATCCTGCACCCTCTCACAACCCCCCATCTCAATACTTTTCCACTAGATCTTGACTGTATTATTTAATTATTTATATATTTGCATATGAGGCTTTCTTGGGCCTACGGCTTACTTCCACAGTGGTTATAGGGCCCTTCTCATAGTGTGCAGAGTGGCTTATAGGGACCTTCTCATAGTATTCTCATTGGCTTATAGGACCCTTCTCATAGTGTTCTGAGTGGCTTATAGGGCCCTTCTCATAGTATTCTGAGTGCCTTATAGGGCCCTTCTTATTAGTGTGCTGAGTGGCTTATAGGACCCTTCTCATAGTGTTCTGAGTGGCTTATAGGGCCCTTGTCATAGTGTGCTGAGTGGCTGATAGGGCTCTTCTCATCGTGTTCTGAGGGGCTGATAGTGCCCATCTCAAAGTATTCTGAGTGGCTGATAGGGCGCTTCTCATAGTGTTCTGAGTGGCTTATAAGGCCCTTCTCATATTGTTCTGAGTGGCTGATAGGGCTCTTCTCATAGTGTTCTGAGTGGTTATAGGGCCCTTCTCATAGTGTGCAGAGTGGCTTATAGGGACCTTCTCATAGTATTCTGATTGGCTTATAGGACCCTTCTCATAGTGTGCTGATTGGCTTATAGGACCCTTCTCATAGTGTTCTGAGTGGCCTATAGGGCCCTTCTCATAGTGTGTTGAGTGGCTTATAGGACTCTTCTCATAGTGTGCAGATTGGCTGATAGGGCCCTTCTCATAGTGTGCTGAGTGGCTGATAGGGCACTTCTCATTATGTTCTGAGTGGCTGATAGGGCCCTTCTCATAGTGTTCTGAGTGGCTTATAAGGCCCTTCTCATAGTGTTCTGAGTGGCTGATAGGGCTCTTCCCATACTGTTCTGAGTGGTTATAGGGCCCTTCTCATAGTGTGCTGAGTGGCTTATAGTGCTCTTTTCATAGTGTTCTGAGTGGCTTATAGGGTCCTTCTCATAGTGTTCTGAGTGGCTTATAAGACCCTTCTCATATTTTTCTGAGTGGCTGATAGGGCGCCTCTCATAGTATTCTGAGTGGCTGATAGGGCCCTTCTCATAGTGTTCTGAGTGGCTTATAAGGCCCTTCTCATAGTGTTCTGAGTGGCTGATAGGCCTCTTCTCATACTGTTCTGAGTGGTTATAGGGCCCTTCTCATAGTGTGCTGAGTGGCTTATAGTGCCCTTTTCATAGTGTTCTGAGTGGCTTATAGGGCCCTTCTCATATTGTTCTGAGTGGCTTATAAGGCCCTTCTCATATTTTTCTGAGTTGCTGATAGGGCGCTTCTCATAGTGTTCTGAGTGGCTTATAAGGCCCTTCTCATATTGTTCTGAGTGGTTATAGGGCCCTTCTCATAGTGTGCTGAGTCGCTGATAGTGCCCATCTCATAGTATTCTGAGTGGATGATAGGGCGCTTCTCATAGTGTTCTGAGTGGCTTACAAGGGCCTTCTCATATTGTTCTGGGTGGCTGATAGGGCCCTTCTCATAGTGTTCTGAGTGGCTTATAGGGCCCTTCTTATTAGTTTGCTGAGTGGCTTATAGTACCCTTCTCATAGTGTGTTGAGTGGCTTATAGTGCCCTTTTCATAGTGTTCTGAGTGGCTTATAGGGCCCTTCTCATATTGTTCTGAGTGGCTTATAAGGCCCTTCTCATATTTTTCTGAGTTGCTGATAGGGCGCTTCTCATAGTGTTCTGAGTGGCTTATAAGGCCCTTCTCATATTGTTCTGAGTGGTTATAGGGCCCTTCTCATAGTGTGCTGAGTCGCTGATAGTGCCCATCTCATAGTATTCTGAGTGGATGATAGGGCGCTTCTCATAGTGTTCTGAGTGGCTTACAAGGGCCTTCTCATATTGTTCTGGGTGGCTGATAGGGCCCTTCTCATAGTGTTCTGAGTGGCTTATAGGGCCCTTCTTATTAGTTTGCTGAGTGGCTTATAGTACCCTTCTCATAGTGTGTTGAGTGGCTTATAGGGCTCTTCTCATAGTGTTCTGAGTGGTTATAGGGCCCTTCTCATAGTGTCCTGAGTGGCTTATATGGAGCTTCTCATAGTGTTCTGAGTGGCTGATAGGACCCTTCTCATAGTGTTCTGAGTGGCTGATAGGGCCCTTCTCATAGTGTGCTGAGTGGCTGATAGTGCCCATCTCATAGTATTCTGAGTGGCTGATAGGGCACTTCTCATAGTGTTCTGAGTGGCTGATAGGGCCCTTCTCATATTGTGCTGAGTGGCTGATAGGGCCCTTCTCATAGTGTGCTGAGTGGCTGATAGTGCCCATCTCATAGTATTCTGAGTGGCTGATAGGGCTCTTCTCATAGTGTTCTGAGTGGTTATAGGGCCCTTCTCATAGTGTTCTGATTGGCTTATAGGGCCCTTCTTATTAGTTTGCTGAGTGGCTGATAGGGCCCATCTCATAGTATTCTGAGTGGCTGATAGGGCTCTTCTCATACTGTTCTGAGTGGTTATAGGACCCTTCTCATAGTGTTCTGAGTGGCCTATAGGGCCCTTCTCATAGTGTGTTGAGTGGCTTATAGGGCCCTTCTCATAGTGTTCTGAGTGGCTTATAAGGCCCATCTCATAGTGTTCTGAGTGGCTGATCGGGCTCTTCTCATACTGTTCTGAGTGGTGCGGAAGTAAGTCCTTTGACTCCCTCCTCGTTAAATTCAATTTGAGATGGGTTTTTCGAGTGGAAGAATACTCAAGATAAAGATGAAGGAAATAGCAGAAGTATAATCTTTTATTAAATGGTCAAATGTTGATTCAACATGGGAAAACCACAAATCTACGCAGAGGATTCAGAATTCCCTGAACAATAATAAACATTAGTTTTTACAATATCATAACTCCTCCTTTACGTTGTTAATACACCAATGATATGTGGTAACACCTTTTCATAATATCTTATTTTATCCAATAACAAATTAGGCAAAACATTAATATGTTATATGACCTGTTCTTACCCTATGCGCTTGGGGGCACTCTTGATCTATCAAATAAAATTGTTTGTGAACTCTTCTCCCACCTGTTCGGTCAGCACGATCTATAAGTACAACTCCTGCTTTGTTATGGAACACAGGAGGAAAACATTCCTGTTTTGACTGGTGTGCTAGATGCCCTCGTCCTTGCTGACAGAGAACTATCCTGCACCCTCTCACAACCCCCCATCTCAGTACTTTTCCACTAGATCTTGACTGTATTATTTAATTATTCATATATTTGCATATGAGGCTTTCTTGGGCCTACGGCTTACTTCCACATTCCCCCCTTTGAGACCATACGGTCTCACACTCTCTTGTTGATACTTCGCCTGGTGGAGTTATGTTATGACATTAGTATTGTACGATAAAAATAAACATTTGTAGTTGATTAGTTTCATGCATAATTTACCTAAGTTAATATTTCCTCTAATTAACAATTAACAGATGATCTATCAAACAGTAAATATCAAGAATATCAAAAAGTTAATCAAAAATATCAAAAATTTAATAAAAAATATCAAAAGTTAATTAAAAATATCAAAAGTTAATCAAAAAGCTACTGTATTTAATGATTTTTAATGATCATCTAATTTTGATTCGCTATAATTATACAAAGATTATATAAAAATAATTGGATTATACTTGTAATGTCTTCTTCCTCTTCTTAGGAGCCCATATTCTAAGAAACCTGAGGAGAGGTTACTGGCACTTCACTCAGGCGTCTCCTACCTTCTTCGCCCTTTTCCTTAATCTATTTATGTATCTGTTTTATCTATCCTAAGGGCCTTTAGTCAGTTGGGGCGTTATTATGTCCCCTTTGAGTTGTTCTTTTCTTCATGTAGTCAGTGTATGTAATATGTGTGATCCTGGGGTGTCAAATGGATAAATCTATTCTGACTATTTAATTTTTTTATTTTTTTTTATTTTTTTATTTAAAACTAGTTTTTAGAACCATTGTCGCTGCTCAGGGTCTGACAGACCCCGAATCTGGGGAAAATTTCTTTTGCCAAGGCTTTAGCTACAGTTTTAGAATCCGCATGCGCAGTGGGGAATGCTTCTACCCATCTTGATATCATGCTAGTATAAACCAATGTTTCTGTATTTCTCTCATCATCTCCCCCCTTGCAGAGTGGCCAACACCATGGGCAGCTCTGCAAATGACCTCTATTACTGCGCTTGGTGCAATTGCTTTCCCTGCTTTCCCTGTACATTGCCGCCATATTCCTGTAGACTTATCTAATCGTTTAATCACAAGGTCTGTTCCGCCTGTATGTGCTCCGCACTTTATAATTATAATTTTTACGGGTTGTTTCATGAGCTCCAACAGTTCTTTTACCTCAAAAATGTTTTTTATACGGTTTCCCCCTGCAGTGAGAAACCCTCGTCTTGCACCTATTCCCCAAAATGTGTACTATATACCCCACAAGCATACGCTGAGTCACAGTAGATATTAACGGTGTGTCCTGTACCCCTTCTACAGACTCTTGCTAGGGCTACCAGTTCTGCTTTTTAGGCACTTGTCCCTGGGCTTAGAGCTGATTCTTCGATCGTTTGATATGTCCATGGTCCTTCTTGTTGTACTATAGCATATCCGGCTCTCCTTTTTCCTGTGTGGGGATCAAAGGATGATGAACCGTCCACAAAAAGCATGTGGTCCGGAGCCATCAGTGGTTCTTGTTGTAAGTCTTCTCTTGCCCTTGCTTCTGCTTCCACCACTCTTTCACATTCATGTGGTTGGCCTTCTTCTGAGGTCATCATTAATTCCGCTGGGTTCACAGCTTTGCATCTAATAATGGTCAATCCTGGCTGTGTGAGTAGGATCTCGTATCCTGATACTCTCCGATAAGTTAGGGACGATTTCCCTCTACTGAGTAGTGCTTCTACTGCATGTGACACATACAGGGTAACTTCATGCCCTGCCGTTATTGGCGTTGCTTGCCTTCTCTACTGCAAAGGCGGCTGCTGCCAGCCCTTTCTCTGGAGTCCTCTTTTTGCAGTCCCCCGTCATTCCTAGGAATCTCTGCATTTCTTTCACCGTTCTCGGTCTGGGCACCTTCGTAATTGTTTCAATTCGTTTTGCTGAAATACTTTTGCTCCCTTCCTTAAGAGTATGACCCAGGTATTGCACTTGTTCTTGACAAAACTGTAACTTTGACTTGGATACTTTGTGGCCTTTTAGTGTCAGTTCTTGTAACAGTTTCTTACTGTCCTCTTTGCATGCGGTCATACTTGGGCTGCATAGGAGAAGGTCGTCCACGTACTGGATGAGAGTGCTTCCCCCCTTTGGCGCAAAGTCCGCTGGGTCATTTCTGACCATGAGGTGTACTTAGTGAGTGGCTGTTGTCTCCCTGGTTGGGGTAGGACTTGCAATGGGGCCAGGAAGGTTTCTTCATCCTCTTCGTCTCCTTCTTGTATCGAGCAGGTGCTCTCCTTCTTTTGCCGCTCCTCCTGAGGATTTTGCTGGCACTGTTCTGGATATCACTACTGATGTCATAGACCTGCTTCAATTCTTGAACTCGTTGCTGCGAGTACCCTCCTTCGCGCAGCAATATTTGTTCTGCTTTCTTCACCTCCTTTAGGGTTTGTTTTCAGCATTTCCTTCGTCACTTTATTTTTCTTCCTTATTGCACTTTCATCTGATTCTTCACTATCAGAGGGGCTTGATTCATCTTTGGGAATGGCAGTTGACTTTAGTTTCACTTTTCCTTTGATGTCATATTCTCCTCTCCTTGGGTCTCTTCCAGCTCTTCTTGCTTCTCCTTTCGGTTTCGTTTCTTCTGCTCACATTTCTTCTTCATTTCTTCTTCTCACATCTCACATTCTCACACCTTCTTCTCACTTCTCACATCCCTCTGCTTCTTCCATTGCCTGTTGATATCTGGTGGCACATCCTAGCTTGCTGTTCCTTTCAGGTTCACGTGCCCCCGACGACTTGACTGTTTCTTTCTTGCAACTTGTCATTCCCTGATTCTCTGGCCCGTCATGAGGTGTGTGGAGGCATGGGAATGGTGTGCTATTTGCGGGATTTCCCTCGTTTCCTCGGCTGTCACTCTGGGCTGTCTCTGTTTCTCCTTCCTCTGGGCCTGCTGCTGTAACTTTTGATCTTATTAAAACAGTTTCCAAATTACCTTCTACTTCCAGGGTCCCTTTCACTTTCACCAACTCTGGTCTCATCCTCACAGTAGTCTCAGGCCCCTGGCTCAAATCTTCTTGTTCCCCAGTGCTGGTGCTGTTCAATAGGGGATACAGGCCTGTAGCTCCATTTGCCTCCACTGATTGCAGGTATTGAAATCCAAAAGTACCTTCCTTAGGCCATACCAAGGGACCACCTCTTGTCCACTTTTCCCATTTTTTCATAGTCTTCTCATAGTCATATTTCAAGTCTCATAGTTTGAAATAATTCACTCATGCAGGAGAGAGGTGTCTTTAAAGTCTCGCCCTTCCGCGTTTTCAAATCTTTATTTCTCTTTAGCCCATGCAAGCTTATTCTAGTTAACTGAAAGTGAAACTAAAACTGAAACTAAAATAAAAAATAAAAATAAAAACATTTTAGTTAACTGAAATAAAAATAAAAATAAAGTGACTTTTAAAACAAAACTAACTGTAGTGGTGCAAAATGAACTGGAATAAAAATAAAAATGAATCATGAATTCCTTTTAGTTTTAGTTTCTGATCCTCTTCCTGATTTGCGATCTGAAATCTGGATTGCATATAGAGTAATTTAAAACATTCAAAACCAATATTAATAATTTACACTTTCTCTCCCTCTAAATTAGAAAGTGAAATCAAAAACTAAAATAATAAAAACTAAATGAAAAACTTACAACTATAATAACTTTGCCTCCATGTTTTCTTTTTAAAATAGAAAATAAAAATTAAATAAAATAAACAATAAACTACTAATAATATTTTTTCTTAATTGATTTTTTCTTAATCTTTTTTTCTTAATTGATTTATAATTAATTAATTTATTCTTAATTGATCTATTATTATTATTATTATAATTCAGGGGACCACTCTGTTCTTGGTAGCCACGCCTTTACCTTTAATCCTGTTAGTTCCCACTTAGTGACTGTGACTTGTGTGGCTCCTCCCCCTGAATGCCCCTGCTCAACTTCCCCTTCTACCTCTTCAGTTCTCAATTCCCTCACTGGGGTACACTCCAGCCAAACGGCTCCGTCTGCCCACCAGTCTAAACATATTTAAAATGTTTCTCCTGTTTCTATGGCCTTGGGTAGGAATTTATCAATCCCTGAATGGCAGCACAGAGATTTTACTCCATATAACTGTTCTCATGTTAATTATTCTCCCACTTTATCTTTTCCCACAATAACATACACAATAACAGACACATAATATTTCCACTTTTCTAGTGGAGTACTATCTATCTAAGTAAAACCCTGTTATTTACATAATTTCCTTCAGCATTATATACAGCATATCCAAAATACAACAAATTCTCATATAATGTTAGCACACCTTATCTTTTTTCTATTGTTCTCCTGTTACAGTATTGTTTAATCGATTATGTTCAGTTTGATTGTACAACCCGTGCAATGGATCTATTTATTCTAATTTGATCAATTGAGATATATGTATATACATATAGTACTATTTACAAAAAATTATAACTATAGTATTATTAACAACAGTAAATTATTTGGCCACACAACATAACTTTTTAAAAAATAGTTTTTTTTTTCTTTTAGAAAGATTATTTTCTCACAACACTGTTTCCCTAATTGTCCCTACCGTAATATAGCAGTGGCAGTATCTTTCAACTGCTTCACTCTATTCACCGTTTGTGGCGGACTTTGAAGGGAAAGGCGTCCCTTTACACACAACCTCTACGCGACCCACAATCCGGAGTTGCTCTATATTGCTCAAGAGTTGCTCAGAGTTTTTGGTTAGCTAACTTGGAGTTCAGTACTCCCCCACAGTGTTGTCATATTCAGGCTATCTTTCAAGCTCATCTTTTATTCAGGCTTTCTTTCAAGCTCATCTTTTTTTCTCAGCGCTCACAACTCAAATCACAAAATATATCACACTCAGAGCTCAAAACACAAAATATCACACTCACTCAGAGATCTTGACACTCAGAGTCACTTCTGCTTATTTCTACTTCATCACAATAATTTGTCTACCTATTTATCCTCTCTATTTTGTTTTTATAATCAATATAATTCAATTAATCCACTCACCCACTGGAGCTCCGTCACCGGTGTAGGACCACACTTGGGGCCAACGGACTGCGGGTAATTCCTCTCTGCAGACTTTTTTTTAAAAAGGTGTCTGCTTACCTCTCACTATTGACCGGTCTCTAACTTGAAGAAAAACACAGCACGCCGTTGGTTCCCTCCTGTATCCCCCCCGGGATCTTGGACTCTTTGCTGGCTCGCCAAATGCGGAAGTAAGTCCTTTGACTCCCTCCTCGTTAAATTCAATTTGAGATAGGTTTTTCGAGTGGAAGAATACTCAAGATAAAGATGAAGGAAATAGCAGAAGTATAATCTTTTATTAAATGGTCAAATGTTGATTCAACATGGGAAAACCACAAACCTACGCAGAGGATTCAGAATTCCCCGAACAATAACAAACATTAGTTTTTACAATATCATAACTCCTCCTTTACGTTGTTAATACACCAATGATATGTGGTAACACCTTTTCATAATATCTTATTTTATCCAATAACAAATTAGGCAAAACATTAATATGTTATATGACCTGTTCTTACCCTATGCGCTTGGGGGCACTCTTGATCTATCAAATAAAATTGTTTGTGAACTCTCCTCCCACCTGTTCGGTCAGCACGATCTATAAGTACAACTCCTGCTTTGTTATGGAACACAGGAGGAAAACATTCCTGTTTTGACTGGTGTGCTAGATGCCCTCGTCCTTGCTGACAGAGAACTATCCTGCACCCTCTCACAACCCCCCATCTCAATACTTTTCCACTAGATCTTGACTGTATTATTTAATTATTTATATATTTGCATATGAGGCTTTCTTGGGCCTACGGCTTACTTCCACAGTGGTTATAGGGCCCTTCTCATAGTGTGCAGAGTGGCTTATAGGGACCTTCTCATAGTATTCTCATTGGCTTATAGGACCCTTCTCATAGTGTTCTGAGTGGCTTATAGGGCCCTTCTCATAGTATTCTGAGTGCCTTATAGGGCCCTTCTTATTAGTGTGCTGAGTGGCTTATAGGACCCTTCTCATAGTGTTCTGAGTGGCTTATAGGGCCCTTGTCATAGTGTGCTGAGTGGCTGATAGGGCTCTTCTCATCGTGTTCTGAGGGGCTGATAGTGCCCATCTCAAAGTATTCTGAGTGGCTGATAGGGCGCTTCTCATAGTGTTCTGAGTGGCTTATAAGGCCCTTCTCATATTGTTCTGAGTGGCTGATAGGGCTCTTCTCATAGTGTTCTGAGTGGTTATAGGGCCCTTCTCATAGTGTGCAGAGTGGCTTATAGGGACCTTCTCATAGTATTCTGATTGGCTTATAGGACCCTTCTCATAGTGTGCTGATTGGCTTATAGGGCCCTTCTCATAGTGTTCTGAGTGGCTGATAGGGCTCTTCTTATACTGTTCTGAGTGGTTCTAGGACCCTTCTCATAGTGTTCTGAGTGGCCTATAGGGCCCTTCTCATAGTGTGTTGAGTGGCTTATAGGACTCTTCTCATAGTGTGCTGATTGGCTGATAGGGCCCTTCTCATAGTGTGCTGAGTGGCTGATAGGGCACTTCTCATTATGTTCTGAGTGGCTGATAGGGCCCTTCTCATAGTGTTTTCAGTGGCTTATAAGGCCCTTCTCATAGTGTGTTGAGTGGCTTATAGGACTCTTCTCATAGTGTGCTGATTGGCTGATAGGGCCCTTCTCATAGTGTGCTGAGTGGCTGATAGGGCACTTCTCATTATGTTCTGAGTGGCTGATAGGGCCCTTCTCATAGTGTTTTCAGTGGCTTATAAGGCCCTTCTCATAGTGTGTTGAGTGGCTTATAGGACTCTTCTCATAGTGTGCTGAGTGGCTGATAGGGCTCTTCTCATCATGTTATTGGTGGCTGATAGGGCTGTTCTCATACTGTTCTGTGTGGTTATAGGGCCCTTCTCATAGTCTGCTGAGTGGCTTATATGGAGCTTCTCATAGTGTTCTGAGTGGCTGATAGGACCCTTCTCATAGTGTTCTGAGTGGCTTATAAGGCCCTTCTCATATTGTTCTGAGTGGCTGATAGGGCTCTTCTCATAGTGTTCTGAGTGGTTATAGGGCCCTTCTCATAGTATTCTGACTGGCTTATAAGGCCCTTCTCATAGTGTTTTGAGTGGCTGATCGGGCTCTTCTCATACTGTTCTGAGTGGCTTATAGGGCCGTTCTCATAGTGTGTTGAGTAGCTTATAGGACTCTTCTCATAGTCTGCTGAGTGGCTGATAGGGCCCTTCTCATAGTGTGCTGAGTGGCTGATAGGGCTTTTCTCATACTGTTCTGAGTGGTTATAGGCCCCTTCTCATAGTGTGCAGAGTGGCTTATAGGGACCTTCTCATAGTATTCTGATTGACTTATAGGACCCTTCTCATAGTGTGCTGATTGGCTTATAGGGCCCTTCTCATAGTGTTCTGAGTAGCTGATAGGGCTCTTCTCATACTGTTCTGAGTGGTTATAGGGCCCTCCTCATAGTGTTCTGAGTGGCTTATAGGGACCTTCTCATAGTGTTCTGATTGGCTTATAGGACCCTTCTCATAGTGTGCTGATTGGCTTATAGGGCCCTTCTCATAGTGTTCTGAGTGGCTGATAGGGCTCTTCTTATACTGTTCTGAGTGGTTATAGGACCCTTCTCATAGTGTTCTGAGTGGCCTATAGGGCCCTTCTCATAGTGTGTTGAGTGGCTTATAGGTCTCTTCTCATAGTGTGCTGAGTGGCTGATAGGGCCCTTCTCATAGTTTGCTGAGTGGATGATAGGGCTCTTCTCATCGTGTTCTGAGTGGCTGATAGTGCCCATCTCATTGTATTCTGAGTGGCTGATAGGGCCCTTCTCATAGTGTTCTGAGTGGCTTATAAGGCCCTTCTCATAGTGTTCTCATTGGCTTATAGGACCCTTCTCATAGTGTTCTGAGTGGCCTATAGGGCCCTTCTCATAGTGTGTTGAGTGGCTTATAGGTCTCTTCTCATAGTGTGCTGAGTGGCTGATAGGGCCCTTCTCATAGTTTGCTGAGTGGATGATAGGGCTCTTCTCATCGTGTTCTGAGTGGCTGATAGTGCCCATCTCATTGTGTTCTGAGTGGCTTATAGGGCCCTTCTCATAGTATTCTGAGTGCCTTATAGGGCCCTTCTTATTAGTGTGCTGAGTGACTTATAGGACCCTTCTCATAGTGTTCTGAGTGGCTTATAGGGCCCTTGTCATAGTGTGCTGAGTGGCTGATAGGGCTCTTCTCATCGTGTTCTGAGTGGCTGATAGTGCCCATCTCATAGTATTCTGAGTGGCTGATAGGGCGCTTCTCATAGTGTTCTGAGTGGCTTATGAGGCCCTTCTCATATTGTTCTGAGTGGCTGATAGGGCTCTTCTCATAGTGTTCTGAGTGGTTATAGGGCCCTTCTCATAGTGTGCAGAGTGGCTTATAGGGACCTTCTCATAGTATTCTGATTGGCTTATAGGACCCTTCTCATAGTGTGCTGATTGGCTTATAGGGCCCTTCTCATAGTGTTCTGAGTGGCTGATAGGGCTCTTCTTATACTGTTCTGAGTGGTTCTAGGACCCTTCTCATAGTGTTCTGAGTGGCCTATAGGGCCCTTCTCATAGTGTGTTGAGTGGCTTATAGGACACTTCTCATAGTGTGCTGATTGGCTGATAGGGCCCTTCTCATAGTGTGCTGAGTGGCTGATAGGGCTCTTCTCATCGTGTTCTGAGTGGCTGATAGGGCCCTTCTCATAGTGTTTTGAGTGGCTTATAAGGCCCTTCTAATAGTGTGTTGAGTGGCTTATAGGACTCTTCTCATAGTGTGCTGACTGGCTGATAGGGCCCTTCTCATAGTGTGCTGAGTGGCTGATAGGGCTCTTCTCATCGTGTTATTGGTGGCTGATAGGGCTCTTCTCATACTGTTCTGTGTGGTTATAGGGCCCTTCTCATAGTCTGCTGAGTGGCTTATATGGAGCTTCTCATAGTGTTCTGAGTGGCTGATAGGACCCTTCTCATAGTGTTCTGAGTGGCTTATAAGGCCCTTCTCATATTGTTCTGAGTGGCTGATAGGGCTCTTCTCATAGTGTTCTGAGTGGTTATAGGGCCCTTCTCATAGTATTCTGACTGGCTTATAAGGCCCTTCTCATAGTGTTCTGAGTGGCTGATCGGGCTCTTCTCATACTGTTCTGAGTGGCTTATAGGGCCCTTCTCATAGTGTGTTGAGTGGCTTATAGGACTCTTCTCATAGTGTTCTGAGTAGCTGATAGGGCTCTTCTCATACTGTTCTGAGTGGTTATAGGGCCCTCCTCATAGTGTTCTGAGTGGCTTATAGGGACCTTCTCATAGTGTTCTGATTGGCTTATAGGACCCTTCTCATAGTGTGCTGATTGGCTTATAAGGGCCCTTCTCATAGTGTTCTGAGTGGATGATAGGGCTCTTCTTATACTGTTTCTGAGTGGTTATAGGACCCTTCTCATAGTGTTCTGAGTGGCCTATAGGGCCCTTCTCATAGTGTGTTGAGGTGGCTTATAGGGCCCCTTCTCATAGTTTGCTGAGTGGATGATAGGGGCTCTTCTCATCGTGTTCTGAGTGGCTGATAGTGCCCATCTCATTGTATTCTGAGTGGCTGATAGGGCCCTTCTCATAGTGTTCTGAGTGGCTTATAAGGCCCTTCTCATAGTGTTCTGAGTGGCTGATCGGGCTCTTCTCATACTGTTCTGAGTGGCTTATAGGGCCGTTCTCATAGTGTTCTGAGTGGCTGATAGGGCCCTTCTCATAGTGTGCTGAGTGGCTGATAGGGCTCTTCTCATCGTGTTCTGAGTGGCTGATAGGGCCCTTCTCATAGTGTTCTGAGTGGCTTATAAGGCCCTTCTCATAGTGTTCTGAGTGGCTGATAGGGCTCTTCTCATACTGTTCTGAGTGGTTATTGGGCCCTTCTCATAGTGTGCAGAGTGGTTTATAAGGCCCTTCTCATAGTGTTCTGAGTGGCTGATCGGGGCTCTTCTCATACTGTTCTGAGTGGCTTATAGGGCCGTTCTCATAGTGTTCTGAGTGGCTGATAGGGCCCTTCTCATAGTTGTTCTGAGTGGCTGATAGGGCCCTTCTCATAGTGTGCTGAGTGGCTGATAGGGCTCTTCTCATCGTGTTCTGAGTGGCTGATAGTGCCCATCTCATAGTATTCTGAGTGGCTGATAGGGCGCTTCTCATAGTGTTGTGAGTGGCTTATAAGGCCCTTCTCATAGTGTTCTGAGTGGATGATAGGGCTCTTCTCATACTGTTCTGAGTGGTTATAGGGCCCTTCTCATAGTGTGCAGAGTGGCTTATAGGGACCTTCTCATAGTATTCTCATTGGCTTATAGGACCCTTCTCATAGTGTTCTAAGTGGCTTATAGGGCCCTTCTCATAGTATTCTGAGTGCCTTATAGGGGCCCTTCTTATTAGTGTGCTGAGTGGCTTATAGGACCCTTCTCATAGTGTTCTGAGTGGCTTATAGGGCTCTTCTCATCGTGTTCTGAGTGGATGATAGTGCCCATCTCATAGTATTCTGAGTGGCTGATAGGGCCCTTCTCATAGTGTTCTGAGTGGCTTATAAGGCCCTTCTCATAGTGTTCTGAGTGGCTGATAGGGCTCTTCTCATACTGTTCTGAGTGGTTATAGGGCCCTTCTCATAGTGTGCTGAGTTGCTTATAGTGCCCTTTTCATAGTGTTCTGTGTGGCTTATAGCCCCTTCTCATAGTGTTCTGAGTGGCTTATAGGGCCCTTCTTATTAGTTTGCTGAGTAGCTTATAGTACCCTTCTCATAGGTGTGTTGAGTGGCTTATAGGACTCTTCTCATAGTGTGCTGAGTGGCTGATAGGGCCCTTCTCATAGTGTGCTGAGTGGCTGATAGGGCTTTTCTCATACTGTTCTGAGTGGTTATAGGCCCCTTCTCATAGTGTGCAGAGTGGCTTATAGGGACCTTCTCATAGTATTCTGATTGACTTATAGGACCCTTCTCATAGTGTGCTGATTGGCTTATAGGGCCCTTCTCATAGTGTTCTGAGTAGCTGATAGGGCTCTTCTCATACTGTTCTGAGTGGTTATAGGGCCCTCCTCATAGTGTTCTGAGTGGCTTATAGGGACCTTCTCATAGTGTTCTGATTGGCTTATAGGACCCTTCTCATAGTGTGCTGATTGGCTTATAGGGCCCTTCTCATAGTGTTCTGAGTGGCTGATAGGGCTCTTCTTATACTGTTCTGAGTGGTTCTAGGACCCTTCTCATAGTGTTCTGAGTGGCCTATAGGGCCCTTCTCATAGTGTGTTGAGTGGCTTATAGGACACTTCTCATAGTGTGCTGTATTGGCTGATAGGGCCCTTCTCATAGTGTGCTGAGTGGCTGATAGGGCTCTTCTCATCGTGTTCTGAGTGGCTGATAGGGCCCTTCTCATAGTGTTTTGAGTGGCTTATAAGGCCCTTCTAATAGTGTGTTGAGTGGCTTATAGGACTCTTCTCATAGTGTGCTGACTGGCTGATAGGGCCCTTCTCATAGTGTGCTGAGTGGCTGATAGGGCTCTTCTCATCGTGTTATTGGTGGCTGATAGGGCTCTTCTCATACTGTTCTGTGTGGTTATAGGGCCCTTCTCATAGTCTGCTGAGTGGCTTATATGGAGCTTCTCATAGTGTTCTGAGTGGCTGATAGGACCCTTCTCATAGTGTTCTGAGTGGCTTATAAGGCCCTTCTCATATTGTTCTGAGTGGCTGATAGGGCTCTTCTCATAGTGTTCTGAGTGGTTATAGGGCCCTTCTCATAGTATTCTGACTGGCTTATAAGGCCCTTCTCATAGTGTTCTGAGTGGCTGATCGGGCTCTTCTCATACTGTTCTGAGTGGCTTATAGGGCCCTTCTCATAGTGTGTTGAGTGGCTTATAGGACTCTTCTCATAGTGTTCTGAGTAGCTGATAGGGCTCTTCTCATACTGTTCTGAGTGGGTTATAGGGCCCTCCTCATAGTGTTCTGAGTGGCTTATAGGGACCTTCTCATAGTGTTCTGATTGGCTTATAGGACCCTTCTCATAGTGTGCTGATTGGCTTATAAGGGCCCTTCTCATAGTGTTCTGAGTGGATGATAGGGCTCTTCTTATACTGTTCTGAGTGGTTATAGGACCCTTCTCATAGTGTTCTGAGTGGCCTATAGGGGCCCTTCTCATAGTGTGTTGAGTGGCTTATAGGGCCCTTCTCATAGTTTGCTGAGTGGATGATAGGGCTCTTCTCATCGTGTTCTGAGTGGCTGATAGTGCCCATCTCATTGTATTCTGAGTGGCTGATAGGGCCCTTCTCATAGTGTTCTGAGTGGCTTATAAGGCCCTTCTCATAGTGTTCTGAGTGGCTGATCGGGCTCTTCTCATACTGTTCTGAGTGGCTTATAGGGCCGTTCTCATAGTGTTCTGAGTGGCTGATAGGGCCCTTCTCATAGTGTGCTGAGTGGCTGATAGGGCTCTTCTCATCGTGTTCTGAGTGGCTGATAGGGCCCTTCTCATAGTGTTCTGAGTGGCTTATAAGGCCCTTCTCATAGTGTTCTGAGTGGCTGATAGGGCTCTTCTCATACTGTTCTGAGTGGTTATTGGGCCCTTCTCATAGTGTGCAGAGTGGTTTATAAGGCCCTTCTCATAGTGTTCTGAGTGGCTGATCGGGCTCTTCTCATACTGTTCTGAGTGGCTTATAGGGCCGTCTCTCATAGTGTTCTGAGTGGCTGATAGGGCCCCTTCTCATAGTGTTCTGAGTGGCTGATAGGGCCCTTCTCATAGTGTGCTGAGTGGCTGATAGGGCTCTTCTCATCGTGTTCTGAGTGGCTGATAGTGCCCATCTCATAGTATTCTGAGTGGCTGATAGGGCGCTTCTCATAGTGTTGTGAGTGGCTTATAAGGCCCTTCTCATAGTGTTCTGAGTGGATGATAGGGCTCTTCTCATACTGTTCTGAGTGGTTATAGGGCCCTTCTCATAGTGTGCAGAGTGGCTTATAGGGACCTTCTCATAGTATTCTCATTGGCTTATAGGACCCTTCTCATAGTGTTCTAAGTGGCTTATAGGGCCCTTCTCATAGTATTCTGAGTGCCTTATAGGGCCCTTCTTATTAGTGTGCTGAGTGGCTTATAGGGACCCTTCTCATAGTGTTCTGAGTGGCTTATAGGGCTCTTCTCATCGTGTTCTGAGTGGATGATAGTGCCCATCTCATAGTATTCTGAGTGGCTGATAGGGCCCTTCTCATAGTGTTCTGAGTGGCTTATAAGGCCCTTCTCATAGTGTTCTGAGTGGCTGATAGGGCTCTTCTCATACTGTTCTGAGTGGTTATAGGGCCCTTCTCATAGTGTGCTGAGTTGCTTATAGTGCCCTTTTCATAGTGTTCTGTGTGGCTTATAGGCCCCTTCTCATAGTGTTCTGAGTGGCTTATAGGGCCCTTCTTATTAGTTTGCTGAGTAGCTTATAGTACCCTTCTCATAGTGTGTTGAGTGGCTTATAGGACTCTTCTCATAGTGTGGGCCCTTCTCATAGTGTGCTGAGTGGCTGATAGGGCTTTTCTCATACTGTTCTGAGTGGTTATAGGCCCCTTCTCATAGTGTGCAGAGTGGCTTATAGGGACCTTCTCATAGTATTCTGATTGACTTATAGGACCCTTCTCATAGTGTGCTGATTGGCTTATAGGGCCCTTCTCATAGTGTTCTGAGTAGCTGATAGGGCTCTTCTCATACTGTTCTGAGTGGTTATAGGGCCCTCCTCATAGTGTTCTGAGTGGCTTATAGGGACCTTCTCATAGTGTTCTGATTGGCTTATAGGACCCTTCTCATAGTGTGCTGATTGGCTTATAGGGCCCTTCTCATAGTGTTCTGAGTGGCTGATAGGGCTCTTCTTATACTGTTCTGAGTGGTTATAGGACCTTCTCATAGTGTTCTGAGTGGCCTATAGGGCCCTTCTCATAGTGTGTTGAGTGGCTTATAGGTCTCTTCTCATAGTGTGCTGAGTGGCTGATAGGGCCCTTCTCATAGTGTGCTGAGTGGCTGATAGGGCTTTTCTCATACTGTTCTGAGTGGTTATAGGCCCCTTCTCATAGTGTGCAGAGTGGCTGATAGGGCTCTTCTCATAGTGTTCTGAGTGGTTATAGGGCCCTTCTCATAGTGTGCAGAGTGGCTTATAGGGACCTTCTCATAGTATTCTGATTGGCTTATAGGACCCTTCTCATAGTGTGCTGATTGGCTTATAGGGCCCTTCTCATAGTGTTCTGAGTGGCTGATAGGGCTCTTCTTATACTGTTCTGAGTGGTTCTAGGACCCTTCTCATAGTGTTCTGAGTGGCCTATAGGGCCCTTCTCATAGTGTGTTGAGTGGCTTATAGGACACTTCTCATAGTGTGCTGATTGGCTGATAGGGCCCTTCTCATAGTGTGCTGAGTGGCTGATAGGGCTCTTCTCATCGTGTTCTGAGTGGCTGATAGGGCCCTTCTCATAGTGTTTTGAGTGGCTTATAAGGCCCTTCTAATAGTGTGTTGAGTGGCTTATAGGACTCTTCTCATAGTGTGCTGACTGGCTGATAGGGCCCTTCTCATAGTGTGCTGAGTGGCTGATAGGCTCTTCTCATCGTGTTATTGGTGGCTGATAGGGCTCTTCTCATACTGTTCTGTGTGGTTATAGGGCCCTTCTCATAGTCTGCTGAGTGGCTTATATGGAGCTTCTCATAGTGTTCTGAGTGGCTGATAGGACCCTTCTCATAGTGTTCTGAGTGGCTTATAAGGCCCTTCTCATATTGTTCTGAGTGGCTGATAGGGCTCTTCTCATAGTGTTCTGAGTGGTTATAGGGCCCTTCTCATAGTATTCTGACTGGCTTATAAGGCCCTTCTCATAGTGTTCTGAGTGGCTGATCGGGCTCTTCTCATACTGTTCTGAGTGGCTTATAGGGCCCTTCTCATAGTGTGTTGAGTGGCTTATAGGACTCTTCTCATAGTGTTCTGAGTAGCTGATAGGGCTCTTCTCATACTGTTCTGAGTGGTTATAGGGCCCT